>SSNR01000155.1:1102653-1184377 GCA_006937965.1 Callopanchax toddi
ACCCCCCCCCCCCCCCACCCCCATCCTGAGCACAGAGGTCAGCCAGCATTTAATTTCTTTTTTTCTTTAAACAGAGGAAGTTGTGTGGTATTTTGATCCCAGTGAGAGAAACCACTGAAACCACCACTTGTTGTGAAATTCCTGTGCCCCCTCACCCCTGCTGCCATGAACTGTCCCACCTCGCGTCCCGAGGACGAGCGCAGAGGCTTGCACATGCGCGCGCGCGTGTGCTGCATTGTGGGGGTTGCTGTGATTACGCGAGCGCATGCTTATTTGTTTTCCTGAGGATGTGTGTTTCTGCGCGACCCCGTGTGCCTCCTGGGTGGTCCCGCCGCCTCGGGTACGTGGCGTATTGCCTTTCCAGCTGAGGAGCGAGCTGGGATTGCTGCTCGGAAGCACTCCGGCAGAGAGCGTGATTTACTGTCCGCAGAGGGCCAGACGTGACTGGCTGTGTTTTCTGAGAAACCTCCTCGCGCCCCTGAGGGAGACAACAAACTCCCCAACCCCGTTTGACTTTGCTCGTTTCCCCCAAAATCTCCAAACCAAAATCACTCACAGAAACACGGGGATTTCTGCGTTTCCCTCAGGAGAGCAAACCGAAAGCTCTTAAAGGTTCCTGCTCACTTTATTTCTGTCTGTTGGCTGCTGGAGATACATTATTTGGTGAAATTGAATGTAAAGAGGTGAGGACAAAGAAAATGGCGATGCTTTAGAGATTAAGGAACAAACACTTTTAGTCACTGATATCTGATGCTGAGCGAGTCTTTAGTTTAAAGATGGTGGTGTATTTTTAACAAGTGATGGTAGTCTGGAGTGAGTGATGGACCGATGGATCAGGGTCCTGTCTGGAGTGATGAGGGCCTTGCTCCAGTTTTGAGTTGAGCCAAAAGGAAAACCTCTTGGTTTACTGGTCCGTCTACATCCCAACACTCACCTCTAGTCATGAGATTCAGATCATGTTTGAAAAAGTGAGGTCCCAGAAGCAGATGCTTGAAATTAACTTTTTTTGTTAGATGAATGGACTCAGCTTTAGACACGAGGAGGAGCTCAGAGTAGACAAGCTGCTCCTTCTCATCAAAAGGAGTTAGCTGAGGTTTTCCAGTCTCATCCCGCTGTTGGAGCACTTGCTGATATGCTCTCTCTGGCCTGGGAACGCCATGGGATCCCTAAGGAGGAGTCACAGGGGAGAGGGATCTCTGGGTTTCCCTCCTCTGCAATCCGACTTTAGATAAGTGGAAGAAAATTAATGAATGAGTGGAATAACTAAAATAGAAGCGAAAGCATAATCTTCTAGAAGAGATTCACAGATGGAAGCATCAAAATGCAGCCAAGAAGGTTTCTTATTTCCACAGCTGTTTGCAGAATTTACAGATCTTGTTTTGTACATCTTCCTGCTCATTTTTTCTTAAATTTGTTGATATTTAATTATTTCCCTCTTTCTCTAAGTCCATATTCATCTATGGTAGTTTAATTCAAGGTGTGTGTTTGCATGTAAACCAGTGCATTTCTTTTATTATCTGTATAAGTAGGAAGAAGTAGTCCCCATGAATGAAATCATCCTAAACAAAACTTTTCTTTAAATTTTTTTTAACAAATGTCTGTTTATTAATATTTAAAAGCCATTACAGTCGCATTAAGAATTAGTTCGGTGTTCAGCAATAACTAACCTCTCTCTAACATGTCACTGCAGGTGCCTTTGGTAAGTAGTTCTCAAAAAATTGTTTTATTTTGTTATATTTTTAAAGCTTTTGTATGTAAAAACCCTGGTGTTAGAGTTAAGTGTGCAACTTTAAGGTTTTCTCTTACAGAATGTATCCATGAGTGTGTTTTCATTAGGTTAGATGTGCAGGAAGAATTATATTCTTTGTGTTTTTTTTTTTTTTTGGATGTCTGAAAGTGCAGCAGACTGTCATTTCACTGGAGCAGGATGCAGATAGAAAGCAACACAACCATTGAATTAGAGCAGGTTTTACGCTTTAGCCTTCAGTTAATTGCAGTTTGCCATTTGTGCCACTAGATGTCACTGTGGATAAGACTATTACACAAGTTATTTTAAACCTACCAATTTTTAAAAATATATTATTTCAGGATCAAAATTCCACCACAGTGACACATGCAGTCACACAAAACAAAGAGTACCTATTTTTTGCTATTTTTCCTTTCACTAAAGAAACAAAAGCTAACGAGGTTAAAAAAACCCATCAAGTCTGCAGTTGTTTCCTTTTTTCCTGCTCAGGTAACAATGAGCTGTGGGGGAAGCGTACGCTCCGACGCAGCACTTCCTGACAAATAAAAGCGAGGGGACATATCACGGTGACTGCAACATACTCGGGTCACGCAAAGGATCCCCACGTTACACAGCTGCAGTAAAGCACATTCACACTCTTCTATATTTAATGCATACAAGAAACACATTTGGGTTTCACATCCTGCCTTTAACACAATGCCAGCCTGCTTATAGATGAGAGAGCGAGGCGATTTAGTTGTTCATATGTGAGGAAAGTCGGTGGGCCAGGTTATTGTGTGCATGTTGGGGTTGTTTTTGTGCACAAGAATGGATGGAAATCTTGATGTCATTAGGGAAGTTTTTGTTTGTCCACTCTGAGTTGCTCTGAGCCCCAGGAACAACTTCTTGATGACAGATGTGTTATATAATCCCTACTTAATTATAGCTGATCACGGATTGAGCACGAAGTATGAGCACACTCGTGCACGATCTGTTAAAGTCTGAAGCCACCTCAAATCTTTTTAAGCCTCTGCTGAGTGCTGAAATTATTAATAAAATGTGTGTTTTCCATGTGTGCGCTGACCGGGGAATCCAGGTTCAACGCTTTGATCCCTTAATGAAAGAAAGGATTTTGAAACATTGAGAGAAAAGAAAACAACAGTGCATCTTAGTATTAAGCAGGCTTATTTTACTGTTCATAGTGAAATTATATTCTTTATTTGTTAAATCCTGGCATACTTTTGAGGATCTGATGAGGAAAACAAACCCCCTCCAGGTTGGAGTTTTCTGTGTTTTCTTGTGTTTTTCTTCTTGTGATGCATCCAAAACGTGATTAAAACCATTTAAGATCCTGAGCTCACACAAGTCAGGATTAGACAATAATTTAACTTTAATCAGAAGTCATTTCAACAAAATGATGCAACAAAATGATGCAATAGTTTTTTACCTCTAATACGGTTCGCCTCGCCTCACCTTCCGCTTGTCCGGGCCGCGAGGACAGCATCCCAATTAGGGCATGCCAAGTCCACCAGCTCCTTAGCTGTTGTTCCCTGGTCAACCTGGAGATGTATTTCCTCCAGCTTGTCCTGGGTTGACCCGGGGGCCTCCTGCCAGCAGGACATGCCCAAAACACCTCCCGAGGTAGGCATCCAGGATGCATCCTAACCAGATGCCTGAACCACCTCAACTGGCTCCTTTCGATGTGGAGGAGACTCTACTCCGGGTCTCTCCTGGATGTCCGAGCTCCTCACCCTATCTCTAAGTTTGAGCCCGGCCACCCTGCGATGGAAAACTCATTTTGGTCACTTGTATCCGCGATCTTGTTCTTTCAGTCATTAACCAAAGCTCATGACCATAGGTGAGGATTGGGACGTAGACCGGAGCCTTGCTTTCTGGCCCAGCTCCCTCTTCACCATGACCGATCGGTTCAGCGTCCGCATCACTGCAGACGCTGCCCCAATACGTCTGTCGATCTCCCGCTCCCTCCTTCCCTCACTCGTGAACAAGACCCCGAGATACTTAAACTCCTCCACTTGTTGTAGGACCTCCCTCCCAACCTGGAGTTGGCAAGCCACCCTTTTCCAGTCGAGAACCATGGTCTCAGACTTGGAGGTGCTGATCCTCATCCCAGCCACTTCACACTCCGCTTTGAACCTCCCCAGCAAGAGCTGTAGGTCAGAGCCTGATGAAGCTAGGAGGACCACATCATCCGCAAAAAGCAGAGACGAGATTCTCCTGTCACCAAACTCAACACCCTCCACACCACGGCTGTTCCTAGAAATCCTGTCCATAAAGGTTATGAACAGGACCGGTGACAAAGGGCAGCCCCGGAGGAGTCCAACCCTCACCGGGAACAGGTCCGACTTACTGCCGGCTATGCTGCATGGTTTGATTTTTGCAAATATAATTTTTTAGCCTAAACCAGCACACTTCTACGCTGTCCAAAGTTCTAACAGTATTTCCACTTTTTCTGAATAAAAACGATCACATCATGTATCATTGAGGCCCTTTTTTGATGGTCTCTTATCAAACATATGTTAAAACCAAAATGGTAACTATCAGTAGATTAACCTCCTGTACGCAATAGACCCAGATGGAATACAATCATTATTCTAAATTGTCCTAGAAGTTTGTCCTAGATCCAGGTGTGTTGTTCCTCTATGTATTCAACAGTCAAGTTCTACAGAAGCCTGTTAATCAACCACTGATTCAGATCAGGTGTGATGGAGCTGAGAAGCATCTACAACAGATGCAGCCCTTCTCCAGCACACCTGAATCAAATGAATGGCTCGTTACCAGGCCTCTGCAGAGCTGAGTGATTTGCTGATGGGGGATTCAGGTGTGTTTGAGCAGGGATGCATCTAAAGGTTCCAGGAGAGCAGCCCTCCAGGACTGGAGTTCGACACACGCATGTTCAAAGTCAGGTCTGTGGGAATGTTTATGGTTCTCAACTGCATTTCACCATTGATGCAGATACACCTTTTAAACATTTTTATCTTAAGATTTTTACTAATGTGAGGCCTGACAACAACAACAAAAAATTATGCAAATAAACTATTTTTAAAATGTAAAAGGTTAAGTACAATATGAAGTATTTGTCTTTTGTAAGGTTTTTCTTTAAATTTCATGTGAATAGAACCACAGATCCTCATTGACTTTTACTTAAAAGCAGACTTGTGAGCACCGTTCATAAACCCTGACTTAATACAGCAGCTTTACTAAAGATATAACCTGTATCCTGTTGTTGCTGATAAGACCAAGAAACTTAAAGCATCAAATCCAGAGAATTTTATGTTTTTATTTTAAGAAAAATGCACAAGACTCTTAATTTCTGATTTATAGACCTTGTTTTACAAAATAACTAATATTTTGTATTGTATTTTTGAGCAATACAAACAAAAAAAGTCACATTAAAAACTGTTTAGCAGTTTTTTAAAATGACCAAATCAAATTTTTGTGGCTCATGATGAATAATTAAAAAATGACAGTTTTGGTGCTCATCTTGAAACATTTGGTCAGCCCTGCTCTAAATACAAAACAAAAAAAAAAAAAAAAAAGTTTAAGATGTAAAGTTTATCGTTGGAAAAAATGTATGAAAATAAAAAATGTGTGTATACATTTGTTCGTTACCTGAATTTATTAATTTATCTTGCAATTAAGTGTAAAATTGAACTTTATTTGTTTGGCTGTTTGTTTCAGATGCAGTTTAAAAAACAAAATGGCATTATTATTAAAAAAAAAAAGAAGAATGTAAAGAGCTAAACTAGCAGATTATAAATGTGATATAATTGTTTCAGCACTGCTTCATGTCGTATTTTTACTGCAGAATAAAGTTTTATCTGATAGATTCCTTATACAGTATAAGGACCTCTAGTGGCCAAATATCATATTGCTGTAGAGTCAACAGAAGCACAGTGATTGAGATGTCACTAGGAAGGGCAGGTAGAGCTGAGCTCAATCAGAAATTAAATGGAAATAAAAAATAGACAAATGTCTTGTTTGACTGTGATAAATCACTGACTTCATGCTCTGAACTAGAATCCTGGCAGTTAAGGGAATAAACTGGGTTTGTGTATCTGAAGAGGACGTGGCTTCTTTTCTAAATAGTTTCAGACGAGTTGACATATTTATGTACGCATTAATCTGATGTGCTGGTCTGTGTTAGTCACAGCAGATGAAAATATGCAGCGAGCACATCAGTAACTCTGTTGATAAACATTTTTCTGACAGTGTATCTGTTGTTTCTGATGTAGCACCTCTTCACGTCGTTCTGATTGGGCCTAATGTCAAACACGTGTCAGGATGCACGTTATTACAGGACGGGCCGACGGGGACGGAGCCGTTATCAAACCCCTCGTTTAATAGCTGGAAATCTGCAGCTCGGCATATTCAGATTAGACCAGGTATAACAACAGGAGCAGAGAGAATATTTTAAATTCTGAAGACGATTAAAGACAAAAGACCTTCAAACAAGAACAAAAACTACTGCAGTTACATTTTTAAAGCCATTTTCAGTGTAAATGCTTTCAATATTTTCTGTTTACTGATGTAAAAAGCTTCTTGAACAACCTTAGCTCTGAGAATTGCAGATTGTGTCCTTCGGGGCTGATGTGCTAATGGCTAGTCCAAACACACACAAGACAAGACCCACCTTAAAACAGGTTTAATTTCCTAAAACTCACAGTGGTTCATGCAACATTATTATATAAATACCTGCACCATCTGCTTTAAATGGTTTTGAGAGAAATTATATAATATTCATCCAGGACTTGACCCCTGAATATACCTTAATTGCTACATTTTGCTAATGCTAATTCTATTTATGGTAACCACATAACCCCATGTGAATACCTGTGTGATGCAAAATAGATGATGTTAAGGTTTATTACATAATGTTTTCATGAAGTGCTTTGAGACTTTGGGGATTCACACTTTGGTCTTGGCTGCGCTTAGACTAGCTGTTAGCTCATCTGTAAAACGCTATTTCTCCAAACAGAGGTTGTTCAGGAAGCTATCTGCAATGGGGAACATTTTACTTAAACTTTAATTACTTTTTGTGTAACTTTTACACAGAAAGACACTTCAAAATGACCAAAGCAGGCCTTTAAAGGCATACTCAGTAGCCAGGTAAACAAACAAGGTCTCGCTAGCTGTTTTACAAAAACACGTCTCAGTGAACTCACCCCTCCCGTCGGGTAAAATCCATACGCCAGCCTCCCGCGGACATGAGAACCACGGTTTGCAAAGGTGACAAAGCAGAGTATAACTCCAGCTGCAGAAATGTTCCCCCAGCTTTTCCTCTTTTCACCTTCAAACGTTTTTAGTTTTCTGCTAGCTGAAAAGGTGTTTTTTGGGGGGGAATCTGGTATTTTTATCTTAAAATGGAAGCACTAACCGCCACTTCTTTCACTTTCACTTCCGGGATGTAATGCCCAAAAATGTGCCCGGGCGGATTAATGCCAATCCAAGCAGTGAGGAAATGCGGCAGACAGACAGCTAGATAGTCCAATCCTATCCTTCGGTCCGAACGATAGGATTGGCTGAAGTTTTTAGAGAACTGCGGGACAACTACTTTATTGATTTCTTTCGGTTTTTTATTTTTATTTTTTTAAATCTCCACAATAATATTTATGGCTATACTATATTAGAACGTTGTTAAGAGGCTTTTAACAAAAAAGCTACATTGTTTACCTGGCTACTGAGTATGGCTTTAAGGCTAACTGTACAGCAGAGGAAACTTTAGCTTATATAAATATTTATTCAAAAAACATTTATCTATTCAGACAAAGAATTGTGGGGTGGGTTGAGAAACTTTTAGTACTATGAGTACAAATATGTTTCTTAAAAGTTTTGTTTAGCTGTTTATAACTTATATACCAAATAAATAAGAATTATAGATTCCTGTTGATGTTATTTTTTTAAATATTACATTTGCATTGTTCCCATCAGTCCAGTAAAAGTGGAACAAAGCAGCGTTTTAATGAATCCCTTTAGGTTTTCTTTGTGGTGTCGGATCGTATCTCGTGGTCTCTCGGAGCCTCGCAGACTTCGGGCGTCTCTCTGTTGTCCCGCTGGCGTACTGCTGATCTCAGTGCGAGCAGATGACTCATATCCACAGTCTAAACAGTGCAAATTGTGTGTGTGAGTGTGCACGTATAGTTGGGGTGTGTGCCCTTGTGCGTGCTTGTTTGGTTTGTGCCACATCCGGACTCACTGTTTACAAGCCTCTCTAAACAGGGGAAGCCCATTGGAACAAAATGGCCCGTAAAATTGATTATGAGGATTAAGGAACACAAAGCTTCTTGATTCAAATCAATCCTGATATTTTACATCCACTTCTCCAGCTCTGATTACATCAAATCAGTCTTTTACTCTGCAAATGCACAAAGTAATTTGGCCCAAAAGCTTAGAATTTAACGTTAACATTCTGAGGCTTTTGATCACACCGGTCAGCAGACACAGGAAACGAGTGCTGGAGATTACTCCTCTGTGGAGAAACCAGGAAGAAAAATGACGACAAAAACGAGCAGAGTTTTGTGTGTTTGACATAAATTCTGTCGTGGAAGACTAAATGGACCAAACAGTGCTAAATGCTTGCTGATGTTTACAACAGAAGCCTTGCCTTATAAAGAGCTTTTTCCAGCTCGTTTGTCCTTTTAAAGACACTGCAGGAATTTCAGGACAGGCCACATAAATATCAGCTGGATCAGAATGTGAAGTTTATTTGAGGCCCGTGTTTATAAAATCCGGAAATGTGCTGCCTGTGCTGTTTAACCCCAACATTTACCTTTAGCCAGTGACAGCTGCTCGTGTGTGTGTGTGTGTGTGTGTGTGTGAGTTCAGAACCATGTGCTGTATTTGTTTGTATGTACTACACTATTTTCTGTATGTTCAGAGTGTGTGAGCACGTGGGTCTGTTAGCCCTATGTGTTTGTGTGAGTGTGTTTGAAGAGCATCATTACCGCTCCAGGAACAGATGTTGGGTAGTTTAAATACAGGTGCAACGAGCTCTCCGGAAGCCCCAGTGAGTAATGAAAACCTTCCTGTGGTTTTGTAATGGTGTAATGGCCAAAATATTTCACAATTCCTTTGAGTGAAGCTTTGCTGAGGCTAAGTTTTTAGTCATGTTCATCTCAAATTTGGGATACAGGATTGAAACGCTGGTACATTTCTTCTTGTAGGACTGATCTGTGAGTGGGCGACAGTCGTTCTTTAATATCACTAAAGCCATCCTAAATTTCCTGATTTCGTCGTGTAATTTAGGACATTTTAAGGGGTTTAAAACATATTTTTAACCTTGTTTTATAGATTAAAGGCGTAACAGATATTCTTATTTTGTCACAGCCACTCACCAGTGATTTAAACCAGTGGTTTCAAAACTTTTAAACTTCTGACCCAGAAAATATCTACAGCAAAAACTTGTGACCCCAATTTCTGCTGGTTGAATTATATAAATCTAGCTAAAAAGCCAAATGAACAAAGATGTAATGAAAGCATGAGAAACTACAACCTGTAATGTACGCCTCACTTCTATTTGTTGACGATTATATTTACCTTTTACATCAATTATAGTTACAATGTTCTGTCTGAACCTTTTTTCACAAAGATCCCAAGTTTAGTCTTTCAAAGTATGTCCCATATTTAGGAATTGCATGATCTCGTCCTTGTTGTCAGTCGATTATTTCGGTCTGGGTCGCCGTTGGAGCAGACCTATCAAAGTTTCCCAGACTGTCCTCTCCCCGGCCACCTCCGCCCACTCCTCCAGTGGGACTCCAAGGCATTCCCAGGCCAGCCTAGAAATAGAATCATTCCAGCGAGTCCTGGGTTGGCACAGAGGCCTCGTCCCAGCAGGACATGCCCAAAACATCGTCCCTGAGATGTGTATGGGAGGCATGTTAGCCTGAACCGCTTTAGCTGGCTCCTCTTGATGTGAAGGTCCAAGCTCCTCACCCCATCTCTAAGACTGCTGACCACCGTGCAGAGGAAACTCATTTGGCCTGCTTGTATCGACACAATCTCATTCTTTTGGTCATTACCCAAAGCTCGTGTCCATAGATGACTTGAATGTTGATTGACTTGCTTTCTAGCTTAGCTCCCTCATCACCATCAAACACCTCGATCCCCCTGTTGATCTCACACCTCCTTCCCTCCCTCGTGAACAAGACCCAGAGATATTTAAACTCCTCGACCCAAAGTCAGAACCATTTCCTCGTATTTGGAGGTGCTGATCCTGCTTAACCTTTAAAACAAAAGCTCCATAAAGCTACAGTGATGTTACAGAGTCAATGTCATCTTTAATGTTAGCCTCTTCAAGCCCATGTAGAGGACAACAAGTGGGTTGTCTGAATGTTTGTAGCACGCAGACAGCCCGACTGCTATCCATTTACAAATTCAGAGGATGTAATTCTGCTTATACATGAAAAATGGCCCCAAAATATTCAGAATTATGCTGGTGAAGGTTCTCAGTCATCCAGGACTCCAGTTGAATACAGTGGAGCAAACACCTCCTCGAAGGGGGTAGAAGGAGGTGTGTCACAGACAGAGGAAGATAAGGACAGTTTATAAGTTTCTCTCTCCTTGACTACATACAGAATTGACAAAGCTACTCGGATGAGCAGCGAAACGTCTTCAAACAACCAAATAAGTCCAGTTGCCTTTATTTAAAACCTTTTGTGGATTCAGAATTAAAGCAAATCATTTGAGTCTGGAGAGGTATGGAATTTTAAAATGCTAATATTTTAGGAACCCATTGAACAGGTTTGGTAAATAGGTAATAAAGTTTAGGCCAAACTTCGGAAACAGTTTTATAAAAAGATCATATTTCCTAAATAAATTCTGAGGCTTTTATTTTGCTAATCTGATTATTTCAGGGTTCCTGCAGAGTCTTAAAAGCATTGAAATTATGAATTTGGAAATAATACCTTTGAAAAGACTTGGAAAAAGTTGTGAATTTTGCTTTCTGGGTCTTAAAGTGTGTGCTGTGTGTAACTTCTCCGTATCGCATTTCACCTCAAAGGTTTCATTTGTCAACCATGATTATTCTGATTAAATAACTTGTCATACTTTACACATTCCACATGTCTTTTAAAAACAAATGAACATATGTTCAAGAGTTTTTGTTTTTCCTTGTCGGTAGGTCTGTGAAATTGGTATTAAATGTTTATATAAGTGGTCTTAAAAAGACTTGAATTTGACTAGAAGAAACCTGTAGGAACCCTGTTATTTATTTGGTTAGAAACAGACTTTTATTTAGAAATTTTGTATTTTCTTTAATTTTAATGTCTCAGAATAATTAAACTAGCTTACATAAACACTTTTTACAACACCCATAACCCCTGTTTATAATTCTCTTCCAGAATTTGCCTAATTTGAAGTCGATTTCTCTCTTCATTCAGGATGCAGCCTCTTAATCAAAGATTTGTTTGGAATATCTGTTTTAGATGCACATAATTAAAAACACGTCTGCTACACGCAGGAACAAATAACCGCTCTCTGTTTCCCGCTGGCCCTGTGAGCTCACCCCTCCCCTCCACACATAGTTTAGGCCATGTTGATGTTTTGCAAATGTGCATTCTTGTTCGTTTAAGAGGCCCCTTTTTTCTTTCAATTCCCAGTTGATTACTGGTGAATTTGAAGCATTCTGGGAAGCAGGAGTGCAAGAAAGACGCAGGAATACGAGTCCGCATAAGGTTCCGATTAAACAGTGTTGTGTTGCTTCTTTTTGTTTTTTTCTTCTTCCCTTCCCATCGGATGTTTTCATAACAAAACCAAATGTGTGCTCGGAGTTGGCCAAGAGCAGTTAGGAGAGAGTGAATCCCTGAAGCAAAATATTAAAGTTACATTGTTGAATCGAGTTTCCGCCGCCCTTCAGGCTTCCAGACGGTAGATTTTAAATCCCGCTCCTCCTTAAGCCGGCTCATTTCTCTGCAAGGCCTTTCATTACTCAGATTCACTCCAGATAGTTTGAGATGATTCTTGGTAAAGCATTTATTTAACATTTGTCAGCAGCGTTTTTCCTATTAAGGAGTTTTTGTGTGGCCATATGTTGACTGGAAGCTTTAGCTGTTGTAAAACATGAATATTGGGTGCTTTTTAAGAAGGTGTCTCTATTTTGTGAATTTGGTGAAGCGTCTCTATTTTGCAGGGTTTGATGGGGTTGCCTTTGTTTTGAACATCAAAGAGAAATTTGGAATTTCCCTTTTGACTTTACTGAAATTTTCAAAGATGTGACAAAATCAAATCAATAGTATAATTTATGTTTAGCCTGTGAAGCCTGTGTAGGTTTTTATTTTTTGGGGTTTTCAGATCTCGGAGTGGAAACAAAAATATCCTTAGGGGCATCTTCAGCTGCAGAAAGTGTCTTTTAACTTTCCAAACAAGATATAAACACAGCAGTTTGTTTTTCCTCCTCCATTATCCTCTCAGACTTTAAGGAGGCTCCAGCCCTTCACAGAGCAGGCAGCTGATGGTTTGGGGTTGTAGCTCAGCTCCCCCTTCGCCCCAGCTTCCTTCCACATCCTGTCCCTTCTTGCCTGGTCCGTTCCACTCGAACCAGATGTTTTGCACAGATGAAGAGCTGCAGCTGCGTCCAGGTGGAAGGATGGGACGTTTAGACCTCTGGGGACTGAGAGAAAGAAGTACAGTGGGTGCGTCAGCACGGAGAAGGAAAAAGCAGAACACACCAGGGAGCAGAGTCTGAAGAACACGCTGATCCCCGCTTGGCGTGCTCACAGAACACAAATCTGTTTGCATTAATTGTAATTCTCCATCTTTTCTTCCTCTCTCCCTGTCTGTCTCTCCCTCGCGTAGTCAGACAGGCCCTGGAAAATATAAACAGGATGCAGTCTTGTCTGATCGTAAATCCCCTCCCGTCTGCTCTCTGGCCGCTGGCCCTGAACCACGGCCATCCCCCTGCAGCCCTCGCCTCTCCATCTCCCACAAAGACCCCCTCCCAAGCCCTCTGCTGAGAGCAGAAAGCCACAAGTGTGTGCATGTGAAGCATGCATGTGTGCATTGAGAACTGTTTTGTCTCTAATATTTTGTCCCCAACTCTTTTAAGTTTAAAAAAAAAAAAAGTTTTAAACTTGTGATTTTCTAAGAGAAGATCTGAACTCCTGTCTGAATGGTTTAAATCTGAGCAGTTAGATACAGCCGTCTTTACTTCTCTCATTTATTTTCACCACTCAAATACAAACATTATTACTAAAACCAGTCCAACCTGCAGACTGGTTAATTTTAAAATTAAATCACAAACTCCATGAAACTAATTCTGTTTTCTAACTGAGTTACAGAAACGGTATAATAATAGATCAACCACTGTGACAAAAATATGATTTGGAAACATTTTTGGGGAAGGTCTCAGTCTTTACTTGAACACAACTTGTGGGGGATAAACCCTAGAGATGTTTTTCTTTTTTTTTTCAGGGAATGTGGTTTAGAACAAGCTCCCTAATCAATCTCCATTTCCCTCTGTGACACGGATAACAACTGTGGCTGTTGAAACCAAATGCCTGAATGCTTCCTTACTGACTGTGGAAAAAATCCACAGTAAAAAGGAAGCTCCCTCAAACGCTCATCTTAACAAGACCACAGCTGCTCGGCATCCAGTGAAGAAAGAGAGCGATTCTTATGAAGCTTTATATATCAGCATATAATAAAAAATGAACAAAATGACACAAATACACCATCAAAACATGACTAAGAGAGTAAATCTAAAGCAGCAGTTTGTTGGTGTGCAGCCTTCAGGTCTGTGTTGGAATACAAACGTCTTATTACCATTAAAAACAAGAACATCCTTGTCTGATTCATGAAGTTGTTTGCAATTTTTAAAAATTTTATTTTGCAGTTTTGTCAAGCTTGGGGTGTCCGATTCTCTTATTTTTTCATCTCCATCGTGTCAAAACTTTTGTTTGGTCGTCCAGGAACTCCTCCCCAGATTCTGACAGTTTTATCACTTTTTCTGACTCATGGGACCCAAGTTGAGGAAGGTTTTAGATTGATTTTAGACATCCACATGGAAAAATTGTATAAAAAAATTCAAATTTATTAAAGTGCCTGTGACTCCATATTTAAATCACTTTATATTAAACAGGTGTAATCTTTGATGCCTCTAGATTAGCGTTGCACCATTATAACTCAAAATACGCTGTAATTATTTCCTAACGAGCAACTCAGAGATCAGAAGAAAGCGCCGCCTTCCGGTTCTGCTGGGTTTCTCCTTATTTGGCAGCCTGACACTTCTGCTGCAGCAGGGGGCAGTGTTGTCGCGTGAAAGAGAAACGAAACTGAAACTAAACACTACACGGTCTATGGGCAATGGCGGCGGCACTGCCTCGCTCCAGTTGTCGTGAACGTGTATGTGGGAGGAGAATTGACCATATAAGCAAGTCCGGATCACTATGACCTCATAGCGGGCTGGAGTGAAAAAAACTGTTTGAAACCTGGGTCTGAAATCTGGAAGAGCTTCTCACTGGCTGGACTAGGAGACAGATGGACGCCGTTTTTTGCACTTTCTGGCAGGTTTAAGGTGAGAACTCAACGTTGCAACATAAGTCAGAAAACATGGAAACCGATGTCATGGGACCTTTAAAAATTCTAGCAGCACAAGAATAACGCCCTGTAAGTCACGCCTCTATTCCTTAAATTTCCTCGCTGTTCTCGATTTTGTCGTCAACTTTTACAACATTGGATGAATGTATTTAGTAGCTTTAGTAAATATATTTATTTAAAACCAACAGGAGCTGTGAAGTTCATCTGGAAAGGTGGTTGAACTGAACCTCAATCTTCCACCTGCACCACTTTACCACATTAGCCTTGTCTTTCCTGACAGGCCATTTAAAAATCGACCTTCCTAATCGTGGAAGGCCATTTATTAACAATGTCTTTTATCATTTTAAATTAATGGAGATTGTTTATAAGTTCAAGACAGTTGCCAATCTTCCCAGGAAGTTCTCCCTGGGGTCAGACCATGAAGTGCTCAGAGAATTTGCAAATGTAAATTGGCGCTGGCATGTGACAGAACCCAGAGAGTTTGTGGGACCATCTGCTCATTTTCACTGTTGATCTCAAGTTTTTTTTTTTCCTCCATCTTCTCACATCCTCGTGCCACGTTTGTTTTTATTCAGCCAGAAACCTAAAGTGTTTGTGAAAACTGGCTTAAACAACCTTCTTCTACTTGTGCCTGGTTTATACATGAGACCTCGGGTTGTTTTTATTATGTGCTGATTTGAAAAGCATTGAATTGGAAGAAGATGTTCTTACCTTTTATCTTGAGTTACTAGCTTGTCTTCATCTCGCTCAGCACCGACTGAGCCCCAGATTAATCTGGACTGACCCTTTTCACCAGATACTGACTCATCAGGGCTTGTTTTGTCGTCTTCTTTTGATTCACATTCATTCTGAAGGTATTCAGACTCCTAAGTGCCTCTTTTACGCTTCCTTTCAGCATTTTCCCCTTTTCTTCTCAATAATACAGCCCCAAATATTTTCATCGCCAAAAGGGGAATTAGTGTTCGTTTTAGGATCTGAAATTGCTAGGTGTGTATCACGGCGTGTATGAACCTGAATGTTTGGAGTAAAAGTTGGGCTTGGTATCCATGACAACCACTGGATGAAAGCATGTCGATTCTTTTTTTACTTTATAAATGATTATTTTTGTTTTATACATCAGAGAAGTGTCTAAACTTTTGATCAGATTCACTTTTTGATATATTTTAATTTTAACTGCTGTAAAACTTTTCTACACAGGTTTGCATGCACTGAAGAGGGCACTGGGAGCTTCCCAACTCGCGTCAGACCAGCAGCTGATGGGGACGGTAACGGTCACTCTACAGGACCTCCAGTGGGCCATGTCCGTCGTCAAGCCCAGCGCCATGAGGGAAGTTGCTATCGATGTCCCCAAGGTACAGTAGCCCTAAGTTTATATCACTACTTCCTTTATCTGTCTGTGGTCTTATATTACTATCTTGCATAAGTAAGAGGAAATACCAGAAACTGAACTTGATTTTTCAAATTCAAGAGACGCCTCGTAATAATTCCAGTGTTTGTTTTTTTTAAAGTTTATTTCATTCAAAACAGAAAAAAAATCAAAATATAGATTACATTAAACAAATTAGAATGAAAAGGAGCAGATTTAAGAAATTGTCTTATAATTTCTGCCCCTTTTTTACAAAAAAAATATTTATACATTCATACTTTTGAGCTTTCAGACAAACAGATGCAACACTGTCCTGTTCTAATTTTCCCATTTGATCATAAACATTAGTTTAATTTACATTCTCATAATTACATATTACACTCGATTTGATACATTTTTTAAATATATTTTGTGATCTTGCTTGTTTTATTTCCCTGTTAAGGTCGTTCCACAGTTTTACACCCTTTACAGAAATGCAACGTTCCCTAATTGTGGTTCTAATTCTGAACCTTTTCAAGACATCAGTTCCTTTCAGCATGTAAACACTTATTCTCTTTTCAAACATGTTTTAAATATCTGTTGGTAAACTATTTGTATTAGCTTTGTACATTATTTGTAATATTTTCCAATCCTCTAAGTCACGAAGTTTCAGTATTTTATATTTAATGAATAATGCATTTGAGGGATCTCTACTATGATTATTATTAATAATTCTCAATGCTCTTTTTTTGTAAAATAAACAAAGGTTGTGTGTAGGTTTTGTATACTGATCCCCAGATTTCTACACAATAAATTAAGTAAGGTACTATCAGTGAGTTGTACAACGTTAACAAACCAGAACTTTTCAACAAAAGCTTAACCCTATGTAATATAGCTATGGCTTTAGAAATTTTACCATTTATATAACCAATGTGTGACTTCCAGGTCAGATCTTCATCCAACATAATTCCTAGAAAATTGGTTTCTTTGAATTTTTTTTATCCCATCTTTTATAATTCCAGTGTTAACCTGGTGCTTCCTTGTTTGCATGAATAAATCAATATATCAGTTTGTTTGAACAACCATCAGCTTCTGCAGACTCAGTAGAGGAACCAGAGAAACCAGGAGCTAAATCTTAATCATTCAGAGGGTGATATTAGACCTGCATCACGTCTAGCTTATTAAAGCCATATTCAGTAGCCAGGTAAACAAACGAGGTCTCGCTAGCTATTTTACAAAAACACGACTCGGTGCACTCACCCCTCCCGTCGGGTAAAATCCATAAGCCAGCCTTCCCGCGGACATGGGACTCCGTTTTGCGATAACAATGCAGAGTCTAACTTCAGCCGTAGAAACGTTCCCCCAGCTTTTCCTCTTTTCACCTCCAAACGTTTTTAGTTTTCTGCTAGCTGAAAAGGTGTTTTTTGAGGGGGACTCTGGTATTTTTATCTTTAAAATGGAAACAGTAACTCGGCTCTCTGTCCTACTTTACTTTCACTTTCACTTCCGGGATGTTCTGCCCCAAAATGTGTCCGGGCGGATTAATGCCAATCCAAGCAGTGAGGAAATGCGGCAGACAGACAGCTGGATTGTCCAATCCTATCGTTCGGACCGAACAATAGGATTGGCTGAAGTTTTTAGAGAACTGAGAGACAACCACTTTATTGATTTCTTTTGGGGTTTTTTTTTATCTCCACAATATATTTATGCCTATAATATATTAGAACGTTGTTAAGAGGCTTTAAAAAAAAAAAAACGTTAAAAGCTACATTGTTTACCTGGCTACTGAGTATGGCTTTAAGTTTCAGAGTCAACCCAATTCAAGATGGCTACCACAGCCAATTTCCCTTAGCCATATCAAAAATAATGGCTATAACTCATTAGGTTTTTGAGCTACAACTTGGTGACGTAGTAGGTGAAGTCACTCCCAACTCATCCTCTCAGTGCTACTTGTTGTATGGCGTATTTGCTTAAAACATTGGCATTCATTGTTGGAGTTGACCCCTTTTGTCTGCTGGTAAAGTATCTCAAGAACCCCTGGACAACACATCGAACCTTCAGTTCAGAAAGATATATTTTTTTTACTTAAAGCTCTTTAGTGGGTGCAGTTCCACACTTTCCCCCCCTAAATTCTCCTAAATCTCTTTGGAGCACTGATCATTAGCACTTAAAAAGATGAGATCAGGCTGAGGAAGAGTGGAAACAACTCCATGGCCATTTTAGCCTCCACTGCAATAAAGATTAATCACTTTGTCTTAGCAGATGGAGGGAGAAAGAGGGCTCAAAAGTGGGGAAGGAGGGAGGGAAGGGATGAGAGGACAGCGGTGAGACTCCAGGATGTTTTGGAGTTTGCATGTGCAAGACATAAGGGACAGGAAGAAGGCTAACATCATCTTCCACCGGTAATTGAAAGCAGATCTGGTCGCTGACGGTTCCTGCCAGCAACTAAAAAAAGAGGAGGAGAGAAGAAGAAAACATGCTTCCTGTCCCTTCACCTCAACCCGCCTCCCCTTTTTATCCTGCAGCACACAGCTCTGAGCTCACCCAGAGACATTCAGTCCTTGTGGCCCGTTCCTGGAAACGAGAGAGGACTGAGTTTAAGTTTTTTTCTTTTTAATTCCCTTTGCACCGCTCAGCTGAAAGGCCAGCCGCAGAGCCCCGGACTTGATTATATCCACATGAGTGCAAACATTTGTTTCTAATCCATTTTATATAAGAAACTTCCAGTGGTGCCGGATGAATACAAGCCCAGAGTTTCTCTGAAACCTTCTTGGATTGTGTGTTTAAAGACTTGAGATTTAAAGTTTTATGTGTTTGACTTTACATTTGGACATTTTAAAGGTTTAATTTAATTTGTTGCTTCTCTTTTGACAAGACATTCCCCTCTATTGTTATATATAATAATAAAAATAAATGTTTAACTCCGTGATCTGTCTTTAATATGTCTATTTGGCAGCTCTATAAGAACTCCTTTAATTCCTCCTTTTAAATGTGCTCCTCGTCTTCTTTGTGTGCCGTTTTGTCTGAGACGCCCTCCTTTAAGCCCCATCCAACAGTCAAAGCCTGAGAGGCCCCTTGTAAAGTTCAGAAAACAACAGTAAAAGATAATAACTGGGTCTTTTACAGAAAGGAAGGGAGGAAAGAAGAGGCAAAGACGGCACAGTGAGGTGTGAGACAAAACATTTCCTTCTAATCCCACAGGGGCTGGAGTCATGACGACAAAGGCTCTGATTTAGCTTTGAGTCAACTTTTTGAATTCCAGTAACAACAAAAAGTTTAACAACAAAAATTCTGAGTTTAAAGTCTACAGATTGTTGTTCCCGTCACAGTCTGAGGCTGATGTAGGAAAACTGAGAAGCTGGAAACCTTTTAAAGTTGTTTAGATGGTTGTTATCTCATGCTTTTGATTTGAGAGCAATTATAGAATATTGGACATGAGTCACTGTCACAAATCAGACTATTTTGAAATACACTCACTGGCCATTTTATTGGGAACACCCTGCTAGTACCAGGTTGGACTCCATTTTGCCTTCAGAACTGTCTTAATCCTTCGTGGCATCGATTCAACAAGGCACTGGAAACGTTCCTCAGAGATTTTGGTCCATATTGACGTGATAGCAGTGGTTTTCTGCTGCTGTAGCCCATCTGCCCAAGGTTTGACGTGTTAAGCGTTTAGAGATGCTCTTCTGCATACAACCAGTGGTTATTTGAGTGACTGTTGCCTTTCTATCAGCTCGAACCAGTCTGTCCATTCTCCTCTGACCTCTGGATGTTTTTTCTTTTTCGGACTATTCCCTGTAAACCAGATGGTTGTGCGTGATCCCAGAAGATTAGCAGTTTCTGAAATACTCGGACCAGCCCATCATGCCACGTTCAAAGTCACTTAAATCACCTTTCTAACCCATCCTGAAGCTTGGTTTGACCTGCAGCCAGTCATCTTGACCATGTCTACATGCTTAAATGCACTGAGTTACCACCATGTGTTTGCGTTAACAAGCAGTAGGACAGGTGTACCCAATAAAGTGGCCAGTGAGTGTATGTGCACTTTGGATCCATGATTTTACTTTGGTATATGCTCACTTAAAGGGGACAAATTTAAGAAAACTTCAGTGAAAATGTCTGTCGGTGTATTTTTGCTCATCAAAGTGGATGAAAAGAGAAGGGTTTCCTAATAGTGAGAGTATTTAATTCACTGATCAAATCTGATTTACCACAGAGGTACATCACCTCCAGCTCTAATTAATTTAGAATAAACCCAACATCCTCATCTTTATCACCACTCAACTTAAACTTTTTCTTCATTAATTCATCAAGTTTTTTGTTTGTTTTAAAGGGAAAAAAGGGAAGATTTGAAAAATGAACCTCATGAGCGCCGCGCCTCGCACTGTGAATAACTACAGTCTTGAACGGGAGCGCGCACAAACTTCTCACTATCTCATAAGGGTTCAACCAAAGGCAGCTGGAGACATGATTCCATAAATAAAAATACATTTTATTAATACAAAAGGAAATATGGTAAAACAATGCCTCGCGACAGCAACACACACTCACACACACAGACTTCAGGAGCCGATCTAACAGAGCTAATCTCGCTAGCTGCTATGTTCCAGTCCTTCCCAGCTGCCTGTATAGCTAAAAGCTTTAATCAGTCGGTGTTCTCTGACTCCTGGAGGTGAATTTGAGAAATCCAGGGTGATAGAATCATGTCCCGCCACCTCTATCACACTAGATTTCTCAAGTTTGCATCACGGAGTGGAGCTCCGGAGCACCCGGAGGAGCGTGCGCTGCACACCCGCCTTTGATGCACTGTAAGCGGACTGAGGTCCAGGAAACAGTCGGGGATTTGAGGCCTATCGTCCCGAGACCCATAAACATCGACAGATTGCTGTGCGGTCGCCTATAACAGCACCTTTAGCTCTGTGAAACCCTATAATCCATCAGAGAGGTTTTCAGCTCCATAAATGCTGCCAAGATAACACCAGTTTTATGAGACAAACCACAAATTCAGACGAAGGAAGTCCACCATTGATCAGCAACACAACACAACGGTGCAATACTGCCACCTACTGGATATACATTATTACTTTTTTAGCCCTCCAGAACGCGCAAACAGCGTCAGTTGACGTCACTTCCGTAGGACAGCGCGGGAAATTCGTTCCCGAATTGCAGAACATTTTACAGCTCAAGATTATGGAATGATACATTGGTGGCCTCATTCTTTTTGATTTAAAATGCTTCATCACTTAAAACTGAGCATGCAGGATTATTTTTATTAAAAATCTTCCCTTTTGTCCCTTCAAGTTATCTTTGATATTTATTTATTTCAGCAAACTTTAGAAAGTGCAATGTATCCCAAAAAGTTTGGAAACAACTTTTCAGTCAACAGTTTCTCTTCTTTACATCTATTAGTGTTGTGTTTTATATTGTTGGAAATCCTAATTAGTCGCCTTTACAACGAGGTGACTGAATGTGAAGGTGTGGATTTAGCAGCACAACTAGCTTCGTTATGGATTCAGTCACTAATTGTTTTATTTTTTCTGAATATTCCTTGGAAATTCAGATTTTCCACTTGTCATTAAATGCACCATCAGTGCATTAATGGAAGCTGAAATAATAAAACTAATAGGATTGTTTAAATTATAGAGTGTTATTGAATCTTCTCTAAAGTTTCACACCTTCAGCTCAGTAATCCCATCTGACAGCTTCCTGTTGACCTCACTGATTACCCAGCTCCTGTTAGGAACCTTGTTGTTTTTACCTGCTCTGGTTAGAAAACACCTGGGTTTCAAATCCACTTTTTAAAGCCTCAGTCAGAGCTCTTGTTTGCTCTTATATTCTGAAAGGTAATTGCCCGGTTGCTGCCAGTCTGTTAACGGCCTTACAGCAGCGCAGATTATGAAAAGTCATGAACTCAGTCTGAAATTGTGAAAAGCCAAATTGACCAAAACGCTCATGTAACCACTGACAAAACAATCTGACGTCAAGGGCCATTTGCCTTCTTATTCTAGAGGTTTTGACTCTGTCAGCAGCTCATCAGCGACGTAAATGTTCTCAGTTGTGGCTGAAATGTAAATGTTTATATAGAGTTTCTCTTTTCCCCAATACGTCCAGATCATTCTGTCCCAGCTCCCATTTTTATTGTCATCTAATTCTCCTCTAATTCAGTTCTTGCTTATGACACTTGAGTACTTTTTAGTACTCCTTTTTCAAAGCGTAATTAATTTAACCATTCTCTGTCAGACTGTGTTTAAATGATGAAAATTGTCCTATATCTGCTTAAACTTGAATTTTGTTACGTTCATCTTTTTTCTGCTCACTTTATTTCTTTCTTTTATCCCATACTTGATTGATTTCACTTGTTTCTGGGCTTTGGTTGGCTCTCCTGTTTCTGGGCCTTCTTCATCTCTCCTTCCTTTCACTCAGTGCATTTCTCTCTCTCTCTCTGGCTCAGCGCTGGCCATAAATTGTTTGGTATTTACAGTATGTGGCCCGATGCCAGGTTTCCATTAGGTGCTTCGTTCCCCGGACACGGCGCCGGTGGCCTGGGATGTGTTACCTCTGGATGGGTGGGGAGGAAGTCAAATGGGGGGAGAGCATGAGTTTTAAGTGTCAGTATTTGTCATAGTGTCTGATAGAAAAAAGAGAATACAACAAAGAAAAAAACAAGGAAAAGTGGAAAGAAAGAAAATCATCTGTTGCTGTTGACCAATACAAATAAAGATGCTTTTATATTTTTATTAGAACATGAATTATGAGCTCTACTTTAAACATAATGAATAAAAGAGTTTCTGGAAGAATGAAAGGAAAGGTGTAGAAGACAGAGGTGAGACCAGCGATGCTGTATGGTCCAGGGACTGTGGCTCTGAGGAGACAGGAGGCAGAACTGGAGGGAGGAGAGATGAAAATACTGAGATGCTCTTTAGGAGACAAAGATGGACAGGATCAGGAATGAGTCCATCAGAGGGACAGACCATGTTATGGAGATAAGGTTTGGATATGCAGAGTAGGGATATCATATCAGTAGGACGAACTTCCAGGCAGGAGACCTAGAGGAAGACCAGAGAGGAGATTTATGGATGCAGTGAAGGAGGACATGAAGCTGATTGGTGGAGAGTACAGGATGTAGAGGAGAGGGTTAGATGGAGCCAGAGGATTCGCCCCTGAATTGAAATGCCAAAAGGAAAATAAGTAGTTATAAGCATTTGTTCCCTTTAAATTTGCTAAAGGGACAGCATATATCAATTAGTCATAACCCTCTTAGTTAGGACACTTGATTTGTCTTTACCATAAGATTACTGTTGCTTTCTAGTTTTTTTATTATTTTTTAGGTGTCTTAAACGGTTCAGGATTTATGGTAATGAGATATGCCTGTCGGATTCTTTCAGCAAGTCAAATGTAAATGTTAAAAAAAAAAAAAAGCCAGTGGCTACATTTCAACCTAAAACATCATCCAGCTGCCAGAGTTTGTTTTTAAGATTTAATTTTAAAGAGTAATAAATAATGCAAGTGAATTTAAACCGATTTAAAATGAAAAAGGCTAAGTACAATGACATTTTCTGACTTTTATTTACCACTTTTTTTTTGCTTTTATTTTATTTTATGATAAATGGCGCCAAATGAGCATCATTTTATAAAACTTGACAAATTATAACACACATTGCAGAAGAGAGTGACCCGTATCCTGCTCTTGTTGCTGATAATGAACTCGGTCGACCCAACAAGTCAAAAGTACAAGATCCTTTTTGTCTTGTATCTACAAAGGTTTACAGATCTTTCTTCAAATCAATTACTCTTTAAAATATTGTGTGTTTAATGTGTTAGGTAGGTAAAAAATCATTCTAAAGTGTGTTTTTTTTTTAGAATAGAATAGAAAAGCCCTTTATTGTCCCTCAGTGGGGAAATTTTTCTACCTTATTTTAAGAAATTAAATGTTTGCAGCCCCCATGTACTTTCAACTTGGTGTTTTTTTCTAATGTCTTGAAAGTTTGGACACCAGTGGTGTAAAATGTACAAAATCAGAGGAGGATGGGATAAACAGGAAAAATCACCAAAATCAAAAAGCACTTCTCTTATTTTACTTTTGTCTGCAAGCTTGTGCCATTCGTCCAATTAAGTACCGGTATGTATAAAAGACATTGCAGGGTAGTTGAGGTCTGATTGCTGAACTTTTTAATGCTAACTTTGTACAGATTTTACTGTAACCAGACAACCTTTACGACTCCTTGCAAAGCTTGTCTTCCTTCTGTGCATCCGATTTTATTATGAGAAAGCCAAGTGGGGGCGGACAGGAAAGCAATGATTCCGAGATACAACAGATAACAAACCGGGACAGAGAGGATATGAACTAGATCAAAAAGGATATGGAAAAGAGATGGAGTGAGGTGATTTTAGAGGAGGAAGAAAAACTTTAAGCAGGAAAGAGCTGAAAAGCAAAGAAGGGGGAAAAAAAGAAGGAATGTGTTTTTACCCAAGTAGGGTAAAAAGAGACTCTAGATGGTTTTGGATGAAGGTCTGTGCTCCTTATCTGCTTTATCTCCTCCGGTTGCTCGCTGCCGGACTCTCTCCCTCCTTTCATCCCTCCCTCCATCCGTCAGACAGACAGCTGTTGGCAGACCCACTCTGTTGTTGGTCACTCGGGCCAGAATCTCCCTGATCCAATCCAAGCCTCCAGTTCCTCCATTTCTCTCCAAATATGCTTTTTATATTTCTCCTCTTTTCCCTCCTGGAAGAACTCTTTGCCGTTCACTCGTGTGTTCAGAAAGTTGAAAAGGGCGTCGCAGGGGTTGCACAAGAACATCAGTGACATCAGCGTGCAATCGGAAAGTGTTTGGTCTGTTGAATTTATTGTTAATGTGTTTGAGCTGACACTGATTATCGGCGTGTGATACTCTGGAGAACGTTTGAGATCTTTTTCTGGACTGAATCTTATTTATTACAACTTGACCTGTAATTGTCGTCCACCTGATGCTCATTCATTTTCGTGATTGTGTGTTTTTGTTTGAGTAATTAACGGAGCTAAACCTGGTGATTGGATACATTCAAGTTGCACTGCTCCACATCTGCTTTTACTAAAGCTACTACTACTTTTTCTATTGGTGTTTTTCAACTTCAGCTGCTTTGAATATTTTCTCTTTTTCCTATTTTATTTTATCCCTGGTTGTGATCATTTTGCACTTGTTCACATTGGGTCCAAACTGCATTTTAGATTAATGAAAGTGTGATCATTTCCTTTTTAAAACATTAAAGACTTACAAGGTTTGGTCTTAAGTTCGTCAGAAAAGTTTATTTTTTGTTGTTTTTGGTAAAACATTTGGACATCTTTTTCATATTTTATTAAAACATCTTGTCAAAGTATCCCTGTTTGCTATGTTGTAGTCATATTTTGATGTTATATTGCTTTTTAACAATAGTTTGAGGTTAACATTTTACCTAAACTGTACCTTTAGTTTGTATCTAGTTTAACTGTTTGTTGTTATTGAGTCTCAATCCTGCAATATTTTGCCCCTTGATGAGAGACACTCATCAAATCAGCTTTAACCCATCAAAACACAAACTCCAGTAGACCACCAGTCACAACTAAGACAAGATGCAGTTTAGTTAAAGGGATACTCCACCGCCAAGTTATTTTTTGTCTACAGTATTGCCATATTCCTCAGAGTTAGATAAGTGGGCAAAAACTACTTGTAAACAGCCCAGCCGTTTTCCTGATCCGGCAGTACTCTTTTTGCTTTAGCTTAGCGTCAAACACTGTAAGTGAATGGTACCAGATAGCATTGCCAGAAAAAACGTCCATAAAACTCACTAAATGGTGATAATAATTCTGCCTAGTGACCTCAGTAAACATATCGACTGCAAGGGAAAATAAAAAGTAACACAAAGGAATTACATGTACTATTTTAAAATCGGGACTACTTTTATGACAAAGAGCAGCTGTAACCCTCCGCTGAACGGCGCAGCTCCGGTGAACAGCGCAAGGACATGACGCACGGCCCCAAAGACACCTGCTTCCATAAACACAAACCGTGCGTCGTATCCTTGCGCTGTTCACTGGAACTGCGCCGTTCAGCGGAGGGTTACAGCTGCTCTTTGTCCTAAAAGTAGTCCCGAGTTAAAAATAGTACATGTAATTCCTTCATGTTACTTTTTTATTTTCCCTTGCAGTCGATATGTTTACTGAGGTCACTAGGCCGAATTATTATCACTATTTCGTGAGTTTTATGGACATTTTTTCTGGCAATGCTATCTGGTACCATTCACTTGCAGTGTTTGAGCTAAGCTAAAGCAGAAAGAGTACTGCCGGATCAGGAAAACGGCTGGGCTGCTTACAAGTAGTTTTTGCCCACTTATCTAACTCTGAGGAATATGGCAATAGACAAAAAATAACTTGGCGGTGGAGTATCCCTTTAAAGCACCTACAACCAGATGTGTGGTCCTCTGTGTTTTTGAGAATTTGCCTAAGCCGACCTGTAGCTTTACTCAGGTTTGTAGTTTGGTCCATGAGTTTGGAGCAGAAAACCTGAATGCTGTTTTTTTTCTGAGCTCAGACCCCAGTTCAGTATTTCAGATCATATTGAGACATCATGCATGTAGATGTCAAATTATTATTAATAATTAGTTTTTAATCTGGTGTCTCCCTCTCGTCCCTCAGGTCCGCTGGTCAGATGTCGGTGGGATGGCAGAGGTGAAGCTGAAGCTGAAGCAGGCTGTGGAGTGGCCTCTGAGGCACCCCGAGGCCTTCACCCATATGGGCATCAAGCCACCTAAAGGGGTCCTGCTCTACGGGCCCCCAGGCTGCTCTAAGACCATGATTGCCAAGGCTCTGGCGAATGAGAGCGGGCTCAACTTTCTGGCTGTTAAGGTTAGCCCTCATCACGGAGTTCAGATTTTGTTTCTCTTTTGACAAAACTTTATCAGGTCAGTTATTTCTAACGAAGAAATTATTGATGGTATCAAAGTTTGTCTCAGTACTAACTTTAAGATCCGTGATGTTTATTATAAATTAGGTGATTAAAACTGCCCTGAGCATCTTTAAATTTCATATTCAATCTAAAAATATCACTTTTATCTTCTCAGTTGAAGATTAAATTAACACGACTGAGATTTCGAATGTGTGAAAGTGGTGATGATTTATTTGTCTCGAGGAGCTGGAGAAGACGGCGTTGCTGCTTGAGCTTCCTCTTCTGACCTTTGACCTCATGTTTGTCCTCCCTCATTCATCACCCCATCCTCTCTGCAGCCCCTGCTGTCACCCCCACCCCCTCCCCATCCAGGACCTGTTGACAGAAACTGATTGATCGCTCTGCTGAATTGTTGATGGTGAATATTTAGAAAAGACAGGAAGTCAAGACAGAAGCTCTCAGCAGGCCTCATTAAGCAAATGTTGGTGCAAACTGGAAGCATTCCATTTTTTTATTGCAGGATGATGCTGGAGTTCACTTGGGAGAACTGAAATCAGAATGTAAACTTTCCGCCACTCAGAGTATTTTTTGCCACCTTTAACAATTAATCACTAAAAAGTATCAAATGCTATAACAAATTTCCTCACTTAAATGAATAGAAACACAAAAAAATAAATGATAATCCTATTTAGAGGTTTCTATCTGAGAGTTAGCAGCTTGATTTCCATAGGTTTTTGTCACATTTGATCTCATTTTGAAGACTATGGGGTGTTTAAGACAACAAACGCTGTGCTGTAATCCTCTGCAGCAACTTAAAAGTTATCACAAAGAGAATCTGCTCCATGAAAGAGGATAAAAAACATCCTGTCCCTCCTGCTGAAAGCCACTCTCAACCATCTGCAATAACAGTATCAGGTTTTTCCAGTGCAGCGGTTGCTTTGACATAGATACGTTATCCCGATTTAAATGCGGATACTTTAAGGCTCAGCCTGCTTCCTCTGCGTTAAAAAAGGCCTATTATCATCTTGTCAATTTCAGTTTCCTCCCTTCAGCCATTAAAACGTGCTCACATCCGCATATGCATACCTGCACGCACACACACACACACACACACACACACACTGAGCGCGCACACAGCTCGTTTCTCTACAGTGTCGGTGGTTTTTAAACTCGCCATGTCCAGCCGTTTGGCTCTGCCATGGAGTGACAAGCCTGGGAATAATGAGTCAACCTCCACACTTACTGCAGGAGACAAAAGGGCTGGAAGTTAAGTGTCGTCTCCTCAGTCAGCTCTGAGGTGTTGAAAGACCAGATTGCGGTGGAGGAAGTTCTTCTGACTGCATGTTTATCTGGTCTGGCTGAGGGAGGAAAGGAGGAAAAACAAAGAGGAGACTAGAGAAGATCCTAATGGGTCAAGTTAATAGTTCTAAGTTTCAGGAAGAGTTTTTTTCACACCCAAGACAACAATAATACATATATAAACATATTTATTGTAGGCTATCTTCTTAATATTAAGGAGAGACACTCATCAAAACAACTTTAACCCATCGAAACACAAACTCCAGTAGACCACCAGAGGTCTGCTGTGACCAAGTTGTTCATCACAGATCCTGTAGGTCAGGGTTGTTCAGCTTTGGGCTTCGATGGATGTTTTAGTTTCTCCAGCATGTCTCTTCAACATGTTTTTCAGAAGCCTGTCAATCACCCATTAATTCAAATCAGGTGTGATGGAGCAGAGAAACATCTAAAGCAAGAAGGATAGCGACTCTCAAGGACCCACATTTTTAGTAAGGCTGGGTCATGTGGAGCACGTGATGTAAAAGCAAACAAATTACAAGAGTCGTGCAAATTTACTTTTTGCAATTTAGTCACAAATGCTGTTAAGTGTCTGTCTGTTGGCAATTTGCCCTCATGATATTAGCAGTTTAATCCAACCTCATCTAAAGTTGTCTCACCTTTCCCTCACTTTAAATCCACAGAAACTCAATTCAGAGGCAAAGTCAAGACCTCAAACTCACAAGCTGCATAAAAATCACAGCAACGTTTTCTAGAAACCAGACTCTTTTATAGGGGAGAGTCCTGTTCCTGTCGTTCTCTTTCCCCTCTACTGAAACCAGCTACTATTATGATCTCCACTGCCGTTAGTTCCTAGAAGAGTTTGGAGATGAGGGTTTAATTAATTTTTCCCTGGTCTAAAATCACTAAAACAAGCCCAGTTTGAGAAAATTCTTTATGCTGCTGGAAAAAAAAGCAAAACTTTATTTTAATTTAGGCACAAAATGCAATCAGAAAAGTTTTTATTAGTAGCAGCACAAACCTTCTGGAGATGTGTCTGGCCTCCTGTTTTTGTCTTTCAGCTACAGAAACTCGCATCTAAATAGAACTAATCTTATTTAACATTGCATGATTAAAACGGACACATGTGAGAGGACACATCAGGACACATCAGCTGTGAGGCTGCACGGTGGTTAGATTTTATTTTGTGTGGCTGAGTTCCAGCTGCATTCTGAGGAAGTCTCTGTATTAATAGTCCTGTTGTGCTATCAGTAGTTTACCTCTCAGAGTGGAAAATGTGTGTCTTTGCCAAGTGAAGTGCAGGTGTTACATCAAACATCAACCAGTACATTATGTACTGAAACAGTATTAAACACACTGACATGACCCAGTGTCCTGCATGACATCCTCACCCTGGTTTCCTTTGCAAAACACTGAGGATGATTAGTCCCAGTGATGCAGGCATTTATTTACTGATGCTTTAAATTCAGTTCCAGTCATCTTTTGGTTTTATGTCCTTTTTAAATGAGAAGAGAGCCTAATTTTAAAACATTTCTTTCAGGGACCAGAATTACTGAGCAAGTATGTTGGAGAGTCAGAAAGAGCTGTTAGAGAGGTAAGAACAGAAACTTCCCTCATCTGAATGTTAAGAGGTGTCCTGTTCTGGATGTTTGAAGTTTTGACGTGATAAACGGATGACCTAAGGTCTGATTTCTGGTATTATTGAGGGCTCTGTTTCCTCTGTATGTTTGTGTGCACCTCTGGGCCAGAGTGACTCATCAGTCCTGTTAAATATTTGTCCTGTTTTCGTCACTGCTATTGTTGCCGGCGCTGCTTGCAGGTGTTTCGGAAGGCGAGGGCAGTCGCTCCCTCCATCGTCTTCTTTGACGAGATCGACGCTCTCGCCAGCGAGCGAGGAAGGTACAGTGTGTTTCTTTTTCTAAGAGCTGGGCCTCAAACCGCCAAAGAATCTCAAAAATGGCTCTTCTTTTTGGCTTGATTATTGTTCTCTGTTTTCCTCTGCTGCTGTTTAGTGTTGACTATTTTCAGCACAGTGCTTCCTCGTTGTCCAACCATAATAAATTCATAATCATCTCTGCAATCTGTTTTAATGAACCGACCACAGCGCCTGTCCCCACAAATTTCACACTGATTCACACTGGATGGAAGGAGCAAACATCCTAAACGGTCTGCATGACGGCACCGTCCAAGCCTGCCACTTGCTTCCCATGGAGTCTCCTCAGACATGTGTGGCTTTTCACTACCAGCGAACACAGAACACGGCCTTGTTCAGCAGCGCTTTAGTGGGATGGCACTGGGAACATCTGTGGCTTAAAGGGAAGAGACTGTGGGGGGGGCGGACAGAGGACACAGACCGGAGGCGCACAAACACTTCATTGTGCTTTCCCGGCAGATGGGGAAGGCCAAATATGCAGCGTGCTTCCTGGTGAACCAGGCGATGAAACTAAACTTTGTAAGACGGAGCACAGAAAGGCCAGTGGGTCATTCTTCTAACTTTTTTACGTTACGCCTTTAATCAAATGCATCATGTGCTGCATTTGATTTTTTTTTTTTTTTTCACTTAAAGCATCTTTCCTAATTAAATTTGAAATGCCATCGTCATCACTTTTCAACCTTTTTGATTTTGCTAGTTGATCCTTGGGGAATTAAAAAACACCATTAGTCATTTTTCCATCTTTATATTTAGTTTCCACTGGGCTGCATCTGCTGCTGATGTTTTGGAAACCCAAAGTTGCATAAAAGTTCTCAGATTTTCTACTGGAATCACATTGAATTGGTACATGCATTATGACACTTTTGCAAGAAATCTTATGTACGACCAAGTTCTATGGATGTAATGAAATTGCAAACAAATTGTGACATTCACACAGCAGTTGTGCACATCTTTGTCACAAAAAACCATAAGCGTCCACATTTTGTTTGCCTTTCAAAGTTGTCTCACTTAGAGAGGGTTAGAGATGACTCCCAGAAGCCTGATGACTATTTTGAGAGAAAACTCATATCAGCAGTTTTTTAACCTGTTAAAAATTCTAGAAACACATCAGCTAAGAGGGAATTGAGAACCCTCACATACATTTGGAAACATTTTAGAGTCTCCGTCTTGTATGCCATTCAGTCTCAGCCCAGTGAGATGCTGGTTTTGGGTATTACCGGTAAATTATTATTGATTAAATTAATGAGTTAAATGTTAATTTGACCACAACTACAAAACCTCATTTCTTCAAAGGGTTTTAGTTCACAGAACATATTTCTCAAAGAATGTCAAACAGTTTTTTGTATGATTTATTACATTCTTGGCTTATTTCCAGTCTGCTGTCATTTTTCTTTTGACAGTCATTTTTTTTGGGGGGTGGGACTGACAGCTTCCCCCTGGTTTTTCTCCATGATTGAGCTTTTCTTTGCTTATCTTGATTTAAATTTTTGCATACGTGCACCGTGAGAGCCGTTCAGTTCACCAGCTCGCTGAGATGTAGCCGGCGGGCTGGACCTGTGCCTTGAGGCCACTCACCACTTAAAAAATGCACTTATTGCTGATCTACACAGGCTATTTATTGGCCTTCACTTCCTGCAGTGTTTAATCAATGAAGTGGCTCACGCACGCCGGCAAGAATTCAAAACTGTTGACACAACCAGACAGCGTCTGCTGTACAGCCGGCGTGTGTGTGTGTATTGGGGTGTGTGTTTTCCATCTCGAGGCAGGAGATGAGAAGCACCTGTAAATCTGTCAGCTTACCTGCCACGAGTCCAAACTGGTGGAATGAAAAGAAGACGGGAAGAGAGGCGAAATAAAACAATGTTGGATTGAGGCAGAGATCGACGGATAGGAAGAGAGAAATGTTTAGGAATCTGACTTCAGCCGTCAGAGAATCTGTAGATTTTGGAGAACGTTTAATATTTTGGTCATCTACAGAATGGAGCATACACATTTGTGACATCGCTCAAAGTGAGCACAGATCAGGAAAGACGCCGCTACTGAACGTTGACAAACTACCGGCTAAAACTCTAGCTCAGAAAAGTCATCCTGATGCATTAGATGCCATATAACGGGTTTGTAAACATCAACAGACCATTTGTTTCCACATCCTTTGACACATCTTGAGATGTTTGTTTATTCACTCCTCCTTTCATTTACTCTTCTCAGATTTTTTTTCGTCTTTTCTTGCTTTCCTTGTCTGCTTCCTGTCAAACCTCCTATCTCCCCTCACTCAAACTTTCTCTCCTCTGTCGCCGTCCCCCTTTTTTCTCCCCTCATATCTGAGTGACAGAGCTCCTTTGTGTCCCTCTGCAGTCTTGTCTGCACTAATGATGTCTGGCACTTCCGATGGCACTGTCAACACACACTATGTGTTTGTGTCTAAGTTTGGAAGGATGGCAGTCTGCTCTGCTCTGTGGAAAATAACCAGCTTCTAACGTTTTTTAAAAAAGGAGATTTGAACTATTTTGTATTGTTTTTCTGAGTAAAAGTTTTAAATAACACCGTACCCTTTGTGAATAGCTTCCTGAACGGCCTTTGTTTGACAAAATAGAGTTCAACTAGACCAAAGTATAATGTTGTTGTCTTCAAACAGCTCTATTCTCCAAAATTTTACAGCAATCCATGCTAACTTTATTTTATTAACATTAACATTTTTATCAGTTTTATATTATACAGCTATTTTTATTGAATTATCTGGTTATTTACAAGCATAAACGTTAAGGCTGCTGCTATGAAATATTTAGTAATAGATTATTCTACTCAGATTTTTATGTGCCACTCCAGATGTTCAGTTTCACCCAATAAAAGCTGCACTGTCCTCTTCCTGCTGTGAGATTTACATGCACACTCTAGTGCACATGCCAGTGCTCTGCTCATTCAGTAATTATGAAGCTTATTTATGCATTTATTATTTTATCAGTCACCAAATCTTGGACAGCTGAATCCAGAAATGAGACGTCAGGATGTTTGTGTTTTGGTGCAGCCCTTACACGCCATGCTGCTTTTGAGAATGTTTGGGTTTATTTCCTTTTAAAGGGCTTCATGCAAAATTCAGTTTTTAATGGCCTTGTTTTATATTTTTTGAAGAGTTTCCTCATTTATCCAAAGAAAGACATCTGTGTTTACCTCGTTGGCATGCTGTTAGAATTGCCTTTGAAAAGTGAAATGTGTGCGAGCCCCAGCCTTTGTGTTCAGGTGAGACAAAGTGTTAACAAGTCCAAACGAGGCTCTAAACAAGAGCTGCTTTATTAGAGCAGGATGACCTGTTTTCTGAAGCCTCGTTTTCAGTTCAGCGTTTTACGTCATTGGCAAGAAAACTCAAATTTCCTGCCAAAGAGGAAGAATTGTTCTAATTAAGCGCCTGCTGTCAGTAAAACTATTAAAGTCGTGTTTTCAAATGAGCAGAAATTTGAAAGATGCCTTGATTGTTGAAAAGGTTTAGGTCACGCGTTGCAGATTAATCAGCAGAAGGTTGGGTGGTTTTCTTCGTTCAGCTGTTTCCCCTCTTAAATCATTTTTTCTTCTTCTGTTTTTGTTCTTTTGCAATAAAAGACATCCTCCATCCATCCATCCATCATCTAATTAAAACCCTCCATTTTATTTGAATGTAACCTTTTTTGTGTCCGGTTAGTTTTATCCCTTCATGTCATTCTTCCTTCGATCTCCTCTTCACTCTCATCCCCGCTGCTCCCTTTCCACTCATCTATCTCCCGTCCAGCTCCTCAGGTTCTGGGGGTGTGGGTGACCGGGTCCTGGCTCAGCTCCTGACAGAGATGGACGGTATCGAGCAGCTCCGGGACGTAACCGTGCTGGCCGCCACCAACCGGCCCGACATGATCGATAAGGTAAACGAACAACTTTCTTTCTTCACTTCTCCACCGTTCTTTTCGGTCAGTGATTGATCAGGCTGAGGAGATGGTGTGTGTGTTTGTCTCCCTCGCTTTCTTTTATCCCCACCGATTCTCTGTTGTACATGATAAGGTCAAAGGTCACTTGTTCTTGTCGGTTTAGTTCTTTGGTTGATAGTGTATTTATATACATCTTTTTAGTTTTGTTAAAAGAAATATTGAGTTGACACCCTCCATCGTTTCATCTTTAAATTTAGATTTAGTCTGTCCTCTGACACTAAACCCTAAGTTAATTTCTGGCACGCTTTTGGGGAGCCGATCCGTCTCTGTGGTAGGGAAATGACAGAAACTTCTAACTCTAATTGGTTGCCACCTCATTTCAACCCTCATTAATCCTAATAAACTCTCTAAGGGTGTAGTTACATCTGAAGGAGAGGGAGGATGCATGAAGAGAAAGAAAGTCTATTAGCAGCATGCGGAGGGGGGGGGGGGTGTCAATCCCCTGGGTGGACAGATGGGAAACCCCAGGTGTCCTTCCACATGCCCCCCCTCACAGGAAGTGCTCCCCTGTGCAGCTGAGAAATCAGATTATCGCCCCCCCCCGCCCCCATGTCTGAGCCGGTTTGTCTGTGAATGTGTTTGAGAAGGTTCAAGTGATTTGAATGAGAGACCTGTGAACCACTCCAGGAACTAAAACAGACAAACGAGCTTCCTCATTCAGGCAGCCGGACTTATTGATTTACTCAAAAACGTTTTGCTTCTCATCTGGAGAGTTTTATCAGATCACCGTGAAAGAATGCAGAGGAAAAGCTTTGTTAATGCGAGCTAAGTTGGCCGTCCCTACTCAGCGTAGGGCGTTGGGACCAAATGGGCAGATCACCCCCCCCCACCCTCTTTACACCCGGTCACAGTTTTAGCACCCTCTCCTCCCTCCCTCTCCACAAACAAGACATTTTCATTCTAATGGCAGGATATGATGGGACAAATGAAGATTAATGAGACGACTGGGTGTCAGTAAGTCATTGTCAGCTTTAGTGTTGCAGAGGAGACTCGTCCAGGCCTCAGCAGGCTGTTTGATGGACAGAGTGGGTGGGACGGAGAGGCTGTTGTCCATCTCAGCCGTTTGGTCACTTTGGATTAAATTTTAAAACAAGTTGAAGAATTTTCTATGGGATTTATTTGGGAATGATATTGGACTTTACTGTATAGCATTAGCTTATGCATCCAATCTAAAGCAACAATTACATTATTTAACGCATAATGTTGTTTGAAGTACTTTCTTTCTAACTAAACTTGAAGTGCATTAGATTGAATTTGATGCACTGCTTTAATTTCCTGTTTCTTACTGATCTGCATGTAATTATGACCCTGCTGATTTCATATTTAGTCCCATAAAGACAAATGTCTTTGCATCAACCGTCATTTTTACATTTTGACAGAGAAATCTTCTAAACTTCCTGAGTATTTTGTATTGTTTGGTGAGAAGCTCGGCTCAGGAGGCTTCTGAATCCCATTCTAACCAAATACATTAAATATAGCTTCAATGCAATGGTGACTAGTTGAATGCTTATTATTATTATTATTGCTAAGTATGTCAACAAATGGATGTAATTCATCTTGTTGTGTGCCTGTGCATGATAATGTCTGAAACACGTAGGTGAAAATGGTTGAATCAAACCAGTCACACACATCCTTCTGCCTCCCTTCCCTTTTAAAATGAAACCTTCACTTCCTCTTGTCTTTGTGTTGCACCAGTCACCCACTCTCACCTCTGACCTGCTGGGACCGAGTCGTGTTGATTGATTAGTTCCATCAGGAATATTTGTCCACCCTGTTTAGTCGGAAGAACCCGTCAGTCTGTTTGTCGAGCAGCCAGCTTGATTATTATTAACACAAACAGGACGTCCCTTTAGCTCTTTCCAGTTTGTCGACAGCTGCATTTTGCATTATTTCTCCTCGTTAAGCTCATCGTTATCATAAATCTGTGAATAAAAAGTAAGAAATATAGTTTTTTTTGTTTTATTTTGTCCTAATGGTGATAATTAAGCATTGCCTTGTGGTGTTCTGGTTTATTTTGAATCATTGTTTAAATTGTAAAGCAGATATCAGGATATCAGCAGCACTAAAGACATAAAACAATATGTTTGTTAGTCTTTATTCACAGAATTGTCATGTTTTTTGTGTTTCTGTGATTTTCCAGCCTCTTTCACCCATTAGATCAGGACTAGTGTGAGATCTGCTTCCTGTTCTGTAATGAGGTTTCTGAACAGGAGATGGTGCCAAACATGACACTGGTCTGGTTTTAGGAGTTTTCTTTTAATAGTAAATATTAGCCTTTCCATGTGCTTAAATAAACATCCTAAGCCTTTAATTCTATTGACAACAATAAATAAAAGTGTTTAATTTAAGCAGTGGTTAATATATAATGTATATACAAAACCTAAACAGAAACAGGCTGAAAAGCTGACTTTGGTCTAAATAAACTTTGCATGTTTACTTATTAATATCTGATGTTATTTAGTCATGATAGTGCTCTTCCCTGAATTTGTTTTTAGTACATCTTTTACCACATCCAACATCAAACCTCAGGGATGTTTTGTAAATCTGACAGGTCATAAAGTTTTATGTTTTAACACATTTGAACAAACGCAACGTGACCGAATCCTCTCCATATCTGTAGTTCAGAGTGTAGCTTTTATTTTGAAGTCTGTGATCGTGTTGGTAGAAGTTCCTTCCGTTTTCCTCTGTTTTAGAGCAGCTAATAGAGTAAATCCCTGAAACAGGACAGTTTGCAACAACAGCTGCAAACAGAATGTGATTGTGTTTATTTGAATTAAAGATGTGATTTGTTTTTACAATAAAGTTGGATAATAAATAAGTTATGATCTTCTCCCGCTCCTTTTCGGGCATGTAGCTTAATGTAGGAGTCAAGAAATTATGAGGATGCCTTGATTTAGTTATTTTATTATTATTTGTTAATTGATTTTTTTATGTTGTTTCCTTTCATCCACCTTGTACAATGCTGCGTGTTAAAAATGATATTGTTCTGAACTGTGTGTGTGTGTACATTTGACTTTACATTGATGCATGTCTCCATGACAGTGTCAGATCCTAATCTGTAGTGTTTTACAAATAGATGCAATTCTTTTATCTTCCACCACACGCTGACTGAAAAACTGTCAGTCAGGTCATTAATCTTTCATGTTAAGTTTCATGATATTATTATTAATAATTACTTTTAGGATAACCATGGCCATCATTAGAACCTGCTACTGTACAGCCTTTATCATTTGTTTTCACAAAGCATCACCTAAAACCAAAAGACTTGAGAAAAGGTTTAGAAATCTAAAGAGAAAATTCAGCAACTTGACTCATCTGAGACTTTGAAAATGTGTTTTTCTTAGCAGGTCAACTTTAATATGTTGCCTTATAACTTTTAGAATGTCCCACTTTCCTATTCTTTCCTAATGTTTGCTCATATTTGTATTTAAATACAAAATCAGGGGTTTCCAAACTTTTTAGCTTCTGACCCACAAAAACTTAAAATGGCCAAAATTTCATGAATACCCCCAAATATCACTAATTGACCTGTAAACATTGCTTAAAAGATAAATAAGAAGTACTTATATTCTTGTATGGGTATTAGGTTTTTTTTTTAAAGATCCTCTCAGGACCCCAGACTTAGTTAATGGGGTCCCAACCCCAACTTTGGCAACTACTGTCCTTTGTGCTTCAGTTGATTATTGAGTTTATTCTTTGTAGATTTGGCATCTGTTTGATTTTCGAGTCACCTGCCCCAAATCTGTTTCACCTTCACTTGGTTTGTGTCATTTTCCCGCTGCACTGCAACAAAAAGCAGACCAAACCACCTGGACAGCTTCCCACAGTTACAGCTGATCATTTGGGGCAATATCGCCTGAAACAAACACTGATTAAGAAGGAAAAAACCACAAAGACGAAGGTTGGTCAGGACCAAAAATGGAAATTAATTCTCGTCAGCAACAATTGTAGCCACAAGAAACCTTGATATATAGTCCTCTGATCAGACCTGTAGACCAGAGTCACATCAGAATTCTGATGCCCTTTAACATCTGCCCAGAAGAAGCAGGTTATCTAAAAATGTACCTACTCTGATCAGTAAAGGTGGACATGCCCTACAGTGTCTCTTGTGTGGTCCTCCTAATTCCACTGTTTATAGAGATTGTACTTCAGGACTTTGTTTTTACAGCTAAAAGTATCTTGAACACCCAAAACATTTCAATTTCTGTTCATACGCGTTATGAGAGGACATCTGAGCACCGTGAGTGTTTCTCTCCATGAACACCTTTTTGTTTTGTCTTTTCTTTTAGCGAAAACCTCCTTCTGAGCCGTCGCTTCACTAAACAGGAAACTACCCTCAGCTAAAAGAGCACCTGTAAGCCAGCCAGTCAAAACAGGCCATATTTTATTTTGTGCTGGACTGACGTTATCATCTCCCAAGCTTTGCTCTTCTCTCATGATGAGCCAAGCATGATGGAATCTCTATTGATGCAGTCTTAAAGGATTAGAGCTTATTCACTGTTTTTTCCTGACTGCACAGTTCTGAATAGGATCCTGCTGCCACAGAGCCGGGTGTCCTACTGAAGCTGAGCAGAGCTGTTGATATTGTCTGCTTCATTTTCACCCAAAGCTGCATTTCCAGTATTGGGAGATCACTCACCTAGAAGCTATAGAGATGTTTTATATCAACAGTTTTGGGGGGGGGGGGGGGGAAGTAAGCGTCTCCTCCCCTTGTGTGTCTAAGATGTCGTAATGAGAAGGCAAAGTGAGAGTTTAGATCAGAAAAGAAGCAGTAGCAGAGAAAATGTGTGTCCTTGCATGCAAGTAATGAGACACCACCTAGGGATGGATGAGCTTGTGGAAGGTGTGTGTGTGAGAGTGTGTGAGAGTGTGTGTGTGTGTGTGTGTGTGTGTGTGTGTGTGTGTGTGTGTGTGTGTGTGTGTGTGTGTGTGTGTGTGTGTGTGTGTGTGTGTGTGTGTGTGTGTGTGTGTGTGAGCACTGGGAGAGCAGGATCCCAAGGCAAGTATCAAACTTCAAGGGCTGTATTAGTGTCAGTTTACACATGTGTTCATCCAGGAATACCACCATTAAAAGCCTCCAATCCAAAAACATACAGTAGAGGAAAAACCTGCAGACTTGACTTATCTAAACTCAAAAAAGCTAAAAAAAAGAAAAACTTTCTACAATATTAACGTCTTCTCTTTGGTGTGGCGTTGCAGATGCTTTTAAAAATAATGTCCCTCCTTGTTGCTATGCTACATGTGTGTATTTACTTCTTTCTTCTATTCAACGTCCATCAGCTACTCTTCTGTTTTGATGAACAACAGAAAAAGCCATGCAGATGGGGGAGGGAGGTGTGCGGGGGATGGAGGGGAGGGAGGAACAGGGAGGAAATGAGGGCTCTTTGTGCTCTGCTACCTGGCAGACATCTCCAGCATGTGTCGTCTTGCCTTTTGGCAAGCTGAGACCACCGGCGCCCTTGGAATGCTCTCAGTTCAGGAAATCTCGTTTATTCTCATAAATGCTACTCCTAACCCCCTTTCCACAATACTGCTAGAGAGCTTGTATATTTTCCCCCCTTTTCATCATAGTTTATGTCTTTAACTCACTGGCTTTTTGTTTTATTCCCTCTTACTGTTTGGTTCTTTCTCAGTTTTGTTTCGTGCTGTTCAAACTAAAGTTTAGAGATGGGAGATGAAAGTCGTGGGAATTTAACAGATATTGCATGAATGAGAAACTTTGAGATTGTTAGTATTTCTACATTTTAGGAACACAAAAACCTGTGTGCTGTGTGCAACAGGGTTTAAAAAATTCAGATTTTCAAGTGTTACACGGAGATAACCAGCATAGTTTCACATCTCTTTTACACCTGCACTGATTAACACAATGTTCTTTTTTTAAAAGCAAACAACAGAATATTCCTTAAGACCATCTGGCGATTCTGATTTGTGTCTTGTGACCCACTAGGAGTGTGTAGGTGTTGTTTCTCTGCAGATGCAGCATTTTACCTTTGTTGTTTCAGGGCTGCAGCAAAACATGCAAATCTAATACAATCTTTGAATTTTGTGATATTAGTTTCCCACATATTTTTATGTGCACTTTAATCTACAATTGTGTTGAATGTTTTTTAATATATCGTGCAGCCTTATTTCGATATTTTGCTTCTCTTCATCTTGGGGTTGCATCATTTTTACAAATAGTGTATTGACACTAGCTCATCACAACTTGATATGACTTTAAATGACGTCTGGTTCAAGTTCCCATATTTTAGTCACATTCAGGTTACTTTTTTCAAATTTAAAGAAAAGTTTTACCCAGAACCAAAGTAAAATGCATTTGTCAATTGCTGTTGGAGCAGCCTTCAAATTGGGGCAGCCATTGTTATGATGCTGTGATACAATCAGCATTCAATTACTTCCTTTGAAGGATGCGGCACCTGAATTGGGACACAGCGTCTGTATCACTGGCTGCTTAATGCATGGCAGGACTAGCAACTTTTGCACTAAACTATTTAAAAGACTTGTGAAGTTCTTTAAAGGACAAGACATCTGCAGAGGCCTTTTCGCTCATTTAATTAGTCTCACAGATAAGAGCGCTGAGGCGACATGTTGACCAACCAGCAGGATGACAGACGAGTTTCAGCCACATCTTAATCTCTGAGTCAAATAGGCTTAATCAGGCCCAGGTCTCACTGTTGCTTCTAAGTTTTGTATTGGTTTCATGAAGCAGGCATTATGAGTTGACATTTATGTGGCAAAGTTGTTTTTATTATGAGCTCCAGGGTTTAGGTCATACGGTGAACCAGTATCTTTATTAAGCCTCTTTCATAAGAAAAAAACATGCTGGCAAATCGGCATAATACTGCCGCCAGGCCCGCCACGGTGTGTCTTATGAAAGCGTTGTGGCGCTGGCGATGCGGGAATTTTGTCGCATTCGTGCTGCCATGCTTGCTATAACGCCAGACTTGTGAATGAAGATTATGCCTTGGAGCAACAGAGGAAGGTGTCACTAGTAATGTGGTAAAGGTGAGCCGACCCCCGACCGGAAAGAGTATTTAAAAATTAGGTAAACATGGAAAAGCTGTTACGCATTTATAAACACTCTGAAGATGGCAAACTGGAGCGATCCCGAGATCCGAGAGCTGCTGGCATTAAGAGCAGAAGCAGGAGTCGCCCGTCTGATTGTCTGTTTACTACGAGAACTTCCATCCACCGTTATATGTAACCCTGCACGTCAACAGTGTGAAGACCACCTCATACCCCCTTTATACCGCCATTGTGTAATCCTTTGTGAAAAGTGCATGATTGCGCCACATTGTCAGCACAGTATGACCACTTATGGCATTGTTTTATGAAAGAGGCTTTAGTGTCCTTTATAGTCAGCTGTAGTCCCTGCGTAATAAGATGTTTAATACTTTAAATAGTTCTAAGAACTACAAGAAGATCTCTGCAGGCCAAAAGTGCTGTATATTTCAATTAATAACCAATTATTCATAAATTGGCTTCCCTTTGGCCTGTTAGGACATAAAACTTCAGCTGATGAGATCTGGCACCAGGTTGCTGGAAACATTTATTTTGCTTACTGGTGGCTGTTGGTTTAAGCACCAGGCTTGTTTTGGGACACTGGATGAGGGCTCTGAACAGTTAGGACACTTTGTCAGATCCTTTAAGACGTTCATTAGTAGTTATTGCACTGGTCTGGGTACTTTATTCTGCAAAGCAGTGGCATGATTGTCAATAAGGAGAGTTTAATTATTCTGCTACAATATTTAGGTGAGATGCAGTGGTTGTGACGTGGTTAAGAAACATCCACCTGAATCCCAGAACCAGACATTTCGTAGCAGATGTTTGATTAATAAAAGTATTGTGATATTCTCACTGAAAGTATTTAATTTGACAAAACCTGTAACAAACACTCCCAACTTAAGTGCACCGATACGATACACAACTACGAGGTATAATGCCCAATGTTTGGAGAATAATATTTAAAATGTCATCCGTTATATTTATCTTTGGTACACATAGACAAAGTAAATGTATTGCATATAGGAATCAGAAATATACTGTATGTTAACCCTGGAAAGAGAGGGGCCAGCCCACTTGGTCTTTCTCCAGTCGGTGCAGATTTGATAGAATAGGAAGGAGTCATCATTCACCACCTTCAAGATACAGACCCTCATACATAATAGAAGCTGGTAGGGGGCCAACTTGGGGTTTCAACAAATAATACCCCCTTTGTATGTTTCAAATATCCTCTGCTGAAGCCCCTTGAGCCCGGCTCTCTGCTCCGGGGATCCCAACACCACATTAAGACCTGCTTACAAGTGGATAAGGTGTAAGACTAAAGGAGGAGTGGAGGTAGTAATGTTGCAAAGTGAGCTACAGTGCATCTCCTGTTTTTTTCCTGTGATAAAAAGCAGGTTTATATTCTCTTTTCTTTTTCTCAACAAGTCCAGTGCCATATTTGGAGAATGGCTAAACAAATGGGCTATTATTTGCTGCAGTCATTTCGGAGGGGGGGACCGGCTGGGCCGAGGGAGAAATGGGTTACCAGAGTATATCCTCTGCTGGCTTCAGTCATCTTCATCAGGATTAGGTTACCTTTTGTAGCTGAAATGTAATCAATCCCATCAGGCCCTTCTGTGAGGACGACCATTTGGCTGTCAGAGCACGGGTTCTGTTTCCATGTACTGGAACAAACTTTTTGTGTGTTGAATAAGAATGGTGAACACGAGAATCGAAACAACTCACGATTTATGTCAAACCTCATCCACGCTATTCTTATATATTTAAATCATTAAAGAATTTTAAGTTATTTTATTTTTTCCCTAAAACTTCTTTTAACTTCCTCAAAGTGTCGGTCTCTCTTGGCCAAACCAGAAATATCAAGCTGACACATTTGACTTTTCTGTTTGTGTCTGATATTATAAGCATTTAGCCAACTGTTCAGATTATTGTTGCTCTTGTTAAACGTCTTGTTGACTGATCATTTCAACACTCGTTACCGCTCTTTGTGTAATGTGAAATTATCATTATACAGTCCATATGTGTTGATTCTGCTTTAGTTGGCAACTTCGCTCATTGGTTTCCTCAAACATAAGCAATGTGGCAACGATTACAAAAATGTAATTACAAAGATGTTTATACTTGGTTGTTTAGGAAATTGGGACCACTTAACTATAGGAGGACACAGTGCCAATGACCATGCACAACCTCAACAGTTGCAGGCACAGTTCTGGTCCTTTTATTCCTTCTTTTAAAAACAAAGAATTCAAAGATGAGAGGACTGGACTGTCTTTGTGAAATAAGAAATAGGATGATGCCTTTTAGGAGGACCTAAGAATAGTTAGCATACACCTGACCCATAAGGTCAGGTAGAGAGAGACAACAATAAAAACAGACAGGTCTCCAGGGCCTTGTGTCCCTGCTACAAGGACTTGGCAGATGCATCGGAAAGAGGATGATGGCAGGACGTCACCTCATTTCCTGTTTCACAGGCTCCGCTTGATGAATGACCGTGTGAAAGGTTGGCTTTTTCTAACTTTGGGATTGCACCTCGCTCTGTTTGTGTGTGTCTGTTAAAGTGTTGCTAAAGAGGACATCAGCACTTTTTTTTCCTTTTTTTTTCCCACCTTGTCATCTCTAAAGTCGAAGTAATTTATGGCTGTCAGGAAGTCCCCTAAAGCTCTCGCACTCCTAAAAAAAGCCTCGGCTCGGGTCGGATAGGGGGTGGAGCGGGTCGACAGAATGTCACACCCACGAACAGCTCTCGTGTATTTTGTGTGTCAAAAGGCCAAGGAAAGGTCCCATTTTGAATCCTGTTGTCTGAGAAATGAAAGAATCTCTGAGGCTGTCCACTGTTCTTTGGGTCAAACCACCACAATTATCTCTTTCATCTCCTTTTTTTATTGGCAGAGAGGGTGGAATGGGGACGTTTCGTTTGTTAGCACTTCCTTGTCCTCTTCTGTTAGATCTTTGCCTCGAGGAGATGGTCGAGCCCTTATCCCTCTTTACTGATCTCTTGCACTGTTTCCTCACCTCCCTCCTCGCCTCGAAGCACAGCCGCTTGTTCTCTCCCCTCTTCCCTTCCCCTCATCTCCCTCGTTGGGGCCTCTGAAGTTGGACTGCCTTCACTTTGGCTTTCCCCTCTTCCTTCCTTCCTCAGTTCCTCCGCTAATAGCTCCCTTGTTCCTGGCTCGTCAGGGCTGCCAGTTGAGCGGTCATTCGTGGAAGATTCATTCGCAGCACAGTAATTGTAAACAGACAGAAGAGACAGAGAGGGACCTTCAAACGTTTACTGCTCGCAGACAGAACGCAGAATGGAACAACTCAGGGCTCTGTTTTGTTTTTGAAGTCCTTCCTAACTATCCATTGTCTTTTTTTATTCTTCTCTCGTTTTTAATCATCTTTTAAACTTATTGCCCTAACCCCTAGATCTTTCTTCCTTTTCTCTCTTTGTTTATGTCGCTCAAAATGCACAGACCACTTCCGTGCGTTGGCAATCTGTGTCTTGTTTCACCGCTAAATGTTGCATGGAATGATTTTATGCCCTCAGATGTTTGCCAGAGCTCAGCCACATACATCAATTGTTGTTCTCGTCTGCAGAAATGAAGTCTGCTGCATTTTCTACCTTTTCAAGCCTCTGGAATTAAGTAGAACCAAAGTCACTCAACGGAACAAATACGGATACGCTAAGCTGTAAATCAAACTCGCGTAGACATTCATTTGGAGTTGTGACCTTCTGTTGTGCTTGTCAGGTTTCTAATAATTTGTTAACATTATAAATACGTCATATTCAGCAGCACTACCAGTTGTTTTTTCCACAATTACTTTGTTTCTCTAGTAACCAGTGATGAGAATGTTTTCCTGCTATGTCATAAATTATATGAGTTCATGAAAACTTAAGTATTTTATGTTGGAAAATTATTCCAGTGTGTTTAAACTCTTTGGTTTGATTTTCATTTTGTATGTTGACCTGAAAGTTATATGCAGTCCAGTGGTACTAGAGCAAAGAGGAGGACATATAATTGGTATAGACATTTATTTTGGTACTGCTTGATATAAAAGCATTTAGTAAAATTTCATCTTAAATCTTTGTAATTTGGATATTTTAGATCTGATTTCCAAGACTACCACGACTTCGAGCGTGTCCTTTTCTACTAAAGTGCTACAGTAAATTTCTATTGTTGCCTCAGAAACGAGGAAATGGGTTTGTTAGCTAGCGGAAACGGTAAACATGAGACAGGATGACACAGGGGAATGTGTGTGTGTGAGTGAGAATCCACTGATGCCAGGCAACCAGACCTGTCCCTGACCTCAGTGATTGCTCCCTGGAGCCCAGCTGCAAGCTGTCAGCAGCCAAACAGTTGCTCTTTTCCTTGCTCTTATCTCCTTTTCCCCCGTCCTAAATTTTTTCAGATTTTGTGCCTTTTCTTTCCCACACTTATCTGTCCTGCCTTCTAAAAGTCCCAGCAGTAGTTGTTTGGGGAACGATTGCACTGGTGTTATCATGCTAAGCTTGTTTTGGAACCAGGAGTCTAAACTTTCTTCTCTGCTTCATCGATTTTGCAGTTACAGTTTCCAGCTGCTTCTACCGTTTTTTTATCTAAAGACACGGGGGACCTGCTAAAAACATAGCACTGTATGCTTCAGCTTTTTCATCTTCTGTGTGTTTTCACTCACACTTAGCTTTTGTCATTTAGCCACATGCAGTAAACAAATCTCTGTACTTAGGTCAAAGGTAAACATTTGCATCCATTAATGCACTTTCCACGTTATTTCCAAGGTTGTTGCTTGACCGAAGTTTCAGCCTACAAATAAAGAGAGTGAGAATAATTATTGGAAGAGTTCAAGTGATTGAGATTCTGTAAATTCAACTTTTTGAACATTTATGTTTGAGGAAAAATAGCCATTCTGTTTAAGATGTTGATCATACTTACTAGCTCAATAACATGTCAGGCCTAGTGGAGCCTTAGGTGACGCTGGCAGTCCACCACTCATAAGGTTTCCAGTTGAGGCTATGAGGGTCTTAAAATGATCTCCAGATATTAAAAATACCAAGTTTTCACTCTAATTTGTCACCAAAGTTGAGAACAGCAGTCATAAACTGGTACAAGTAGCTTTGTATGAGTTGGCTCTTGAGGAATGTAATAATTAGCTCTTAAAGAATGTTTTGGAAAGTCTTTGGGATTGTTATTTTGTATTTCCAAAGCTGAAAAGTTTGGGAACTTCTGCCTTACATGATGACAAACTCTATGAATATCTCCACTGCTTCATCAGATCAACTTCAGCCACCTTTTCCTCCTCAGTACCTTCAAAACAGGACAATAGTAATACACAGAGGGACACTAGTCCTTCAACATCTGCACATCTGATCTTTAACTGCACACCAGTGGTTCTTGTACTGGTGGAAACCAAGACCTCACTTGAACTAAAAAAAGGAAAACGAATGTTTATCCATTCAAATGGTCGAACAACCCAATAAAATGCGTCTCCTCTAGTCATGTAACGGTATTTTCCTAAAATTTTAGGAAACTAGAAAAAGAATGAGGTTGACTGTTCTCTGCAGTCTTTTGCCTCTGCTGCTCTTGATTACAGTGTACGGTTTCCTTCAAGACAAACACAGCTCTCTAAATGCAGCATGGCCAATTGGTCCATTCCTGAGTTAAGGCAGAGGGAAATGGAGAGAAACCAATTAGAAGACGGAAGCCACTAATTAAAAGCTGCATGCTCTACAGATTGCATCAATTTTATTTTCTTTAGCAATGACCAGAGCCATAATTTCAGTGCTTGCATGGATGCAAGTTCACATTCCAGGCCAGCTGCCTTCTGTGTTAGTCAAATCCTTGTGCTCAGAGGCAGTGCTGTACGTCCTCTCCCCTCCCTTGTTGGCGGTTTAGGATGAGGAAAAAAAAAAAAAAAAAAAAAAGCTAAACTGAGAAAACTTGGAAAGATCAGAGGCTGTACACCATTCAGGATAGATGAGAAACCATTCATTAAAAGTTTACAACAAGAGTCTGTTTGCAGAAATGTTTCCACTTCCTGGATTAGGTTGCTTGGAAAGCTGCCAATACATTTTGTGTGTTGTGAATCGGAGAAAGCATTATGCTCGAGTGGTTTGGGTGGTTAACCAATACGCTTGCTTTGGAAGGCTGCAGGGAAACGTTGAGCACCTGAGGAAAGCCACAGGGTTGCTCTGAACAGTGGGCTCACAAAAGACTTGGGCCTGTGTTGGAGAAATGTTTCCAAAGTAATGCTGTTCAGTTGGCAGAATGGTCCGTAGCACTTGTCTTTGGGCTGCTATAGAGAACGAGGGATACACAAGGCATTTTCTGTTCCTTTGTGGTCAAAACAAACGCTGCAGAAATCGTTGACCATCACCAAACTATACAGTTTCCTAGCAATTAAACAGTGCAATAAAGTCATCTCTGTTGACTTTGTTTTTTACATAAATATTCCTTAGTATTTACATATAAAATAATATCTTGTAGAATTTTTTGTGGTATTGATTTTATCTTCCAGGCAATAATTTGTGTTATTTAAAGTCACACTATGTAACTTTTTCATATTTTTAAATTTTTTTCCTTGAGCCAGTAGGTGCTAATCTGACCCTTTACAGTGTTAATGAAAAGTCAGTCAGCCCCATCTGGTGTTTGTGTTCAGAATACCACGTTTGCAAATTCTGAGTCTCTGGTCCGGTGTCCTGAAGTCTCACAAAGTCACATATCTCCCGAGGGTTAGGCTAACCCAAAGTGGCTAGCTGTTATGCTAGCGCCGGAGTGTTTCTAGCGCACGATTCCTGCTTTTTTTCGATCTTGCCCTGCTTGAACACAGCTGGTTTCTTAAAATGAGTGATGAACTGCTCCAGTAGAAAGCAGTGAAGGCTGAGGAGACATTTCAACAGTTACATTTAGGTGTTTCTCAGCAGAAACAATGGCGCTAACGTTTTTACAACAGTGATTTAAAACGGACACAAGGGGGTGCCAAAACAAGCAAAAACTGCATCCCTTTAAATGATAAAAAAAACTGTGAAAACTGAAAGATATGCAACAGATCAAGCCTTTGACATTACTCTAAGTTCCCAGGGCACTATTTATATGGGTACTTGTCCGATTCTGTCACAATACACAAGTGTGTCTTGAATCACTGAGGAAGATTAAGCACCCCAACCTTTTCAAATGATGAAGAAAAAAAGAAAAGCAATGAGAGGAAGTAACTTAGACCTTGCCTCTTTCCTTCCAGTCCAAACTAATGTTTTTTCCAGACCTCTAACGCTGGATGTTGACCTTCCTTCTCGAACTGGATTTTTCCTGTACTCTACACCTTGGGTTTCAGGAAATGTACAAAACAGGATAGCACAGTGCAGCATATTTCTTGTGTGAGTTTTCCTTTTTGGAGAGAGGCAGAAAGCACTTGAGGATCTAATGACATCAGCAGCCAAGGCTGCCGTGTTTTTGCTTGTTTGTTTTCCTCTGTATTTTTGTCTGAATGGTATTCAGATCTAAGTTTAGCACCTCCATGGCACAATCGTCCAGCCTGGACCCACACCAGCTACGTAAATCACTTTCAAGTTGGTCACAACAAGTAGAAATGTCATGTTGAAACAACAGTTAATGATTTTTGCTTCCTCTCCATACTTTCTGGAAAGTTCATAGAATGCATACATTTTTGTTTTTCTTTTTATGGGTGATCCATTGTTCCACTTTTATGTCATGTTGCTTTATTAATCAATGGCACAAGTAGATCAAAAGCAAGTAAACAGGCCTTGTGTTATAGTTGTGTTCATGGGAGCCAAGGACCTCCAAGTTAGATGTGATTTGCATGTTGAAACGGTCGGAGCCAACGGTCCCCGAGTCGTTCTGTAATTAGGAGTCGAAAGGCCTTGTTTGTGTTTTAGACCTGTATGGGCTTTGCATGCTTTTTTAAGGAAAGAGACACTGTTAAAGTTACAATTGTAAGATGCTTTTTGTCTGTTTCTACCCTGCGGCGTTCCCTGAAAATGCCCTGGAAAGGGTAGTCATTAATTATAACCTCCTACAATGTGACCCTGTAATGTTTAATTAGCAGCCATTGTTATTGCTTCACATTCTTTACGTCTGCAATGATCAACACAAATCTTTAAAGGCTGACGCAAACTTTTCTCATGCCCGTCCTCAATAGATTTTTAGTCCGATTGAAACCGTCGACCCGCTGCACCTGTCACTATTTTCAGCGCCGCCATAACTGTGTTGCATTCATAGTCCCGCCCCGCCCACTTTCTATGTTCCTCAACATGTTTGCTTTACCCAATGTTTTTCCTTCTCCACAATCAAGAGGGAATTATCTGTCTTCCGGAAAAAAGAGGCAGCCCACTAATTTTAGATCGACTTGATTGAGCCTTGAGGCCAGAGGGATCAAACCCACATCCGCTGAAAACCAGGGATGCTAATTCTAACCATAACATAGCTAACATATGTTTTGCTCTCCCCAAGCACTGATTTGAGACCTGCCTGAAGCAGAGCTCTGGGGCTTCTGCCTGTTCCAACGCACTCGCTGCAAAGGACCATTCTTTCTTGTGGCATGTTTTGTGGGTTCTGGCCCACCATGTGTGTATTTATAGAGACCGGGTCATGACACATGAACATGGACTACTTGTTCTTTTTTTAAGTTATTTATTTAGCCGAATGCCAGTTCCTAATGTTTTTCCAAGTGTCGGTGTAGACATTTTAATGTAGCATAATTCATTTTCAGGATGTTGAACCCTAATTTAACTGAATTTGTCAGGAAATCTGTATAAATGTCTCTGTAAATTTCTAAGAGAAGAGAAGATTCTTTGTAGCAGCTTTGGCAGCCAACATTTCTGGGTATACAGAAAAGAGCTCTTTTAAACATAGTGGAAGCAAGGAAATTATAAAATAACCAAATCCTGTGTAAGTTAATTACATACAACCAAAGTGAAAATTGTACTTCAGCTATACAAGCCAACTGTTATTGACCTTAACAAAATCACATTCTTGTACCCAGAATGCATCAACCAGTATCTAAACAGGCTGCAAATTGTGAAAAGCTTCTTAATCTCCACGCCAGTCACATGGTCATCTCTCTAAATAGTCACGGCTCCATCACAGGCTTCTGGAACTTGTCTCAAACTTTTCTTGAACTTTTTTCAATTTAGTTCACTAAAGAAACACTCAACAGCAGTTTCTGCTCAGTGAGGTACTGGCTTTACTTTTTGCAGCTATGAAATATCTTTATTGTTATTACGTACTTGTAAACTGGTCTGTTGTTGGCTCCAAGAGCATCAAGAGTCTTTTATGTAGGGTTGTATGAGACTGTGTGAATTCTAGGGCTGCGTAGCGTTAAATACTTTAACGATACCTAGTTTTTGATACCGGTACTTTTTTTTGTACCTATATGTATAATTCTGAGATAAAATAACAAGTAATAATAAGTATTAAACATTTTTTAAAATTAAAAAAAAAGTATAAACCATCGTTTTTTGGCATATTTATGCATTTACTATTATTACTGGTATTTATTGCTCACCTCGGGAACTTTCTGTTATGTCACTGTCTCTTCCCTCACACACCTCCGGATACAGTCAATGCTGGAAGCTCGGAGTCGGACTGAACACGGCGCTGCAGCAGCAAGTTAATTCCATATGCGATGCGTGGCTTCGACTAATTGCTGGAATTTCTGTTTTTTGCGGCTCAAATCTCATAGCATATGTTGCATTTTGCTCTTTTTCCATTTACCTTTCCAAAATGCAGCCAAACTTTAGAGTTTTTTGGAATTTTTAACCCAAAACTCTCTACGCTAACTATTTTTAAAGGGAGGGCAGGGGCTTTCTCTGTTCCTCCGCGTCTCACCTGTGTCTCCACCTGTGCCGCAGCACCGGTAGGGAAATGAAGCGGGTCATTTACAGGGGATTTCATAGTAAAATTACCAAAGTCGGTACCGTGTTTTTTCGGTACCGGTACCTACCGACGGCTTTCGGTCGGTACCGGACTAGTACCGTGTTTCGGTGCCCAGCCCTAGTGAATGCTCCTACATGGTTTTCATCTCCATTATCACAACCCTGGATTAAATGTGGCCAACCAGAATTTTAATATGCATTTTTTTTGTGCATAAAACACAAGGTGTACACGCTAACATGAACTGCTTCATGCCAAAGTCTGACCCTAGAGATTCTCCAGAAAAGACAACAACAAAACGGCATAACAAATAGTCAGACTCCATCTTTGGTGTCTTCAAAGGGAGCCTAGTAATGACTATGTTGCTAGTGGTTTAGCCCCCAGGGCCTGCTGTGGAGATGCTGTGGCCAATACCAGACCAATTACTCACAAAGACAACCTTAGGAAGAGAAGCTCCCTGTAAAGGCCACAGGAACAGTCTTTGCACCCTCACACCCATTGGGTGTAATAGCTCGAACCTAAACCCTGACCCACAGCTGGCGCAGGCCCAGAGGCCATTTTCAGCTCTAAATCCAGCTTTTTGTCGCCGCTTTTCCTGTTGAAGCTTATTGCCGTCTACAACTTGGCAAGCTGAAATTTTACTATGTGTTTATTAGTCCGCGGATTCGATAAACATAATTTCCCGGGTCTTTTGTTGCTTTTCTTGGGAAAAATGAGAGGAAATTGTTGTATACTTCCTGTAATATTTGAACCGCAAAACTTGAGAAAAGGCAGCAGTTCTCAGATGCAAAACGGTTCTGTTAATGATACTCAGAAAATCCTTTTTACGCTTTCCTGAAACGACAGAGCTGTTAAACAAGGATGTTTACCTCCAATCTCCTATTAGCTGCCGGTATGTGCAGCAGTCGGGGCTTTTAAGCTTGTTTGGGCTCAAGCAGACAGGAGACTTTTTCAGGCGCCTGATATTTATTGTTTTCAAGTCACTATAAAACAATGGCTGTTTGTGGATCGGCAAAGGCAGGAAGTCTACAGGATCCTTTCTGGAACATACACATAGCCCAGGCACTTCATTAGTCCTCTCTGGTGTTATGAGATGAATTTAACACAATTACTGTCCATAAGGGAAGTCAGCCACACAAAATAGTATACTGTACGCTGCCAGATCTGCAGAGAGAGTACTTGGTGTAGTCGTGCATCAGTCGTAGACTCGTCTTCAGTGGCTTTGTTCCCATCTGGCCGGTGTTTCCGTGTTAAAGTTGTGAGATGAGTCGGGCCTAATTCCTATACACTAAAGCATTACCGTCTGTCCAGGACCCACAGAGACAAGATGGTCGCCAGGTGTCTTCCTGTCTTCAAAGTGTCGGCGTCGTTAATCATCTTTTTTTGCTGTCTCACATGTGTTTTATTTTCCTGAGCCTGTACCCCACATTACACATCTCCTAATCCTTATTTCTTTATTTTTGGATGGTCTGTCACCCAGCTGCATTTCCTGCGGGGTTTATTTCCAGTTTGGGTACAATTGGAACCACATTGGCGAACAATTACATCTTAATGAATTCACTGTGATCCAAATGAGTGGGTGGTACACCGAGGAGCCATGCCAGCCTGTAAAGGACCGGAGGATGCTGCTAACCCCCAGCCTGTCCTGTTACCATTAGACTGTCAATTCAGTCTAACACAGCTGGTTTTATCCTTAATTTCCATCCCTATCACTTCATTAGGTCTTTGGAAATAAGTTGGACTGCTCATGTTGTTAAGAAAACCTCATTAGTTCTACAGCTTAAGAAAAAAGACATGCTAGTTTAAGTTTTCTCTTGCAAAACTGAAGGTATTTACTGTATGACCTAGCAGCCAACTGAATATGCCAATTATTTAAGTTTACAAGCCCAACAATACTGCAAGCTATAAGTTAGATTTTATTAAACAGGAAGTCATGACTACATGGTAAGACACGGAAAAACACTGTATGATGCAGATGAATGTGAATCACCAGTAAATTTGTTTTTGGAGAGTTCAGATTGTTTGTTTGAGTCACGAAGATGTGCACATCCCTTATGAACGCCATGGCTTTTGTAGTTCACGTCAAGGTTGGGTTTCATTTTTTTGTTTCATCTCTTTTGGAATCTAATTTACCACATTTACTGCCAAGGCCTGGATTCATTAGCTGTGTGGAGGCTGCACTCTTGATGCCCTCAGTGACGCAAACTGAGCATTTTGAAAAAAATCTCTTTCCTTTGGAAGGGCACCAGGGGGACTATTTCTGTAGTTTAAAATTGTTAAAGATGGGATTGGGCCAGAGAAAGGGAAGAGGGGGTGGTATTCAGTTGTGAGCAGCAGACTGGTTCCCGTGCCAGATCTGTAACGCGTTCCTCTGAGCTGGGAGCTGGCTAAACTCGAGGCCACGGCGCTCCGGGAGAGGAAGTCCCAAGCCTAGGGAGTTTCAGACATCCTGTTTTGGAAGTGCCATTGGCCAACATCGGTGCTGTTGCATGCCACCTGCAGAATGTAGGATCACATCTGCCAAAAAACCAGGGACACCAGCCAAATGTCACACACCTTTTACAATCTGGCTTTTTTTAGTGTCTTCTCTTTAGCCAACCTTTACTGTATTTTAGTAATAATATCAGCTTCATTCTCTGAAAATGGCAAATACTCAAGTACAAAACTACAGCTTTATGTGCTAATTTTCTTTACCATTGTTCAACTTTAACCTTTAATGTAGCATTTTCTTTGAAAGTAAATATCATAGATTGTATTATTTTAATAGTGTTTGTCTTAAATTTAGCAAAAAGAAGTTGTTTGTAAAAAGAAATCTGGCTTTTCTGACTGCTGAAAGTTCCCTTCTTGGTCTCCGGTTCGCATTCAAGTAGAACTTGAGTTTAATGTCCTATCAACTTGCTCTGATTCATGACTCATAATTACTGTACATCTTTTATGGTCACTGTTTAGCTCTTTGTTTGTGACCTCTTGTGATGCAATGGCTTGTTTGTTCTCTGACCAGCTCCCTGTTCTCGGAATCCCCAGGAGCTGATGGGTCAGGAAGTTTGGTAGATATAGTGCTTCCTTGATTGTTGCTATTTAGGACAACAGGAAAAGCTTTGTGTCTGTCTCTGTCCCCCGCCACCCTCCACCCACTGTCTTTATCGGCCTGGTTTGTTTATTCTGGGTCATTCTCAGCAGTCCAGATGCATTTCAGTCTCCTTTCTGCAAGTGGCTGTTATGACTGTTTTTTTCAGCCAATCAGCAGAACTCCTCTGTTTTTAGTCAGGTCACTCTAAAAGACTCTCATTGCATTTTGTTTGTGAGGAATATCAGGATTAAAATTAATTTGGAACTCATTAGAACTTCTCTGAACTATTTTAAGTATTCTTTATATTTTATTGGCGGCTTTAGTACTTTCCCACATACTGTATATTATGTAAAAAAAACAACAAAACAGGAAGACAAAAATGCAGTTGTGTTGTGGGATCCTCATCTGGCATCCTTTAACTGGACTGAATGGTCCTAAATGCTGTGGGGGCTAAACGTCTAACCCCATGAAAGCACCAATAGACCCCAACTTCAAAGGACCAGGACATCAAACAAAACCAAGAGTGTAGATGGTCACCCAGGATAAAAACAACGAAGAAAAAAAAGCACTTTGTCATTTCAGCAATTTATCTGCATTTCCTTCTTGTCAATACCAGTGTTCTGTCAAGAGGTTGCATGAGTTGTGGTCAGATCACAAAATGTGCACACGTTACATTTAATGCTGAGTGGTGATGATGCCTGTTGTTAGCTGTTGCTCAGTTAAAGAAGTAAAGAGAGATTAGCTCTACTGTATTTTACATCTATTTTATTTTCAGGGTTTTTTTTTGCTCTGGTATATCTTTATACACCCCTCCCCTTTCCCATCAGCACCCCTCTCTAGTCCTGACGCTAGCTTGTCTGAGTGGCCTTTTGCCATGCATTCCTCCCTTCCCTGTTTGGCCTCTGTCTCAGGAAGTGGCCCAATTAGTGGATAAACACCATGGAGGAGATGAGGAGGCGGGGGCTGGGGTTTTCAGGGGTTAGTAGTGGCGGTGATGGTGGTGGATAGGGGGCCCCAATTAGATTTGTAAGGGGCTCCGGGACCCTGCAACTGTAGACTGCAGCTCCCACCCCCTGTGTCTATACTAGTGTGCTTCCAGCAGCAGAGCTGGAAATCTGTGAATGTTATAGAAGCAAAGGATGCAACTGGAAAACCAATAAAGAAAAGAGTTATACATAAGACAATGTAAAATGAAGCTGTGAATGTTTCTACTTTTTATTTCATCAAAAAGGTTTATTCCAGCGGCCATCAGTTTGATGTCATAATAACAAAGATTTGTTGTGGAGTTTTGCGATTCATTTTATTTTAAATGATCACAGAAATACTGTGATCTATAAAAGATTTTTTATTTTTTTATTTTGTGCCATTGTGCATTAGCTGAAGGCTAAACTCACATATGTATTATTATGGTGTTTTAAAAAGTCAGTAATATGGGAGACCAAAAATTATATAGACAGCAAATGACATGTGGCCAAAGTATACATCACACCTCGTGGTCAACTGCTTATCTGGGTCTGGGTCACATAGGCAGCAGTCCTAGCAAGAACACCCAAACTGTCCTGTCCTGTCCTCAGCCAGCTCCTCTGGTGGGACCCTAATGGCGCTTACAGACCAGTACCCGCTCTGCTTGCTTTTGCCCGGTTCAAACCTTTCACATATGGCCCACATGTCCGGTTTTGGAGCCGAGCACATACTTTTTCTTGACCCTGCTCCTCGATGGTCCAAGCGGATCACACCAAGCGTGTAGCCACTCAGCCAGGCTACACGCCCACTGCGGACTGATTAGTCGGCTGAAGTCTCACGCTTACCTACAGGCTTGGATTGCGTCTTCAGACCCGCTGCAGCAGCTGAACGGCTTCCTGCATCATGTGACGCATTATTTCATGCTGTTCACGGAGCTGGTTCCCCATGAGCTGCAGCCACAACTGGAGTATAATAATTACAATAATTATTTCCACGAGGTGTTTTCGCCGTCTGTGTGATCCGGTAGTCCGTTCACAAATGCTTTTTGTTTATCAAGGACTGGCGCTCGTGTGTGACGTCACGGATTTCCCCTCGCCACTTTTTCGCGGCACTTTTAAGGTGCCATCCATCTGCTCGCTCACTTCCGCGTTCCTGAGATGACAGTGAAGAATCATCCCAGACCGAGCGGGGGCGAGCTGATACTATCAAAGTGAGTAGAGCGGGTACTGATCTGTAAGTGGCATAAGGTGTTCCCGGGCCGGCCTAGAGCGCAGGTTGCAGTTCTCCGTCGTAGCAACAGATTTTTGTCAATTGGAAAAACGTTCTCTTAAAAATCTTTCTCACGCTCTCTCTTGGGCTCAGTAGTCGCTCTGAAGATACATGAGAATAGTAAAGGTCATGGGCGGAGATTTAGCGTGGACGGAGGAGACGTGTCCCCACCAATAACTCGACCCAAGGGTGCAGAAGCGCTGCAACCACACCAATAAGACGTGCTGCTGTGCGAGGACCGGTGTCCAGGGGAAGGAGGCGTGTCTGGATCGACCGGCGTGAGCCCCTCCACCTGGACAGAAGTCTACACCGAGCCGCTCACGCCGACGGCACCTGACCTGGGATCTGGAAGTGGACTGGCCTATATGGTAACGTTGGACTGGTGCAGTCCAGAACGGGCCGGTCGCGATCTGAGCTGCGCTTCTTTCATTAACTTACATGTTGTTATGATAGAGGGTAAATATACTGTTGAAAATTTCCAAAACATTTATGGCAACAAAAAACAACAAAATTTAGACTTTAAAAAAAAAAAAAAACTCTTGTCTTTTCTGTCTCATAACATGTTATTTTACATGTCATTTTTTTTTCTTGTTAATGATTAAATGTTTAGTGTACTGAAATATACAAACTACAACTATCAGGTGGAAAAAGCCAGTGAATAAAGCTGCTTCATATTTGCTATTAAACTAGAAAAATGCCTCCAAAATGAGAAAGCAGTACAAGGAGTACAGACAGAGCCACATAAAAGTTTTGGAAGCAGGTCAGAAGTGTGTATACAGTTACTGGAAAGAGTACACATGTTGGAAGAAGTTTTGACTGAGACGACAACACCCACTGACACTAAAACAACAAGCTACAGCAGAGCAGAACCACCTCCTGGCTCTTTAGGAAACAAATGACTTTTTAGCTAAATTGAAGAACTTTGAATGTCCTCAGGTCTTCATGGAACAAGTCAGATAAAAGGTTAATAATGAAATTCCAGCATTTAATAATTGGATTATTCTAAATTTGTGAGACTTCCTCGCATTTAATTCATGAATGTTTACTTTAGGATGATGTAAACTTTTCAAAGGTGCGACGCCTTCGTCTTTCTGCTTGATTTTTTATTTTTTTATAACGGAGCTTTACTTTCTGTTTTGAGCATGCATTTATTGTTTGCCTGGAGTGATGTACACATGTATCTGCGGTCACAGCTATCTGCTGATTGAGTTGTACAAACTGTCTGCACCGTAGCCTCGGGACAGGAAATCTTTGATCTGCAAAGAGCTCTCCTAATTAGACGTTTTTTTATGATTAACTCAAACCACATAATATATAGTTAGGTCCCAATCAGATTTTGTTTTGTTATTGCTTTTATCAAGAAGTTTTTTTCAAAAGGGTAATTATTTAAACCATTTTCTTTTCTTTCTTTTTATTTTTTGTACATTAAGTATCAGTAAGTCTTCAAGTTCTGCAGAAGCTTATTAATCTGCTTTTGGCTCAAATCAGGTATTTTATGTTGCATGTAAAACGAGCAGGATAGAGACCATCAAGGACCAGGATTGGACACTGACCTAAAGAACAATTCCTGTCCCTGTTTCACCAAACACAGCTGGAACGATGGTTGGATAAACAAGTTTAATTTTGTAGTTTCAAATTATATTTCTGTGGTCAAAGTTGCAGAAAACCACCTTCAATTTTCCAGGGATGTATTTCAGAGTTTTAATATTGATGCATGTCGTTGCCAGCTTGTCCAGAAGCCATCCATTTTATTCAAAATAGCAGGAAAGATGCACGTCTGCATGCATATTTTCTTTTTTTGTCTTCACTGGTTGGTGGCTCTGTGCTTTGGAAGCAGAGCAGTATTCCATATGGCTGTCAGCGTGGATGAAATACTTTGAGTAATCCCTCTGAGATGCACAGAAATGCCAAAGTTAACTGGAAAAGCAGTTCTTCAGTGCAAACGATTGACTGAGGACCTTTTTTGTCATTGCACATCAGAAAAAAAGGAATTTCTTTTTGCCCTGGTTTAGACTGAGGCAAGAGAGAAAAAATACCAACCTCTAATCTGCTGCACAGATACAGAAGGAAATGGCTTTCACAGCACATTGCAGTCATTTAAGTTGCTTTGGAGGTTTTCCCTAAGAGAAATAGAGGAACACTTGTCAGAAAGTATGCTCTTAATGTGAACAGTAGTGATTTGTAAATGATATCAGAGTCTCTGGAAGCCTCCAGGAAATAAAAAAGGGTTAAAATAGACAAATGATGTGTTTGGGGATGTCACTGAAACCAAACAGCCCACAGGATATAAGACAATAAGTATTATGTTATCTAAATTGCATGAATGCAAGGCTTGAAACAAGATCTCATAAATTACACATCGCAGTGTTTGGTACATAAATAGTCATTTCCGCACACAGGCCAAAAAAGAGAAGAAAAAACATGCCTCCCACTGAAAATGGGATTCCTAGCTGTGAAAGTCAAGCTATTCGTGGTATGCACCACTTTCCACCCCAGATATATCCGCTCCGCTCCTCTTTTTATCATCCTCTCTTTCTTGACAGACAGTAAAAGCCACCACCCGTCGAACGACGAGCCAAGATTTAGTTTGACAGGCAAATAGCCACTCTTAAGGCTTGTGTGTGTTGTCATAGCTGGAGATGTAGCCTCACACACACACACACGCACACATTGCAGTCCAGTCACTGAGAGATTTACTGTGCCTGCAGTGCTGCAGAGTTACAGTACAATCGGGGCCCGCTCTGGTGAGGCCTTTCAGGCTGGGCCCTGGGTTAGGGGTGCTAAAATGTTTGGAGGTTATAAATACTTGACAGTGCAGTAAAGCTGTCAGAGTCTTCCTGAAGCAAACATGCACTCATAGGAACACCCTAAAGTTGCAGAGATCCATGCAGTTGTTAGCATTTATACAGATTTAAGGGGGAGTTTGGAGCTGCAATAAAAAAGAAACATATTTTGCCCTTTTTTAACAAGTTAACCCTATTTCCTGAGGTGCTAATTAAATGTGTGTGACATGCTTTAGTCAAAATAAACACAAGACTGTTGTCTGGGTTTACAGGACTCTTCTGTGCAGCTGGTTTTAAAGGACAGTATCTCACATCTCCCACACTGGGTGTGCGTGAAACTTATTCCTTGTTTTAACTAGTGCATTTAACATTGTGCAGTTTTGTTATTGTACTTATATGGAGCATGATTTAATGATATAAGTATAGTGATTTCAAGCAAAAATGTTGGTCAACAAAACTGATTCAAAGAATGGTTTGTTTAGTTTTATCATCAATGTTTGTTTTCTGCACTCTTTATGTCTGACACCTGTTGGATCCATCCATTAGAACAGAGGGACCCCTCCCCCGTACCTGACAGTCAGTCACCGTTGGCCTGCATGCCCCTCTCATCCAACACATGCAGGCTGCCTGCTATTGATGGCTAACTTTGATAGCTTCAAAACCAGTGGTTGGAGTGGGGGTGGAGCGGTGGACTTATAATAACATCCTGACCCGAACGACAACTTTCTGAGAAAGAGAAGAAGGAGCTTTTGTTCCAGCCAATAACATACTGGTACCTGTACCGATGTGTGAAAGGAACTTAATCACATCAAGAGCCGCTCGCTGTGCTGCTGCTGTTCAGACACTGATTTCTTTTCCTTTGAAGCATCAGGAACAAAAGCATTTTTCTACCAATCGTTTTGTCATGTTCCTTCTTTTCTTTGCTTTTACTGTGACTTCACAAAAGATAATTGGACAACAGGAGGGTGCTGACAAGGGTCCACCACCCCGACCGTTTGGGTCATCTCGTCACTGACCTCTGATTTGAAAAGACCACAAAGCAAAACAATTTTTAAATATAAAACCAACTAAATAGACTAATTTGATCACAAGGCGCAATAAATTCAAATGTCTGAGTAACTGCTACGCTAAAAGTAGGTTTGCATGATTTTTTTTGTTTGTTTTTTAGAACTTTGAATAAACATAGACCAAGAATTAAGGACGCTCCAGCATCGGTGAATTTGATGAATTGTCATGACCCTGCAGAGTATTTGTTGAATCTGATGGTAATCAGAAGGTTGCATGAGACCTGAAGACAAAGCAGCGTTTTTAAAGAATGTAAAGTTGATTACTGGCAGCCTTGGATATGGGTGTGTGTGTACTTAAAAAAAAAAAAAAAAAAAAGATATGAGACCGTCATAAGATGTATAGAGGCTCAGTCGGAATCATGGCAGTACTCAGAGAATTCAAGGTGAACATTTTTCCTGTTTGTTAAGCCATTAAACTGTCAGGACCCAGCAGAGACAGAAGTGAAAGCCTCGTAGTTCAGCCTTTTGTGTTGCTTCTAACTTGAATTTATCTCAGTGGAAAGTTTACCTGCCTCTGCTTGTGTTGAGCAAGTCGTGGCCCTAAAGGACATGAAATGTGTTCTTGTAAATTTCCAATAAATAACGCCTCAAGTTTAACTTTCTTTGAAGCTCTTTTGGGAGGTCTCATGTGTTTTAAAGTTGTATCAGGACTCTTAAAACAAGATGCTCCCGTTTGACTGAAGAACTGATGATAAGCTACAAACTCTCCTTTTACTTTCTCCTCATTTTGTTTTCTGTTTCCTCCTTTTGTTTTTCTTTAACTCGCACTTTTTCACACACGTGCATTTTCAGCCCCACAGGGAGAGAAAGAAAAAGAAGTGAGGTATTACTGGTTGAGAGGGACATGTACATGCAGCTCCTGGTCTGAATAGCACTTCCTGGCGTGTGAAAGGCGAGCTGGGAGAGGGATGAAGGGAGTGAGAGGTGGAGGTGCTGGTGGAGGGGGGAGGATCTCCTCCTCTTCCTCCTTCCTCCCTTTGCTGAAAGCCTTGTTTGCCATTCTTGCGAGTGCCTCTCTGAAAGGGGAGTCAACAGAGAGGGGGAGGAGGACTAGGAGCATGGTGGTGTGACAAAAGGAGGACCACATCCGTGTTTGCCAGGTGTTCCTTTTGTTATTCTCACCTTGCAGTCGGGCATGGAGAGCGAAACAGAGAAGACACAGAGGGAGGAATAAGGTAGAAGGAGATAGGAAAGAAGGAGAAAAGGACAAATAGCGTGTGTGTGGGGGGTGGCATGAAGATCTTAAACACACATACTTTGAAAAGCAGGGAGAGTGGAGAAACCCATAGATCCTGATAATCTGCAGAAACACTGCTGCAAGAACGAGGTGTGTGTGTGTGTGTGTGTGTGTGTGTGTGTGTGTGTGTGTGTGTGTGTGTGTGTGTGTGTGTGTGTGTGTGTGTACGTGCATGTGCAGGCGCGCTGACACATTTGTCTCTCTGAGGGTGTGTGCTGCCTCCTATTTATTCAGCGCAGGTTCATGGCTTTTATGCACGCTATTATGCTCCAGTGAAAAACCGCTTTTCTACAGCCCATCAACAATGCCTTATCAAACGCCTAATCACAACTGGGTCCGCAAGAGCCTGTTTAACCTGAAAACCACACGATAGCGCCGCTTTTCAGCCCCTTAAATGCACCCGATCCCCCAAGTCAAGTCGGCTCCAAATGTATGTGTTACTGTAAAGGCTATTACCAAACAACTTAACTACCCTTCAGAGGACATAAATACAGATAATCACCACAAATTAGACCAGAGACCCTCATCTGAGAAAGCTTTGCCCTAAAAGATGCCTATCTCAGAGGACGCTGGCCCTCAGGATGGATTTTGCATGAATTACAAGCAGATGGCAAACAGCGTGGAAGTCCTGTTTTTATTGTGATTGATGCCTTTTAGCTCCGGTCACCAATTGTTGGTGAAATCTTGTTGCAGGGATGTTGTGTAGTTTCTCTAATAGTTGAACTATTGTCCAAATTGAGGGTTTTCTAAAGACCTTCGAATTGATGCCTGATCCACAGCTGATTGAGGAACACTTACCATCGACTATATTTACCCTGACCTCCCAATATGAATCTCTACAATTAGAATATCGAGCCAAATGTCTCCTTTTTTATGGTACTGAGTTTTATGTGTTTTACAGATCTTGAGAAACCATGCTAACCCCCAGGCAAATCAAATCATAGCTTAAGCCAGGTGACAATAAAGTTGTGTTTTATTAGCCATGAACTTGTTGCCCTTTCTACTTTCATTTTGTCTTCAGCACAGTGGGTCTGCTCCCAACGTTATTTCGAAGCACAACGAGGTGAAATGCTAGCTCCAGATTCAGCCCTAGGTGGAGAAGCATGGACTTGTTGGAAAGCTGGTGACTTTCAGTTTGTGGTTTGTTAGTTTTGAGATTAAGCAGCTGACAGCAAGCGAATAGACCAGTTTATCTATCTTTAGAAACTGAAGGTTGTTGTTTTTTTGCCAAAGGGGAATCACCAAGATCCGGAGTTGTTACACAACCGGAGGTGCGGTTAGATTGTAGATTTGTTATAAAACAGGATGACATAAGTTGAGGAAGTGTGTTTTTTTTTTTTTTTTTCAAATTTAATAACCTATATTGTATCAGTCTGATGCATACATGGACCAAAATGTGTTTTTGTGTTTGTTTACTTTCTGTTTTTCTTCTGTTGTTCATGCTATCATAACTCCTGAGTGTAATCTGTCATAAGACACTGTGTACTAAAACCATGAGTCATTAAAAACACACTTTGGTGCCAAAATAGATTGCTAACATTTTTGTAAGGTGTTTTGCCGTGTTTAAGTATGCATTGCGTTTTCATTGCCGATGCGTCATATTTTCTTGGATTATGAGAACAAATGTCAATGAGCTTATTAAAGAATCAGCTGCAAAAACATTCCAGCAATAAAGTCTTACTTTGGATCAGCTGATTTCCAGTTTTAAAGAACTTAAGTTGACTTGTAAAGCCAAACACTTTAAGTAAGAAAAACAAGGTAAAAAAACATCAGTGTCACACGACCTTAGTATTTGTAACTGTCTTAAGGTTTTTTCTGGTTCTTAACCACTGTGACTAAATCAGAATATGTCTGCAGCACTATTCATGTAAAGTAGTCCTGAAGAGCTTGATTCAATTACCGGTAGCTTACAGTAAGACAAATACAGAAATAGACTGGAGGGCAGTGTTGTGTTTCAATCTGTCTACCCAAGGTCAGGAGACTGTAAAATAATATCCCCTTGTAAAAGGAAGGATGTATGTCTCTGCAAACAGGGCGTTGCTGAGTTGACTGAATAAAAGGGACTGCATATAATGCGATTAGTACACAGAGATCTCAAAATGTCTCCTGCTGGTGGGTCAGAGCTGTTTGATTGTTTTTGTGTCGGTATCGTGAGGTGGCCAGCCCACGTAAGCTTCCAGAACATCCATACATCACATTGAAGTGTTCCCACACGATCTCTGGTAGCACACAAAGAACACTGTTAGAGTTCCCAAGCTGGACAGATGGAACAAGTGTTATCTTGTTCCGCCATATTAGCCTGCAGAACAAGAACACTGACTGCTTTCACGTTTAAGGCCTTACTACTACGTTAAAGGGCTGGGTATGGCTCATCGTTCTTATTCTTGCTTTGATTTATTTGCTGAGTTTTGCAGTGACACCATATTGATCTAATTATGAAGACATTCATATCAAAGAGGAGTCAACTGTCTGAAATAATGAAACATTTGAGCTTCAGTTGATTATCGCAATTGTTGGTTTTGAATTTTACTGATGTTGGAGAAGATTTGAGTAGATCACAATACAACATTTTACCTTTAAGTCAATTTTTTTTGTTCATAATAGTTGTTGGAGGCACTTTTTTCAATGGACGCCACAAAAAAAGGAAAAAGAAACTTAAGCTTGAAAATTAGATTTATATCTAATGGTGTTAGGTGTTCCCAGACAAGTTTGAGTCCATGCTCTTATATTTTTAAAGAATTCTGGCCTGAACTGAGCAAATGACCAGTCAGCTGTGCAACACTATAAGCTTCACAGCATGGGTTAACTCTAAACATAACTATATTTGTACATATGATGCTGTTTTGATCCTTGGCCCCTTGGATAAACCCATCTAACAAATCCTGCGCTACTGAAAGATGCCGTAGCCATCTCAGTCCAGTGACCTTGTGTCTGCTCTGTGTTATGTGGTGCACGGTGCTGACCTGCCACTCCATATCCATTTCAAGGGTCCAGTCTCATCCATAAATAGCAGAACTCACCCTCCTCCTCCCACCATCATCGCCATGGAGACAGCCAGTCTGACCTGGAATGCCACCGTTCAGCACTCCTATAGATTTCAGTCCTGTTTCCGAAGAGCAGAAACCATCAGTTAAGGCAGCACCACGTAGACCCAACCTCATCCCACTCCAGTCCTTCCTCTCCCTCAGCCACATAACTCAAGCAATCAGAACTCAAGAGGACACCAATTTGACCAGATTCCACTTTCTCAAATTGCAGGAAAGCACACTTAACTGACGGGCCCTCCTGACTTGAGAGGGGCCATTGTTGAGTGCCTTGACCCCCACCCTCACCCCACACTCCTCTCTTTACCTTCCTCTGTCCTGTCTCCCCACCGTGTCACATAACAAGCTAGGAGCACACCTTTTTTCCACCAGGCCAACAGGTTTCTCAACAGGCAAGTCATTGACAAACCCGGGGCCCCCCCTGAGCATCTGAGGGGCCATTCTCCAGGGTCAGAGACCACAGGGGAAAGTGAGGAAATGATACCTGATGGCATGTAAGTAGATCATTTGATAGGCAGGCATACCTGTCAGCACTACATAAAAACAGCACTGTAGGAGATCAATTAACAAACTTTACATAATATTTTACATAAGTAGTGTAAATTACCTGCTTCCAGACCTTTACAAGTTGACCATGCATCAACAGTGACACTAAACACTAAAGTACACCTGTTTGTTTAACAGAAGTTAGAGGTGCAGCGTTGAGTAGCTTCAACCATGAGGCCCGTTTCCACTGTCGGAACTTCAGGGTAATTTTACCGGAACTTTGCGACGTGCGACTGTTTCCATTTCATCGGGCCGTTTCGAGAGGGCCGTCTTCAGGGCCATTTCAGGGACCAACGGAGTCCCTGATCAGAGGCAGGTACTCGGATTGGCCCAATAGACTCGCGGAGTGGGAAATGTGGTTAACTCGTGCTGATTGGTTGTGGGATGAAGGAAAATGATGAAAGCACACTGCGCCGAGATAAATTACCTGTGTGTTGTTGTCGGAGCTTGCAAAATGACCGTGTATTCAAGGTTGGATTAGTTCGTCATGAAGTATACTCATCCTTCTGTTCAGCACTCCCATCACTATGTATAGAAACAGCAAAATGCGCCGCAACCATCGCTTCTTCGTCCATTGTTGATCTATTTATTATTCTCAGCTTCCTTGTCTGTTGACGCCTTTACGCTTGTCAGTGACGTCGATGCTGACGTCTTACAAAGGTTACGGAAAGGTGGGGGCTGTAATGGAAACAGGAGCGCTGAGCAGAGTGAGCCAGCTGATTGTCCCGGTCAATTTCGCCCTCTAGGATTTACCCTGAAGTTCTGATAGTGGAAACGAGGCTATTGTTGAATCAAAGTGGGGGTTACATCAGTCTCTGCTGTCACAGTTCATACTTACAAACTATTAGACTGGATCTTATAACAGATTTCATAGCAGAAGCACTGACTCGTATTTTTAATCTTTCCCTATCCTGTAATGAAACAATCTCCACAACCGTGCTACCTTTATTAGATGATGCTCATTCGGTCATAATGAATGCACCTGATAAATGGCTGAAGAAACTGGACCCAGTGTACCACAGTGCACTATATTTTATCACTAGTTTGGGTCACCGTGCACATCACTGCTCTCTGTATGCTGCTGCTTTTTGCCCTCTCTGTATACTTGCAGATTCATTCACTGGGTGTCTTTTGTCTACAAGTCTCTCCTTGGTCTGACTTCTTTTGCTGTGTATGTATCTGCATAAAGTCATGGTTTGTGCTTTAGTGCTGCCCTCCAAATGTCAGAACTGAATTATGTAAAGAAACAACCCTCTGGGCAAATAGCTGCTTTAGTTATTGAATCTTGAACTTTCGTAAATTAAAGTTTTTTGTACTTCTATTTCTTATTGTCTGTGCTTTGGTGGTAACGTGTGATTGTGTGCAACTCTTTATATTGTCTTTACACTGCCTTCTTGGACCAGGTCACTCTTAAAAAAGAGATTTAATATCTAAATGAGTTTTTCTTGGTTGATTAAAGGAAAAATAAAACAAGTTTGTTATGTAGGGCAGCTGTTTTGCATCTAAATACCAAAAGACGTACTGTAATCCATTAAGTCGTTTTCCAACTCCAACCTTAAATTGAAAACCTCTAAACCCACTTTATGTGTCCTATCTGCAGTAGACTGCACTTAGAGAGGTTTCCGTTTGAAGAACTAGGTAGAAGTTCTCCACAGTGGTTCTCAAACTTCATATGAGTACAAGCTCTGTTGATATTCTCATAAACCTCTTTCCTTCTTAAAGCTTTTGACCTAATTGACCCATGCGTTGTGGATCTCTCCAAACCCTATTATATAAAACTGCTTTTAATTCAGTCCTTTCTGTTCTTTCATTGGTGTTTAACCATCTGTATTTGTTTTTAATAGTCTTTTATCTTGATGCTTTTGGTTCTTTGTCTTTTAATGTTTTAATTTGATGTTTTTTGTGAAGCACTTTGATTTTGATTTATTTCTGTAAAAGGTCCTATATAAATACTTACTTACCTCGGAAAATATCAATCTTTCCAAGTATCTCCCATTGCGACTGACTAAAGAACAGTCGTGAAATCTCGCATCCATAGCTGACATGAACAAGCAGCTAACCCTGATTGAAGGATGTTGGCTAAGCGTTCATTGCAGGAACAGGACCACATACTGTGGTTTTGTCTCTTTCTCTGCCTCACAACGTCTGAATACAGATTTGAGATAACTTTTTGTTGCTGGCAGGTTCTATAGAGACTTGACTTGTGATACCGTAGCAGATAAGTTACCCATCATCCACTGCCATTTTCCTTAGAGGTTCTCAAAATATTGAGAAAATGTGCACTTTTGTTTTGGATAGTCTTTATTTGGAGCCAAATTCTTAATTTGCTTGAAAGATTTATTTTGGGGTGTCGTATCTGCTTTTTTAGCTTTAAATCGTCATGAAATATTTGAAACCATTTCATCCTGATTACTCCTAGTGGTACAGTTTGTTAACTACGGTCATATAAGAATCAAGCTGACAGATTTCTAATGTCTAATACAGGAGTACTCTATGGGTGTCCCTATTGTTGGTCTCCAAGCTGTGATTCTTTTTTCATATCCACGTTTTCATAGTGAGGCGGCGTAGTATTGAATATTCGTGGTATTGTATAATAATAATAATAATATAATAATAATAATCTTTTATTTATAAAGCGCCTTTCATACAGAAAAAAACTGTAACTCAAGGTGCTTAACAAGTTAAAATGACCCCACATAAACCCCATTCCCATCCCTCCCCCATAAAAAGCACACATACGCAAACACACACACACATACACACAAAGGACATTGGGCTGAGTACAGATGAGCAGGTTCTAAGGAAACGCCATCAGAGGAGCCCTCTGCACCGGCAGCAGCAGGTCAACAGCAGCAGCCAATGCACCGACACGGGCGACCAGAGGAGGCAGGGCTGAGACCCCACCTCCACCTGGAACCACCTGGAGAACCAGGCAGCCACAGCAGACCACCGCTCCCGAGGCAGAGGACTCCCTCAGAGGAAACACCGGAAGGACGATTAAAATAACAAGTTAAAATATAAAATAACATAAGATAAATATAAGAATAAACAATAAAACTGTGATAAAATCTAACTAAATACCTAAAATCTATTAGACTAAAATCAGCTAAAGGTTAGACTAAAAGCAGTTAAACAGGCTAAAAGTAATTAAACACAATATGTTAAAATTACACTAAAAACAGTTAAACAGGTTAAATAAATAAGAAGTAAAAAGGTGAACTAAAAGCATTTAAACAGACTATAATAAATAATACTCAGTTAAAAGCTAGCTTAAAAAGGTGGGTCTTGAGCCTTTAAACACATGAACGTTCTCTGTAGCCCTGAGGTTCTCCGGCAGCCTGTTCCAGAGGTGAGGGCCATAATAATAAAAGGACGCCTCACCGTGAGTATGTGTTCTAACTTTCGGGATGACAAGCAGACGGCTGCCAGAGGAGCGCAGAGACCGCAGAGGTTCATACGGTAAAAGCAGTTCTGAGAGATAAGAAGGCCCAAGACCATTAAGACACTTAAAAACCATTAAAAGAACCTTAAAATCGATCCTAAAACACACAGGTAACCAATGCAAAGACCAGGATGGGCGTAATGTGCTCCCGCCTCCTGGTCTTCGTCAGGACACGTGCTGCTGAATTTTGCAAGAGTTGTAAACCTGAGATACTCTTTTTGGGAAGACCAGAAAGCAGGGCATTACAGTAGTCCATTCTACTGGTGATAAAAGCATCAGTGTCTCTGTGTTGGCCCGAGAGAGAATGGGGCGGACTCTGGTGATGTTCTTTAGGTGATAAAAACCTATCTTAGTAATGTTTTTAATGTGAGGGATAAAAGTCAGCTCAGAGTCAAAAATCACGCCCAGGTTCTTCACTTGTACAGAAGGATTCATAGACAGTGATTGTAGTTTTGGTAAAAGTTTCTCTCTCTGGGCCTCAGGACCGATAACTAAAACCTCAGTTTTGTCCCGGTTGAGCTGGAGAAAGTTTTCTGCCATCCAGGATTTAATGTCTGAAATACAGTTAAAAAGTACTTCCACTGGCCGTGTGTCATCAGGAGACACGGAGATGTACAGCTGTGTGTCGTCAGCATAACTGTGAAAATGAACTCTGTGTCTTCTGATGACACTGCCCAGAGGAAGCATATAGAGGTTAAAAAGCACTGGGCCTAAAACTGAACCCTGGGGCACACCACATGTGATCCTGTGGACCTTAGAGGAGCAGGTATCTAGACTTACCATAAAAGTCCTGTCTGTGAGGTAGGATGTGAACCATTTGTGGACAGCACCAGAGAGGCCGATCTGTTTTAAACGGGTTAAAAGAATGGTGTGGTCCACTGTGTCAAAGGCAGCGCTTAGATCCAGTAGGACCAACACCGTCAGCTTCTGTAAATCATGATTTAATCTAAAATCATTTAAAATCTTCAGAAGGGCCGTCTCGGTGCTGTGGTTCACCCTAAAACCAGACTGAAATTTCTCCAGGACATTGTGTTCATTAATAAAATCATTAAGCTGAATAAAATCAAGCTTTTCTAAAATTTTGCTCAAAAACGGTAAGTTAGATACCGGTCGGTAGTTGTTCAAATCATTAAAATCCAGATTGCTCTTCTTCAGCAGGGGCCTGACCACCGCCCCTTTAAAGGCAGCAGGAAAGACCCCCGTCTGGAGGGAGCAGTTCATCAGGGTTAAAATCTCATCTCTAAAAGAATTATAAAACTGCTTAAAAAGAGAAGTGGGAATCGGGTCCAGAGCACATGTGGTGGGTCTCACTGAGGAGAAAACTTTATCAAGACTCTCAGCTCCCACCAGGACAAAGCTGTCCAGTGTTTCCTCTGGTAGAGACACGCACTCAGAGTCATCTAAAACCATGTTCCTTTGAAGTGATAAAATATGACGTCTGATGGCGTCTACCTTCCCCCTGAAGTGGGCTGCTAACTCCTCACAAAGGGTGTCTGAGGGGGTTTTCTGGCACGCATTGGTAGCACGGTTAAAAAGTTTATCGATTGTTGAGAATAAAATTTTGGGGTTGTGCTTATTGTTTGAGATGATTTTGGAGAAGTATTCATTTCTTGAGATCCTTATTGCATTATTGTGTGATCTGAGTAATTCTTTGTATATTTGATAGTTTACCATGATTTTATTTTTTCTCCATTTCCTCTCTGCCGCCCTGCAATTTCTCTTCAGTTTTTTGAGTTCTTCATTTCTCCACGGAGATGCATGTTTTGAGTGTAAACTTTTGACTTTTAGTGGAGCGAGCAGGTCGAGAGTGGTTTGAAGCCTACTGTTAAAATCATTGATGATAAAATCACAGGGGGCAGGTAAAACAATAGGAGGAATCTTTCCAAAAACTTCTAGAAAACCAGCAGCCACTTCAGGGGTTAGATGACGCTTCCTGACAGTTTTCACAGAGACCTCCCGCTGGATAAAACTAGTGATGCTAAAAAACACACAGTAGTGGTCAGAGACAGCCAAGTCAACAACAGAGGACACACAGGTGGTGGGTAGACCATACGTGATGACCAGGTCCAGAGTGTGTCCTCTGTTGTGAGTCGGCTGCATGACATGTTGACTAAAATCCATAAAACTCAAAATATTTAAAAACTCCACTGATAAGGGATCTAAAAGGTTATCCACATGTAGATTAAAATCCCCAGCTAAAAGGATCTTTTCAAAGGAATTGTGCAAAATTGATAAAAACTCTGAAAATTCCTGAATAAAAAGCGTGCTCTTTAAAGGAGGCCTATAAACAGTGACACATAAAATCTGAGGAGTGTTAAAGACAGTAGCAGAATATTCAAATGTACTAAAATGATCAAATAAAACAGGTTTGGCAGAAAGTGTTGATGAACTTATAAAAGCTGTACCGCCTCCCCTCTTGCTACTTCTTATGCGCTGTGTTTACAATAACGGGAATACGGGAACAGGAATATCGCGTCAGCATCACTTACTTTCACTTTCGGTTCGCTCTGCTAGTTCACCCATTTGTTCCTCAACAGTAAGAGTTTTAAAAAAGCAGCGTGTTCCAAATTAGCTGAAAAAATAAAAGTGGACAGTTCAAAGACGAATGAACAGAACAGTTCCCATTCATTCACCCTCCAACCAGCACTAGAGAGATGCTAAAGGACAACTGTCAAGATAAAGGTTTCCAATTTGAAAACAGCAAAATAATTTTTGTTAATTCCTGAGATCTTGATTTCTCTGTTAACCAAATAATTTTGTTAACCTGAAAGGGATTTTTTATTTTATTTTTGCACATTTTTTTTTTTTATTCTTGAGATGCTTGCTTTTTATATTAGATATAGCAACATATTAGAGCAGCAATACATTTTTTGTTTGTGCTTGAGGTTCTTTGTATCTATATGTAAAAGAAAACTTTATCTCTTTAAGGAAATGATTTTCTTAATCTTACTCGTTCTTTTTAAGGAGCAGAGGGCTGCCATTTTGAACGTACCCAGGTGGCAACCTGGGGTTCAGTATCTTGCTCAAAGATACTTTGACACATGGTCTACCAGAACCAGAGATCAAACGGCTGACCCTTCGTTATCTTTACCCACTGTGCTACAGCTGCTCCAATGCTTTGGTGTATTGTTGTACGCACCTTATGGTCATCTTGAGGCCAAAGCTGTATTTTAGTAGGAAACGAGGTTAGGAAATGGTGAACGTCCAATCGTTAAGCCTTCTTTTGTAAAACTGCAACTTTCTGTGCAGCAGGTTATAGTTAGCATTACACATTCTGAAGTTATTTCCATAATATTTAATGTGCCACTTTAGAAAACCGCAAGGAAACAAACACTAACACATCTGTCCCAAAAAGAAACCTTAGCGTTGTGTTTTTTATTCTCAAACTGTGAAAAAGTAATAATTAATATGTGTGAAATCCACACATCTGCACCCGACAATTACTCTGCCTGCCTGTGTGTGTTTACCTGAGGTGAATCACAGTTGTGCTGTGAAACTGTGCCAGGATCTCCAGAAACCTTTGAGGTGTGTAAACGCATGTGCACTTATGGTTTGCTTTGGTTGTCAGCCTCTCCATCATCACTGAGAGACATTCCTCAACACTCCGAGGAGGAAGCACAGTATGTAATTTGTGCTGTCTGAAAGAATTATTCAGCTCAGCTCAGCTGCTCAACGTTTGATGGAGGGTTCCTAAAAAAAGATCAGCGTTTCAGGAAAAGAGGTCAGCGATCGCCACATAAATCACCTCGCCGTGCCAATGGATTGCCCAGAAGCAGATGTGTCTTTGGCGTTTGGCACAGGATTGCTCCACCGGATCAAACAACAAAAAAAAAAAAAAAACTAACCCTCAAACTATAAACATGTCCCTCCTCAACCCCACAGCGGAGGCTACAGCGGTGCAGCGTGCCTCCTCCTCCTCCTCTCTGTTTCAACACATCCCTGTCTTGACTTCCTTCCTGCCCCACCCTTTGAATTTTAATACCTGCCTGTCATTTTTTTTTCTGCTCCCTTTTTTTCCCTCCCTCCTTCACAAGACCCTTGCTGCGCATCTAGTAATTACTCGAGCATTGAGAAAACCCTTTCATTTAAAGGATTGGCAATTATCTCAGTGGAACACAATAAAATGGCTTCCCCTGAAGAGGAAGGGGAAGTTTGAGCTGTGGTACGCCGCTGCATGTTGCACTTCAAGTGGGAGCAGAGGTGGAGGTCCTGTAGGAGGTGGGGTTTTTTCCACCCTTGTCTCCTTTAACTCGGATATTTGATAATCAAAGAGGAGGCTGGGGAAACAAAGTGGGTCTAGTGGTGGGGCTTTATTACCAAAGATTTGTTCCTCGTTGTTAAGTCGCCACACTTAAAATATATGAACACGGTTCAGATTTAAACCGGTTTAAATAGCTACCTTTAACCAGCTCTGATTTAAAGCTTTGGCCTCCTGTTCACCTCCAGGGGAATCTATAAAGTTGTTCAAACCATTGTAAATAACACTTTTATGGTGCTGTGGGGAGAGTTTGATCCTAAGACCTCACTGGGACCAACACCACTGTTAGGTAGATCAGTCGGTTTGGGCTCTTTTTCAGAGCAGCAGCAAGCGATACTGTGACAAAGCACTCAAAAATGTAAATAAGCCTCACGTTGTAAAATCGACTATTTGGGAACGTGTGGAAAAGGGAGACTGTTGAATTTGGCCGGGGGAGTCGCCCGCGGCATTTCGGGCTGTGTAAATGAAGAACGTGTTTGAGTTAGATCATATAAGTCGTGCTAAAAAATGTGATATATTAACCAGATGTGATCATGTGACCAGTTAGCAGCAGTAGCAGCCTGCACTGATTGGAGCTGCAGTTTATTATAAGGAGGAGTGGGATTTGTCTTTCATCGCTTTGAGTTTTAAGAAATGGGAGCGCAGACAAACAGCTTTTTCTTCCTTTTTGTAAAGGGACATTTTGGCCATTTTAAATTGCATTTCCCTGTAAAGGTTTGTAACTTGGGTGTTCAGAGTGTGGCCCCGGGGCCATTTGCAGCCCAGAGATAGTTTGAGCAAGGCTCGACAATAAAAGATTATCACAATTTGTTTTTTTAATGTTAATATTTTTACTAATGCGAGGCTTAAAAAATTCGGATAGATTAAAATTGTTTGAAAGTGTAACAAAATACAGTTTTTTGGGGGCTTTTAATGACCTTTAATTTAAAGCTAAATAAGACCATGTGTCCTTTTGACTTTTATAAAACTTGACAAAACACAGCAAGAATTACCAAGACAAACACGTTCTGTTCTTGTTGCTAATAATGAACTCAAATGTTTTCCCAAGACCAAGGAACTAGAAACAATTGACAAAGATTTTCAGATCCTTTTCTAAAATAATGAACAAAAACTTAGATTTTTTTTTTTATTATTGAAAACATTTATTATGAGTATGCACAAATTAAAATAAAGAAACACAACTCACATTGGTAGCCTGTGTGTTCATTCAACTTGATTATTTTGGCCTTTATCTTGAAACATTTGGACACCAGTCTTCTAAACAATTAAAGCCATACTCAGTAGCCAGGTAAACAATGTACGTAGCTTTTAACGGGGTTTTTTAAAGCCTCTTAACAACCTTCCAACATAGTATAGCCATAAATATATTGTGGAGATTATAGAAAACCCGAAAGAAATCAATAAAGTGGTTGTCCCGCAGTTCTCTAAAAACTTCAGCCAATCCTATCGTTCGGTCCGAACGATAGGATTGGACAATCCAGCTGTCTGTCTGCCGCATTTCCTCACTGCTTGGATTGGCATTAATCCGCCCGGACACATTTTGGGGCAGAACATCCCGGAAGTGAAAGTGAAAGTAGAAAGAGAGCTGGCGGGTGATTCCATTTTAAGATAAAAATACCAGATTCCCCCCCCAAAAAGCACCTTTTCAGCTAGCAGAAAACTAAAAACGTTTGGAAGTGAAAAGAGGAAAAGCTGGGGGAACATTTCTACGGCTGGAGTTGGACTCTGCTTTGTCACCTTTGCAAACCGTGGTCCTATGTCCGCGGAAGGCTGGCGTATGGATTTTACCCGACGGGAGGGGTGAGTTCACCGAGACGTGTTTCTGTAAAATAGCTAGCGAGACCTCGTTTGTTTACCTGACTGAGTATGGCTTTAATATCTCACTCAATGTAGTAAGTTTCCAGAACAGCCTATGTTTTAAGAAATAGAGTTTACATCTGACTGTAGAGATGCACCGAAAATAAATCAGAATTGAATGTGAAAAACCAATGTGAACTCTAAAACCTCTTTTTTTTTTTTTTTTTCCATGAACTCACTATTGCCAAACGGCAAAAACATTTCTCCTGGTCTGTGAACTCGCCATCACTAAGGGCTAATTTATATTGGCATACCATACCATACCATACCAACCTTATTTATAAAAGCACATTTAAACACAGCGTGTGAGCTGACCAAAGCGCTGCACAGCACGAATTAAAACCCCCCAATAGATCTTATAAAACACAATAAAACAACCAATAAAAGCACAATAAAACAATAAATGCAATTTAAAAACCCTTAAAAACAATAAGATAAGAACCAACTTAAAAAGAAAGTTTCTATCTAAAAGCCAGCTCGTATTAATGGGTCTTTAAACGTGATTTGAAGGCTGCGATGGACGATTACTGGCGAATAGTAATGGGTAGTGCATTCCAGAGGACTGGGGCCATGTCCACAAATTACAATTACAGGTTTTCTATGTGAAAGATCATCAGAAATGGAAAAGAAATGTACTCTTTAAGTTTTAGTTCCTTGAGATAAATTAGAATAATCGTTATCAGCAGGTCAGAGCTGCACTAAAAGATCAGTTTTGGCCCTCAAAACCAGAATCTGTTCACCTCTTTGCAATAATGTTGCCTAAGCCGATCCAATCTCCTAAATTTGAGAGTGACAAAAAAATGCAATTTTAAAAAATGTATTGATTTTGAAAGTGGCAGCAACACACTTTGATCTTTGTCCTGAGACTAGCCATTAGCTCATCAGTCCTGTTGGAAGTAAACTATATCTCTAAACATTCAGGAAGCTATCTGCAACAGGTTAAATAGTAAATATTTATAACTTTTACACAAGAACAGACTTCACAATGGCCAAAATATCCTTTTAAAAATGGCTCTAATGTTTATATTCCATAATGAAAAGGTAAAATGACTCCAAGTACCGCTGTGGCACTAAAAACTGAGTTGGCAACACATTATAACTAAGTAGCTAAAATAGTTCACTTTTAAAAGGTAGATATTTAGTTTTCATGGTTCAGTCATTTTATGGTGAGTACCAGATCCATATAATATGGAGATAAATATTCCGGCAGAGGGAGGCCAAGTGGATTTTTTATTTGAGGCACTCAAAAGACTGAAAAACAATATTTTCTCAGAAAATGCAGCCTCCGTTCTAACTGTTGTTATAGTTCGCTGTGCACATTGTTTCCACAGGGTCTCTTACTTTGGTGGAAAGTGAAATTCAATCAGGAAAATGATGGTAAAACATCAGCTAAAACCAGTGAAGTGATGTATTTATAGCAGTACAGAGTGAGACAGTATGTATGTTTTGTAGCTAACCTACTTTTGAAAGCCGCCGTTTGTTAACATGTTTGTGAAAGAGGCTTTTGAACGAGCGGTTTGGTCAGTGCCAGAGTTCAGCGGTGTTTTGTCTGCGTGGTGGCTGGTGTTAAATTCCTTCCACTGTGTATTCTCACTAGCTTTATGTTTTCACAAGCTCCTCGGTGCTGCTTGTGCCCGCCTGGCAGCCCCACCTGTCGTTTTTTTGCCGCCGGCCCAGAGAGGGCCAAAGTTTGGCTGGAACAGCTGGTTGCCTTGGCAACGCTTTGTGCCACAGCAGCGGATTGGAACAGGAACTGGCCTATCCATATCAGTCTGCAGGCGAGATCTGGGCCATGCCTTGTGTTAGCAGATTATCTGATTTCCATTCAGACGACTCGGGTATCAGCCCCACTCCTCCGTTCTCTGGAAAAGCGACCCCAGCCAGCCTCTCTCTGAAAGCCCCCAGAGCCCTCCTCTCTTCTCCCATTTCCTGTCTTAATTACGCACTCCTTTGTGTCGTTGTTTTTTTTCTTCCCTCCTCCTCTCCTTCCTCCCCTTCTTCTCTTGATCCCTCATCCCCTCCCGTCTCTCTGCCTGTCTTTCACTCTCTTTTTTTTTCTGAGGAGATGAGGACCAAGATTTTGAAGTTTCAGGTCTGTCACAGGGACCGTCCTCAGCTCTCCCCCACCACCCTTACCTCCCACAACTCGGCTTCCCTTCTCCCTTCCATCGTCTCTCCACCTGAAAGCGAATACTGTGTTTTCGATGCATAAAAGGCTTGGCGCTGTCAACAGGATGAATCCACCAGGGCCCATGGAAACATACTCAGGGCTGCAGCTACAGTTTCTCTGAAAGGGAAGAGAGGAGGGGTAAGAGGAAGGTGGATGGGTGAGTGAGGGAGGCAGCTGGAAGGGATTACTGTGCAGTTTCATGGGCAGCACAATTACAAACATACCAAGTGTTAACTTGGCTGTGTAGCATAACACCAGTGATGATGCTTTGGTTCTGGAAACGGGACAAACCTCCTCTCTCTCTCTCTCTCTCTCTCTCTCTCTTTTTGGTGCTTGTATGGACGAGTGTGTGTGTGGGTGTGGAATGCTTGAAAAGGCAGTCACAGATGTGTATAGCTACACACAACTTTTTGTGTCCCCCCACAGGTAAATTAAAGCAAACAATTCAACAAGTAAAGTTGTAAACACAAAGAGTAAACCAAGCGGGCGCCTCTCGTATGACAAAAACTGGTTTGTCGTCATTTTGAACGAGATCCGGTTACCGAGCCGGAGCGCTGAGGCGAGACCAACAGAGGGTGACCTTGTCTATGGCGAAATCTGACACAGGTTTTCACATGCTGGGTGGGGGATTTTTTTTCCCTTCTTCCTCCCTTTCTCTCTCTCTCTCTGTCTCGTTATCTCCTGCAGGAGGTGGCTAATTGCTGTGATGTTGTAGATTACATTTAGCGTGCAGCTCTTATTGTGTGCAGTGCAGTCAGACGTGAACGCTGATATCCTCGACCTGCACTGGGAGGTTTTAGATAAAAACGTCTTGATAAATTCTTTTAAACTACAACATGTTTTGAAAAAGAACCTTAATGAGATTTTTACATGATTTCCAATGCAGATGTTTAATTTCTTTTCTCAAGAACGAGCACAAATGTAGGTTTTGCACAACAACATACAAAAAGAAACTGGAAGTCACGACCCTAAAAGGTTTCCAGTTCTTTGCCATGATCAAAATAAAAACATGTTTATTCATGTACGTTAGAACAGTAGAGATAAATGAATTTAAACATTAAAAACAGGCAGAAGTTTCCAGAAGAATTGGAGCGTGAAGTAATACTTAGTATTGCTCCTGTGAATCTCAAATATACTGTAGTAAAAAAGTACCACATTAAAATACCAATATCTTATGAACATCATGACAGAAGATTGTCCCTTATGAGGTGAGAATCTGAAGAAAATGACTCCAGACTTCCAGACAGTCAACATGTCTTCCTCTAAAGCAGTTACATTTCACATCCCGGTAGTATCAGTAGAACAAAAACTGGAAGGTTTTTCATTCTAAGAATGAATTTTTTGGCCTGATTTTGCTAAATATTTGTTTCTTTTAGACCAGGGGCTCTTCAGTGGTTACTGGACTTAAAGAGGTCCATACTAATGTCAAGTTACATTCAGGCAGCTGGTGGGAAACAAGTCAAAATAACAATGTGATTCCTCCATCACATGCAGGTTCACCCTTAAATTTTCCTTGATTTGTTCCTTTGTTTAAGTCTAATTTTAAGAACAGAACTGTTGTCTGTTTGAGGCTGCATGCTGGTGCAGTTGGTAGTACTTTAGTTTGCATGTTCTCCCCATGCACATGTGTGGGTTTTCTCCCACGGACCAAAAACATGCACGTTAGATTGATTGGATACTAAATTGTCAGTAGGTGTGGCTGTGTGTAAAAATAGCTGTTTGTCTTGATGTGGATCTGTGATGGACTGGCAACCTGTCCAGGATGTCTCCAGGTTTGGATGGGGACCATTATATAGGCTGGGCATTTTCAGTCATAGCAGCTCACTGTGAGCAATTTCAGTTGATGCTCAGTACGAATGGATGCCTCCGCTGTTAGTTCGTCCCGGGGGGTGGAGGGGATGCTGCTGACTGAGGCGCTGTATGAGCATGCATCGCAACAGGAAGTGCAAATTACAACGAGATGCATAGATCACTTGCTGTGGGTCTGGACTGGCCCATAGTTACCATATCGGGCATACCCGGTAATGCCGATGGCCAGTTCAGTGGTGGGTGTCCCCTCCACATCTAGTCCAGTGACTACTGGAGATAGACACCAGCTCGCTGCTACCCTAATGGCTGGTTCACACTGTACCACCGTATAAAACTCATACATGCCACACTGTACGACTGCTTGCCATGTTATTGTATGAATGCAATAAAGTTTATTCAAACATTAGGTGTTACAGTGCCGCAGATTTGTGTCACAATTATGCAACAAAAACAACAGAACATCAATGGATGTGATGTGATCTACACAGAAACTTTTTTTCTTTTTTTCCACTCATCGCCTTTCCAGCTGGGTCTGATTTATGCATCAGTGTAAAACTAGAGGTGTCAACGTTGACCCATCGTTGATATGTATCGTGAACTCAAGTTACCATATTTGTGTGAAGTTACACACACCATAAGATCCCTGATGTCTATACTGGTACAGAAGGATATGGCAGTTTCTTTGAGGTGCTTTGATGTTCTTTCCAACCATTTGGAGACCCACATTTTAGTTTTAGCTCTCAGTGGAGCATGAACTGAATAAAACAGTCTTACTCCACTCAAACATGGCTGTATTGACATGTCCCTTGTTTTGTGTTTGGACACACACGTCCTACACACACTTCCGTTTGTCTTCCAGCCTCGTCTCGGCTCTGGACGAGGGTAAACAAGTTAATGTTTAGATTTCACGGAGGTGGAAATTGATTTGGCTGAGTTGGTTCTGTCGCTCAGCAACGTGCCTGTTTGTGTTTTTCTCTTCAGGTAGTGGATGCATGTAGCAAGGTATGTGAGCATCCACTCCTCTGCTGTTTATCCCAGGGTGTGGGATGTACATTAGCTGCAGTGTGTGTCAGTCCAGAGGAAAGCTGCAGAAATCTGAGGATAAAGGCTGGAATACACCGGATACCTCAGCGATGCGCCACCTTTTGGCTGCGGTGTTGGCGAGTCTTGTACTCACACAAGACGCGCTCCTGACAGCGCGCCGTAGGATGCTGCTTTAAAAAATCGCGGGATAGTCACAACATCACGCGGGAATTGAAAACTGGAAGCCGGAAGTGAATTCTTTGTTTATATGTGATCAGAGCTGCCGTCGTGTGTTGTGGGAACCTAATTCTAATTCTTTCAAAATGGGTAAGTAAGCTATTTAATGGAACTGTTGTTTATGTGTGCCGTAATGTTTGTGGCGGTTTATTTCTGTGTGCCGTAATAGGAGCCGTTCTGCGTCGTAACGTCGGTGTCATGGTAATGGCGGTGTCAGAAAGTACTCATCATGTCGTGACACACGCGCACAGCTGCGACTGGCGCTCCTTTTTAAACTGATGCGAATCTTTAAGGCTAGAATACACCGGACACGTCGGCGACACGCCACGTCGTGGCTGCGGCATTATTTTGATTTAAAACCATTCTAGTCCATCAGATCACTCACACAGAGCTCGCCACAACGTGTCCCAGACACGCGAGACGCCGCCAGCCTGCTAAAGATTCGCACCAGTTTAAAAAGGAGCGCCAGTCGCAGCTGTGCGCGTGTGTCACAACATGTTGAGTACTTTCTGACACCGCCATTACCATGACACCGACGTTACGACGCAGAACGGCTCCTATTACGGCACACAGAAATAAACCGCCACAAACATTACGGCACACATAAACAACAGTTCCATTAAATAGCTTACTTACCCATTTTGAAAGAATTAGAATTAGGTTCCCACAACACACGACGGCAGCTCTGATCACATATAAACAAAGAATTCACTTCCCGCTTCCAGTTTTCAAGTCCCGCGTGATGTTGTGACTATTGCGCGATTTTTTAAAGCAGCATCCTACGGCGCGCTGTCAGGAACGCGTCTTGTGTGAGTACAAGACTCGCGCACACCGCAGCCACGAGGTGGCNTTTTTATCATTATTGTTGCTGTATTATAATCCTAATTGTCACAAATAAAAAAGATGCAAAAAGACAACTTCTTCTGTAGCACATATAGAAATGAGTTTGCTAGTAGATAATTCATGCATATGGACTTCAGTCAGTGGTAAAGTTGATGTCACTCCTGTTCCTGTTGCCAGTGTTTGGAACCGGCGGCACTAAAAACAAGTATTTTCCTTTTTATCTCACTCCGTTTCCTCCGCTACACAGATCAGTCATTGTAACCTGCATGCTTGGCTTTGTCATTGTCTCCCTGCTCCTTTAGTCCCTTATATTTTTAGATCTCTTATCTGACGTTGTCATGGCGACGCAGAATAAACAAATGGTTTTGGGTAGCAGCAGGCTGTTTGGTTTAAATGCTGCTTCAGGGCCCGTCTTCGGAGGAGATTTTTATTCTGCTAAGAAGCTTGAGAAGCCAGCAGAGGGCTGAAGTCACTTTAAAGCAGCAAGAAAAGACAAGAACATGGCATTATAGTTTGGTGTATGTTTTGTCAAACTAAACAACATTGACTTGAAGTTTTGACAAAGTATTTGAGCACTGACGACCTGCATTTTGAAAAGACATCCCATCTAGAGTTTCTTCAAGAAAGTTTGATTGTCTTTACAAATCTCTATTTTTCTGCTTCAACGTAAGCAGTGTATAATTAACTCGAATAAATATGAAGGTAAGAACTTTGTGAATCAACACGAGTCAGTACCTGGAGAAAAGTAATGTGATGTGTATTTCATTTTTTATGTCATAAAAATGTGGACAGCGCGGGGCTTCAAACAGTAATGGAACCAGCCACTAGGGGGCTTCTCATTTTGTTTCAGCTTTAACTTCTCCATTATATTCTTGTGTCTATTTTCGGGGTCCGAGTCCGGCCCGTGAGCCTAAAGGCTAGAATACACCGGACACGTCGGCGACACGCCACGTCGTGGCTGCAGCGTTATTTTGATTTAAAACCATTCTAGTCCATCAGATCACTCACACAGAGCTCGCCACAACACGTCCCAGACACACGAGACGCCGCCAGCCTGCTAAAGGCTGGAATACACCGGATACCTCAGCGATGCGCCACCTCTTGGCTGCGGTGTTGGCGAGTCTTGTACTCACACAAGACGCGTTCCTGACAGCGCGCCGTAGGATGCTGCTTTAAAAAATCGCGCAATAGTCACAACATCACGCGGGACTTGAAAACTGGAAGCGGGAAGTGAATTCTTTGTTTATATGTGATCAGAGCTGCCGTCGTGTGTTGTGGGAACCTAATTCTAATTCTTTCAAAATGGGTAAGTAAGCTATTTAATGGAACTGTTGTTTATGTGTGCCGTAATGTTTGTGGCGGTTTATTTCTGTGTGCCGTAATAGGAGCCGTTCTGCGTCGTAACGTCGGTGTCATGGTAATGGCGGTGTCAGAAAGTACTCAACATGTTGTGACACACGCGCACAGCTGCGACTGGCGCTCCTTTTTAAACTGGTGCGAATCTTTAGCAGGCTGGCGGCGTCTCGCGTGTCTGGGAC
>SSNR01000155.1:1184387-1295981 GCA_006937965.1 Callopanchax toddi
GTCCCAGACACGCGAGACGCCGCCAGCCTGCTAAAGATTCGCACCAGTTTAAAAAGGAGCGCCAGTCGCAGCTGTGCGCGTGTGTCACAACATGTTGAGTACTTTCTGACACCGCCATTACCATGACACCGACGTTACGACGCAGAACGGCTCCTATTACGGCACACAGAAATAAACCGCCACAAACATTACGGCACACATAAACAACAGTTCCATTAAATAGCTTACTTACCCATTTTGAAAGAATTAGAATTAGGTTCCCACAACACACGACGGCAGCTCTGATCACATATAAACAAAGAATTCACTTCCCGCTTCCAGTTTTCAAGTCCCGCGTGATGTTGTGACTATTGCGCGATTTTTTAAAGCAGCATCCTACGGCGCGCTGTCAGGAACGCGTCTTGTGTGAGTACAAGACTCGCCAACACCGCAGCCAAGAGGTGGCGCATCGCTGAGGTATCCGGTGTATTCCAGCCTTTAGCAGGCTGGCGGCGTCTCGTGTGTCTGGGACGTGTTGTGGCGAGCTCTGTGTGAGTGATCTGATGGACTAGAATGGTTTTAAATCAAAATAACGCTGCAGCCACGACGTGGCGTGTCGCCGACGTGTCCGGTGTATTCTAGCCTTAACAATGTTTTGCACTGGTGCCGACTCCTTCCTTATGATATTGCAATAATGGTTTAAGTGGTGAAGCTGGTGACTTTGGTTGCTGGTCATTGAAAAGACCTCTAATAAGTGGAATGTTTTGCTGCAGTCATGAGCTGGACATTATTTATTTACTCATACGTCTTATTTAAAAAATCTAAAGAGGTCCGTTTTCTTATTTCTAATTAAACTGGTTTTAATATAACATGGAAATAATAAATTAAAATGCTTGAGATAAAAACCTAATTACTTAATAGTTGTAACCTTATTTAATTTTTGCAAATAATACAAAAGTTAAAGAAAAACACTTAAACTCTAAGTGCAGTGTGAGTTTCTGCCTTGTGGCTCTGTCAGTTTTTTCAAAGCAGTAATCCCTGAATTCCTCCTCTTTTCTTCCTTTTTTCCACCGCTACACGCAGAGGACGACAAGGCCTGTCAGGGAAACACTAAGCGCTCAGGATTGCGTGTTAGGAGCCGCCTGAATGGCACCAGGCCTAACGAGAGCCCGGCAGGGACCCCGAGGTGGGCCTGGCACCTGCAGTCTGTCTCTCGGGGCAAGAAGGGATTCTGTGTGTGTGTGTGTGTGTGTGTGTGGTGGTGGGGTGGCGTTAGGAAGAGTTATTCAGGTGGATGTGTGATCATTAAAAATCATAAAAAATACACAGTTATAGTAACAAATGAACACTTTTTATTTATTATTCTATATCTTTTTAACTTCGATTAACCAGGAATGTTTCACTAAAGTCGAGACGGCAGCATCGATTGAAACAAGCAAAAACAGTTTAGTGAAATAATTTTGTTCCAACAAAAAAAAAATTTAAGAAATAAAAATCCAAATTGTACAACATTAAATAAAAGAAGGATAAAGATAAGAAAAAAAATGTTCAAAAGCAACTAAATCAGATTCGTGGATGGTGTTTTTCAGTTTGATTAAAGATCTTCATTTTGCTGCTTGCTTTGTGATGCTTGTAGCTTGATGGTGTTCCACACTCTGGACGTCTGCATCAGGTGCAGGTACGGAGGTCGTTTGACATTTGGTCTCCATGCCAGTGGACATAACTAAACATTAAAGCCAGTATTTCAACAGTTTGGAACCATTCACAAAAAGTCACAAGCAGCATTTGTAAAGGCGTTTCCAAAATTCTCGAAGCTCTTGAGAAAGTTCTCAGTTCTCTTGTGTGAGCTCCCAGGCCTCGCTTTTGTGTGACTGGATTTTTTAACATTTTTTAAAGTTTAGAAAAAGTTTTTCTCAACTCACAGATTTTTCCTTGGCATTTAGTTTATTTTCTGAGTCAAAGTGTGAGAATAATGAGATTTTAGGACAAGTTTGAAACACTAAGACAAAAAAGAGAACTTGATCTTCAGAGAGAGTTATATTTTTGAATAAAAATAGAAAAAATTGCAAATATAATAGGACATTCTTTATTTTATGGATAAATTGTGACAAGGTCCTGTGCATGACATCCACTGGACTGTCACAGTTGTTTGCACTAAAGTCAATTGTAGTAATATCAGAAGTAACAAATGAGTGTGATTCAAACTATGTAGTGTAAGATGCTGGCTTAAAAGCTTTGAATCAAAGAAGCTGATACTTTATTAATCTTATTTTACTGATTTGAACATTTTTATGTTGGTTTATTACATAAAATTTGATTGAACTTTTTACGTATCTTTTATATATTTTTCATTTGGAGTTGGTCAATAGTTACCATGATTTACTTTATCGCTGATTGGTCCATTTGTAACTTAAACTTAAACTTTTTCTGTAAATGCGTAATTGCCAAGCAGCAATAAAATAACAGACATTTTCTCAGTGTAATTACAGAGATATTCCCTGAGGAAGTTTCAAACCCCCCAGAATCAGGTCCAAGTCCGACCAGAACCAGAGTGTTTTTTGTTTTTTATCTTCCTGTCGCGGCCGCTGCGTGCTGCTGTCACCTGGTCAGACAGGGCACTCCTCCAAGTTACAGACAGTATTTTCCCTCCTCTCATCATTGTTTTCATAGTTTTGTAATTGATTTATTGCAATGCCTTGATTTTAGTGCGGTTAGTACACATCATAGCCATAACTGCTATGGTTCTAATAATTGACAAAATTCTGTGTTTCAGTTTTTGGCCTTGGTTTCCTCATTTTCTGTTTTTGGTTTCGGCCAAGAATATTCATTCCGGTGCATCCCTAGTGTAGCGTTATAAACTTATTATGTTTGTTGCACACACTTCTGTAGGATCTAGCTTCGTTTTGTCGGTTTTACTCGGAGAGTTTTCTCGGATACCGTCACTTACTAGTATTTTACAGGAACTCTAGGTTCTGTCAGATGTTACAGGGAGTAGATTACGTATCTTGATATTGACGGATGGAGGTCTGAGTCAGGAATAAGACTTTACAGAATTCATTATAAAAGAAGACGGACAAACAGTTACAAACAGATGAGCAGAGGTAGCAGGGTTATTAGCTGTGTCAACACGATGTCAAGTGTTCTAAGTTGATCTTAATATAAGGTTTAATGACTTGAGTCTCATGATGTTTTAAGACTAGGGAGTTTATCTTAATTTAGTTAGGTTGGAGTGGAGGAGTTGCTGATGGATAAGTTAGTGGAGTGTTACTTATCAACAGAGGCCTTCGGTTACCAGGTTATGGTTCTCACCCGTACCAGCGATGGTCTCGATGGATCCGACCGATGTGAACTCGCCTTGTCGAGGTGGGGGCACCCATCCGGGGAGAGACGTCCGCTCGGGGAGGTGGTTCGCCGGCAGGACAAACCGGGCCGGTCCGAGAGTACCAGCGGTAGCGAGTTTCAGTCCATAATTCATGGTCGCAACAGGGCGAGGCTCATGTTGGATTAGGAGAGAAACGGCGTGGGAAGGGTTTCTATCAAGGTCACGTGACTCAAGCCCTTAAAGCTATAGTTCACCTTAGTAAGTAAATATATGAAACCTATTGATTTTAACCTTTTAGCAAAGTAAAAATATGAAATAATACTGAAGCTGGATCAAACATTCATAATACTGTGGAAGAAGATGCATTAATCATATTAAGACATTTCTGGACAGTGGATTAAAAGTAGTGTCATTTAGAAGGAGACATCAGGAAGCCTTTGAGTTTATTATACTAAAGAGTCCTGTGGAGGTCTTCCGGAAAAACGATCTGGATACCTGGGAATGTTGATTCAGCTTAAAACATAATAAAAGAGTATTGTAATCCAAGTTATTGGGAAAAAGATGGATTATTGTTTGTGTGATGTTCAAGGGGTCAGAGGTTATAGCGTATTTGATAACGCTACACTAGTAAATTGGTCTCGCTTTCCTCCACTTATCTGGATCTGGGTCTCGGGGGCAGCATCCCAAGTAGGTCATCCCAGGCGGCATCCCGACCAGATGTCTGAACCACCTCAACTTTCTCTTTTCGACGTGGAGGAGCAGCGGCTCTACTCCGAGTCCCTCCCGGATGTTCGAGCTCCTCGGTCTGCCACCCGATCCATTTAAAGTACATGTGTGATTTACAAATAATAAAGAAATAAATTGTATTCCATTAATTATGTTTTTTTTTTATATAAATGGTATTGTTAGGTACTATCTGTACAAGAAATGGAAATGGGTATTTTTAATATTTAAAGATTATAATTAGTTGGATTATTCATATAAAACTATTGAGTGTTTGATTCCTGCATCCCCAGTCAGTCAGCACATTTACAGTGTGTACTTGTACTGTAGTAATGAGTAGTATAAATGCTACAGCTAATGAGTAGTGAGGTATAAATCTGCTGATCATCAGTGGATTTCACTGATTTGTTTGAGACGGTAACTCCTCGTGGTGCCTTCAGGCTCACAGGCAGATTATAGAAACCAGCCCTGGCGAGTTGACGCCAAACTCCAAACCCTGCAGATTGAAGCTGTGACCTGCGGACAGCTCACAGGAAACGCCTCTTTGTTAAGCAAACATACATATAGTTTATGGCAGCTACTTTAGGCGCTTTATTTTGGGCTCCAATGAGTCGACATTTCAACATGGCCCCGGACTAATTTCCTCTGCTTTTCTTCACCTTTTTTTTTTTTTTTTCAGACAACCTCTTCTTATACACGCTTGCATACTTTTCCCACTTTCTCCTATCAAAATAAGAGTTTTATTTTTTTGGCCGATTTATTTCCATAGAGGTGTGAGGGCCAGCTATTCACCCTTGTTTTGACAGAGACTTTATTGCGGCCTCCAGGGCAGCTGGAGGGGTGTGAGGCCCACCCCTCTACCGGCTTCACCCTCCTCCACCCGACACCAAAAGAAGCAGCAACACAGCTGCAGCTGCTTCTCTTCCCCTTCCTTCCCCTCAGCTCAGCATCTTCACCTGGTCTCCATATGATTATGACCTTCAGTTCAAACACACGTACATCCCATAAAAGGTAAAAAAAGGTGTGACATTGAGTTCTGTGAGGACTGTATGCTCAGCCGTACTATGTACACACATGCTTTTGTATATACTGTATACACACACACACACACATAGCACTGTGATGTGTTAAGGTTTGGAGCCAGACTCCTGCTGGGACCACACATTTTATAAAAATAAAAAGTCTGAATTCTTCTCGCTCCAGGACTTAAACATAACAAATAATTAAGTGTTAAAGGAAAGTTTAGTTTTATTACTGAGCCAGTCTTATTTTAGAATGTTGGCTGCACACACAAATCAACTTTAAAGATATTTTACTAAACTGGATGTAAACCCGTTTTACAGTAAATAATGTCAGTTTGGTGGAATTTTGTTTCCTGAATAACGTCATTAATCATCAGTTCAAACACATGAATGAGCACAATTATGATTAAAATGAATTATGAGAAACATTCACTGAAAAGAGGAGATTTATGTTCAATCAGTACTGGATATTTATATATTTCTCATTACCAAGCGGCAATAACAAACCTACTCTCATTTAATTTACCGTTGCTAAGCCCTTTTTCACTCTAGAAATAACAGATTTTTCCCAGAATCTGAATATTCAGTTTCATCATAAACTTAAAAATAAATCATTTGTTTTCTGTTAACGTTATTTCTTTGAGGTAAACCAGAACAGCAGAGCTGGTATCAACCGCCCAGGACAGAATTGGTGTATACCAAACTTCTGCGGGGCTTTTATCTTATTTTTTTGTGCTTTTGATGCCTTTATTTATGTTCCATTAACTTTTACCTAAATCATTTACAAAACATTCAAATTAGTTAGAAAATTATTGCATAAAACTAATGCATTCGTTCCATGAATGGTCCAGGATTGTGTTGCTCAAGTTCATTGTGTTTCATTGTAAACCTTTTAATAATAACTGATAAATGTCTTTCTGATTAACTCGTATTAAAGTTGTTAAAAACATACTTCATTTTAAAAAGTGTACTCAAACAGATTATGTTCATTTTAAAGGCCACAAATCTAGAAGTCCTGCAGACTGAGAGACAGCAGGGGGTTAACAGCAGCAGAGTTATTTGGTTCTTGGACACGGTGGCCTCGCCTGCCGGATGCAAGTTTGACTCAAGGGCAAAATCCAGAGTGAAAGCCTCTCATGTTTTTGACCGGTTGCCAACTCTGTTCTCTATGCCGCTCACCGACTCCCCTCTCCCCCCCCCGCCGTCACTCTCAGCCCTCTCAGCTCAGCCGTCCCCTCCCTTCTCCCTGTGATTTACTCTCTGTTTCTCTACACTTCATTCCTCCTCTGATCCTCTCCCACATCAAAATCAGAGCTGACACGAAGCAGGTCTGCTGTCCCTCTATAGACGGCTCGGCCTCATGCAACATTATGTCATCTCTGCAGGAACGTGCCGCGCAAAATCCTCCAGAGCGATTATAAATCTAGTTAGTGGAATTTTAAAGGAACTGAAAAGTAGAATAGGCCTCGGAAAAGTTGTTGTTTCTGTTGTAACTTTGTTAGAATGTGTAGCTGTGTGTAAAAAAAAAATTAAAAAAAGATACTATGAAATACTTCCAGACTTAAAGTTGAAGTGATAAAAAATAACATTGCAAAGTGTTGTAAGGTTACAATTGTATGTTTTTAGTTTTATGGCTCTTTGCCTGCAGTTCAAAACACAAAGGAGTACTGTATTTAGTAAAAACATTCCTAACATAATAACATTCCTCACATTTACTGCCTCACTTTAAGGTCAGTCTTCATAAAGTTTAGGGGTTAAAGGGAGATTTTGACCATTTTGATGAGGTTTTCTTTTTTTTTTTTTTGGTAAAAGTTAGAAATAACTCGTCTTATCTGTTCTACATAGCTCCCCAAACAGCTTCTGTAAGGAGAAATCAAGTTTATATCCATCAGGACTGATCAGCTGATGGAGCACAGCCGTAGTAGAAGACCATAGTGTCTTTCTCCTGTTTGAAAACAACTTCAATTTCACTTCAATTCACACAGACGTTATTTTATTAACATTCACACAACCATCAGTTTGGCGTTCAGACATTTTCTTGCACAGGAAGCTGGTGCTGATCTCCAGCGGTAATTGGACGAGAGGCGGGGTTACACCTAGACGAGCTATCAGTCCATCACAGAGCCACAATGAGACGAACAGCCATTCAAACTCACACCTGATGACAATTTAGAGACACCAATAATCCTAAAAGACATGTTTTTGGTCTGTGGGAGAAACCTGAAGTTCCCAGAGAAAACTCAGACATGCATGGAGACAACATGTAAACTCTGCTCTTTAAGGCCCCTTTCTGCACAAAGCAACAGCATGCAGCCCCAAATGCAGCTTCAGTTTTGGATTAAATTGGTATTTCGGCAGAATTATTAAAGTTCCTGCTGGATTTGACCCCTGGTTGCAACAGAAGAGCCTGATGTGGCTCCTGTTGGTGATATTTACACATAATTTCATATAATTAACCATGTAATGCAAAAATGGCAGCAATTTAAAGGTTTATAAAACAATTTTGCATGAACCAATATGAAGTATGGTGGTTGTAACTGAAGAAAGCAGCAATACACTTTGGTCTTAGCTGCACTTGCACTAATAGTTAGCTCATCAGTCCTGTAGGACATATAAGCTATCAAATAGAGGCCAAGTAACTTTTACACAGAAACATACTTCAAAGTGGCCAAAAAGATTCCTGATGTTTGTGGTGTGCGGCAGTGAAACAAACTTTGACCTGTTGATCTTTCCAAACAAAGCTCACTCCACACACCCAGCTATGAAAGAACATCTTTGCTTTTTAAATGGTAGCAAATTAAACATAATGCTAGAAAGGATAGGCATGCTTGATGTTAAATAGAGAACAACAATGGCGCATTTCACATTTGACAGGTGCTTATTGCAGACTTGATGTTAAGTACAACAGTCCTGTAGGAAAACAAGCTCTTTCTAGATTTTTGAGCATCAACTGACTCAGAATACAGTCCCTTAAGAGGATAGGATATCCAACAGAGTACAAGTCTGCCATATGTCAAATTATAACTGCTCGCTGTTCAGATTAGATTAGATTTCTCAGAAGGTGGACATTTATTTCCGTCCTCCCTGTTCAAACTTTCAAATCCATTGGAGACCTCCTTGACCTTTCAGGAAGCTTTTGGTTTCCATCAAGCATTCTGCAGTTTTTCTTTCTGCATGAATCCAAAGTGGTCCATCTCCGAGTCGGTATGACTCACCGCGGCTTCTGAGGATTGTGGACTGACAGGTTAGGAAACCACATACAGCAAATGCCTCAAGGCAGGGAACAAAGTCAACTCATGTCTCCTCAGGCAAGCCACTTATTCAACCAGACAGCCTGCTATCATATTCTACACAAAAAGTTTTTTTTTTTAAAAACACCAACAAAAAGTTTTCAAATAGGAGCTCATGTTCATTGTGCAAGGAGTAAGTTAGCCAATATGTTCTGTATGGTAAACTTAGTTCTCCATTTAGTTTTTCTCCTGATCTGAGGGCAGCATTAACAACAACGCAGGTCTGATCTCAACCATGACTTGTGTTTGAGCTAAGAATAAGGCACCTGAATTGCGGGGGCGTCCGTTTGTAAACAGTTTGTAGACATACCTCGGTTCAGGTCAGAGTGAAGCCGGCCAGGAATGTGCTCAGGAACAACGCTCCAAGGAGAAGATTGCCAGCATTCCTTAGTGGTTAAGGAGAGGTACTGGCCTTCACAGATAGGAAGTCGTCTGTCATTAGGGGGTAATCACTTCTTGAGGAGGATTGCAATTCCTGGAATGATTACTGTTGTTATCGACAGTGAAACCTGGCGCGGAGAGAGCAGTTGACTTTTTTCCTCCGTTTTTTTTTCTTCTGTGTTTGAAGCAGCTTGACTGATCCATGGTTGGCAACACCATTTTAATCTTTGGTGTGTACCTCAGTGCACGCTCACCCAGATTTAGGGATGTACAAATGCCTCATTGTTGACTTAAAGCTAGTTGGTATTTCTTACCTGGGGGCATTTCTCATTACTAATGGCTCATGTGTAATGATGCCTATCATGTCAGTGGTGAAATGAGGTGGATGCAATCCGTCATGCAGACTCATGCAATATTTTGAACTACATGTTGTCTGAGGTGATTTGGTGCCTCTATATGTTTTTTCGCCCTGCAGTCTTTTCAAGTGATGTTTTTTCTACTTCCCCAAGTATTTAGAAGTATTTAGTACATGCCAAGTCTTTCGGGGTCCCCCCATTACCATTACCTCCTCCTCGTTTTACTCCACGCCACCGCCGCTACCCACGGATCCTTGAGAGCAGGAAGTGTATCTTGTTAAGTGATGGATGGGCCCCCTGCTCTTGCTGAGAGGAAAGAGGGGAAAAAAGCCTTTCTTTCCCTGCAGGGCAGTCAGATGAGTTTAGCAGTCTCAAAGCTGAGGGTCGGCTGTGCATTCTGGGAGCAACTTGGAACCTGAGTGCCTGAAAGCTACAGGCTGTTCTCCTTTATGTTTGCGGAGAGAAATAATAGCTCATAAACCAGAAAAACTGACATTAAAAAGACCTGCGCTTTGGGCGCTTATCTGGATTTCTGTGTTTGCACATATGTGAGTGCATGTGTTTGTCCACGTGCATGGGAGTGACTCTTTGTGCGAGCTGTTTTTGCCGGGGGGTCAGCAGGTTTGTGTTGGCACCCAGCCGCCAGATACTTCCAGAGGAGGCCACTCAGGAAGTGTCCCTGGCACGTCCTCTGCATAATGCAACACGCTCCACTGCTACTGATTCAACCTGCTGTGATAAACAGGCACCGACTGAAGTCTCCACTTCACCCAGTTCACTCTGAAATCCATTCACCTGTGACAGGATCCAAAGCAGCAAACACATCGAGTCTGATTTGGATTTAGCCTCCTGATCGCCAGTGCTCATCTTCCACTTCCTGCTTTCAATAACGTTGAGGTTATTTCATCTTTTCATTTTACAACAACACTCTTGTCACTCACAGCACTCGCAGAATAATTTAGAGACATGCAAAACGAGGGAGTTTTCTCCCATGATTCTTTGCAGCCTCATCAGTCATAGCTCTGCTATGGTTACTGACGGGTAGCTGCTAATGTTTGTCTCTAGTTTCCGTCCTCTGAAGTTTCTCATACACAGGAAAAGCAGCAGATAAAGAGCAGGGAAACTGTCTGCTGCCATAGTAGTCGTTCAAAGAAGAAATTTTAAAAAACTGTTTTTAAAAATATTTGTTGCAAGCATGACTTTTCTCCAGGTAAACAAGCAGATGGAAAGCGTTTTTTATGGTATAGATGAACTCATGGTTTTGTTGGAGTTTAGAAGCTTTTTTCTACTTTAAGTAACAGGTTAGTTTTGCATACATCATGGGTCTTTTGGCTCAAACCTCAGTTACAAAGAAACTGTGGTTCCAGATTCAACCTCCAGTATCAGATCAGAAACCCCAATCAAGGCATTTTTCATTCTCTGCTGGTGACCTCTTGGGTGTTCAAAGGTCGGCCCGTGGGCCGTTTGTGGCCCTACGGGGGACTTTGTGCATAAATCGACTGCAATTCAAGAATGGTAGAATTTTGACCCACTGGCATGGACTGTTAATGCAAATAAAAACATTTTTAAACCTTTTATGTTAAGATGTTGACTAACGCTGGGCTTACACTGCGCGTTGTATTCAGCTCCTGCCTAAACTATACGACTACATCGCAGGGTTAAATAGTTCCCAGCTCTCGAATCATGTTCTTACACAGTACGACCCGATGGCTCACACTGTACGTGCATACGCAACATGTTGGGCTCTTGAATGCAGAACTGCAAAGAAGGAAAAACCCACAAGTGAGAAGATGCTCGAGAAGAAAAGCGAATATGCAACAAAAACAAACACTTTTCCTTGGCGATCTATGCCATTCTGTGCAGAGAAAAGTGTAAAAAGTAAAGTAGACAATGTGCATTGAAAAGAAAATTCCAGGTTGGTGCATGCACAGTGTGTTGGATTATTGTTTTTATTTTAATTTTTTCTGTTTATTTGGGGGGTTTTTTCTCATTTTTTAAGATGCGTCTATGTCCTTTCATTTATCTGTTACTTGCTGCTGATGCACAGAAACTTCCCCACTGAGGGACGAATAATTTAGGCCTTTTAATAATGTTTACCCTTTTATTATGTCAAATGTGTTGTTGCTCAGGTGAAAGTTTTTAAATTACAATAATTTTCATGACCCGTATCTTAAACGGTTTGGCCACCACTGGTCTATGGTTTTACAGCAGTCATGTGTTAATACAGCTGCTGTAAACCGTTGTGATGTAATGTGCTGCATATGTTTGTGGCATGGAGGCTTTTTTAATTAAAAGTAAGAGCAATTCTGTCTCAACCTGTTATATTTTCAATGTGAGTATTTCTCATAGTTGTAGTAATGATCAAAATGCAGTACCTCTGATTTATTTTAAAATTCAGACACTCAGCTGAGCTCACCCAGCTAGCCGTTAGTTATTTCAGAGCTGAAATGTCACCGTTTCAGCCCCCCAGCTGACGCTGATCCCTCTCGACGTGACTTCCTGTGTGGCTCGCGTCTCCCTTTATCTCCTCCTCCACTGACCACTGTAGCCTGACTGGCCTAAATCCAGGAGATCCACTTCATTAACAAGAACAAGAACGGACATATGGGTTTCAGATTATATTTGTTTATCTAGCAAACCCTCATTTGTTTTGCTCATATTAAATGCTAATTCCCACCATTTGAGATGCATTCAGTTATTGAACAAAACCCCGCCGTCCTGCAGCTAGTCGGCCCGTCAAACGGCATTCTTCACCACAGCTTGACACTGACTGGCTGAAGACAGGAAGTGGAGACAGGGCATATTTGTCCGTCTGCGTTTGAGAGGCGCCTGCCACCTAATGACATCTGACAAGCGAGACAGCGGCGGCTTTGGGTACTCGAGGGCTGTTTTGGGGTCAGGGAGAAGTGATCTGTAGGAAGTGAAGGGTTCATCAGATAACGTCAACATCACCTCTATTCTTACTGGCAGTAGCGGAAAACTTAAATTTCACAGTTTAAAGTATTTGGTTTGTGGTTTAATCTAAGAGGAGGAAACTATTTTAAAGTCTCATTTCATAGGTTTTTTAGAGGTCAGAGGTCAGAACTGACTGTAGTTTTGTGGCATCAAAGTGTTTCATCACAAAAGAGGAGCTGGAAAAATTGACATTGTATGGAAAGTCTTTTTTAGGAGGTTACATAAACATTTGTTAACATACGGTCTGTCTTTGTTTCCTCCACAGGCTCTGATGCGTCCAGGTCGTCTCGACCGCATCGTCTACGTCCCTCTCCCAGATGCCGCGACTCGACTTGAGATATTTTCTCTCCAGTTTCGTAGCATGCCCGTAGCAGAGGACGTGTCTGTGGATCACCTGGTGTCTCAGACCAACAAGTACTCCGGAGCAGAGGTGAGTTAAAGCTTCGTGGTTCAGTGTTTTTGATTAAAAGAGGTTTTAACTTGAAGAGTGTGACCACAACATGAATTATAAATATGGATTATTTTAAATACACAAGAAATATAGCTATACATTGTGCTTAATGCAAACAACAAATGAACTTAAAACAAATTTAATTGATTCTCTAGGTTAAAGGTCTTTTCACTGCCTTCAGTTTTGCATTACACGGTTATTTTTGACAAACACTTTTAGAGCTGCAGAGATTTAAATCAGTAATTATTCTGTTTATATGAACAACAGACTTAAGTAGAATTATATTATTAGGGTAGTCCTTTTTAAAGCATTAATGCAATAATGAAATATTGCATGTGATGTCACAGGTGGGGGTTACACTGACTGAGTGGCTTGAAAAAACGGATAATTTATCTAAAACGTAGAACTCTTGTGCAGACGGATTCAACAAGAATTCATTTTGGTTTATTTGCAAACTTCCAAAAAAATGAATAGGAAAACTAATCGATCACAGATTCAAAAAGACAGCTGAGGATCAGTTTGTTCTGTTTTAGAACAGAAATAGAATTAAGAGGACGGTGTTCCTGTCTCGCTCTGCAGATAGATGAAGCTCTGTTTTTCCATGATGTCTGCTGGCGTCTGTGCTGTGTCACAGAGCGCCCTCGTGATCTCACTGCGGACTGAGAGTCGCTGTACAGATGCTCCTTTGTGTGAAAGATTTGTTTCTCTGCGTTCGTCTCCCACGTGATTCTTGTGCAGAAAAACCGCTACTGTCTCAGACGATACACCATTCTCAGAAACGGCTCCTCACAGAATCCTTCACAGTTTGTGCTCCGAACTTTGTACTTTTAGTAAAGTTGTTTCTGTCTGCAGACGATGTTATGATGTAGACTGTCGAGGTGTCTTTCAGGGAAATCATGTTTTTGTATTTATAATTTTTCTTTGTTGTGTCACCTGAATGGTTTTCAGATTTAAAAAGCGACTGACTTGATTTAAATGTCATGCTGGTCGTCTGACAGGGTGATTAAAGCAGTTTTCAGTGTCAAACCAGCAAAATAACACCAGCATTGACTTGTGACTCAAACTGATTTTTTACTGATGGAGTACAAACATTGCTAATAAGACAACTAAACAAGAGCATAATCACAACACCAAAAGCCAGTTAATTTATCTGACTTTTAACCCTTATTTAGTCAGGTCATTGAGATTAAGAATTTCTTTTTTAAGGGTCGGGGTTCAGTATCTTGCCCATGGATACTTAAAAACATGACCGGGCCGGGGATTGAACCCTGGGCGCCCACATGGAGGACGGCCTCTTCTTCTAGGCCATGGTCGCCTCCCTACTTAACTCGTACGTTTATCACTAGTATTTTAATTCATTAGGTTGAGAATTTGCCTTTATCAGTAATCTTTACATTTAATTAGCTTTCATGGCTCATCCCTTGTTTTTTCACAGGTCACAGTGGAGTCAAGACCTCAGTTTGAGAATCACTGAAATAAACCGTTTAGTTAAGTTTAGTTAGTTTTTGGGGTGTGTTTTGGTGAAAACGCTGATTTTTACAGCACAGATCTTATGAGAACTTTCTTAAATTGGAGTTAATTATTTTTAATAAGGCAAAAGGTTTTGTAGCCTCAGACTCTTTCTGACCTTAATCATTTTTGCTAATATGTTACCTCAAAAGCAGAGAAGAAGAACAGGTATAGAAGTGTAGAGGAAGAGTCGTTACAGGAGTCAGGACAAAAAAATATATATTTATTTTAATGAAATCATAAAAATCCTTTAAAAAAAAAAAGTAAGGGAATATCTGAATTAAAAAAGTAAACACAGTACTCACAGTTTTTCTACCTTCACACCTCTCACCCCATCTGACACTATCAAGCTCCTTTCCTCCATGAAATTCACCACCTGTCATCTGGACCCCATCCCGCCTTATCAAAGCATGTCTCCCTGCTCTCAGCCCTCTCATCACCAACATCATAAACACCTCCCTCACCACTGGGTCTGTCCCACCGTCTCTCAAACTCGCCTCCATCACTCCCATCCTGAAGAAACCCGGTCTGAACCCAGACATTATGGACAGTTTCAGACCCATCTCCAACCTCCCACTACTCTCTAAAATCCTGGAACGTTCAGTCACCACTCAGCTCCAGCAGTATCTACAATCCTGCCAGCTTTTTGAAACATTCCCATCTGGTTTCTGTACCCACCACAGCACTGAAACAGCTCTACTAAAAGTCACCACCGACCTCCTGATTGCCTCTGACTCTGGTTCCCTCACCATTCTCCTCCTCCTCGACCTCAGCTCAGCCTTTGACACCATCGACCACTCCCTCCTCCTCAACCGTCTTCATTCATCCATTGGTATCTCAGGCTCAGCACTCAACTGGTTCACCTCCTACCTCTTCGATCGCCACCACTACGTCTCCGTCAACAACTGCACTTCATACACTGCTCCTGTCACCCACGGCGTCCCCCAAGGCTCGGTGTTGGGGCCCCTCCTCTTCATACTTTACATGCTTCCCCTCGGACACATCATACGCCAACATGGACTCCATTTTCATTGCTACACTGACGACACAACTATACATCTCCACCAAACCCATCACCCCAGTCATTCTCTCCACCATCACAGGCTGCCTGGACGACATAAAACACTGGATGGACACCAACTTTCTAAAACTCAACAGCAACAAAACTGAACTCATTATCACTGGTCCCAAACCCCTCTTATCCGCTGCTCAAAATATCTCCCTCCTAATCGACGGTCACACAGTCACTCCCTCCTCTACAGTTCACAATCTCGGCGGACTTCCTTCCACGGCCTTAAAAAAACTACAGTACATCCAAAACTCTGCAGCACATTTACTCACCCACACCCGCTCCAGAGACCACATAACTCCTGTCCTCAGACATCTCCACTGGCTCCCAGTTCAACACCGGATTCATTACAAACTGCTCCTCATCACCTACAAATCTCTCAATAACCTCGCTCCCCCTTATCTTACTGAACTTCTCCATCGTCATTCTCCTACCCATCACCTCCGCTCTGCTGACTCCAATCTCCTCTCGCCAACAAGAACAAAACATCGCACCTTGGGGGATCGAGCATTTGCCGCCGCTGCCCCAACCCTTTGGAACTCTCTCCCACAAAACATCAGGATTGCTGACTCTCTCTCAAAACCCACCTATTCAAACAGGCTTTCCCTTAATCATCATCCTCTTCATCACCCATTAATTAGCTTGCCGTCAGTATTTGTTTGATCGTGTGTGTTTATTCATTCTGTGTTCATTGCTCTGTTTGTAAAGCGTCTTTGATTGTCTGAAAAAGCGCTATATAAGTTTGAGGTATTATTATTATTATTATTATTATTATTATTATTAATAAACATTATTATCAGAATATTATAATCTATATTACATTAGTTGTGAGGTCACCTTTTTATCATTTTATTAACTTTAAGAAAACTTATTTTGCTACTCGTTTGAATGATTTTTTTTTACCTGAACATAATCTCAGTTATTAAAATAACAAAAATTAAAATAACATAATTGTTTATGTTCAAAAGAAGCAGGAAGAAGCATAAACTTTTTTTAATTACCTGCTCCTTCTCCATCTTGTTCAGAAATCAAAATCCTTCTTGTTTACATTAGTTACACATGTTATTTGCTGTTTGGCTACATATTTACGTCATCACATCCGTGCGTCATATATTCCCACCTACATACAAAACATCTTCCTGTTTACCCACCTATAAACACAGACAGAAATAAACAAACTTCAACATAAACATTCACGTCTACACGTATCTAACATACCCCAGATTCTATACGTGTGTGTGTGTATGTATACACACATACAAATACTTTAACACACTTCACTCATTTGATCTCATCTTGTCAGACTCTCATGAAACTCATTTTGAACTGGGTCATACTTGGACACTGCTTTAACTCGTGATTTAATCCATTACACGATTTCACTCAAACAGAGATACAATGACTGTTTACTGTTTTTCACACAGAACAAGTGTTTATGCATGTTGCCAGGGAGTAGGTTGTTGACAACTTCATACATTATTTGTGAAGTCAAAAAATGGCCTAGATCAGTAAACTTTAATAATCTTTTTGTAAGAATTGCTCACACATTTCCTTTTATTGTCCAAGTTACACAACTTACAATTTCAAGTGTTCAAACTACACTTAAATACTATATTTTTAATCATTTAGCCAAGGCTTTTTAATCTTTCCCTCCTGAGTGCCTCAGCCTTCCCCTTTTTTTGAAAATACACTTAAATACTTTTCTAATTGAAATCATGTTTTCCACTTCTCAAACACTAATTATTCCAAATAAATCTAACAATGCTCAAAGTTTTTTCTACACTTTTTTTTTAAGCTCACCAACATGCTGTCACAAGTCACTGATAAACTTTATAACTTGCTGAATATCGTGTGATCAGACCTGAGGTGCTTCTGATTCCTCCTTTGACACAGTCCTTCTCTCTGTGGCAGTTTGAGGTTATCTATAGGGGCTGAATGTATGAACTCCCTCCCTTTTTCAGATGGAGCAGCCCCCACCCACAACATTCAGCCTAAAGCAGTCCTCCACCTGGAGGAGGTATGCAGGGAGAAACCAATCCCCAGCTATCAGGTGTTTGTTTGACATCAGGGTTTCTGGTGTAGAGTCTCATGTGTGGAATGGAGCTCTGCTGTCACTTGCCATTGAGTTCCTTAAACCCCACAACAACCAAAAAACGGGAAGGCATGCTGCAATCACGCTGATACGAATTCACAGGCAGAAGGAAAACGGCCTCTCACCTGTGTGGGTATTATATTTTACATGTCAGCGCTAAAGATCAAATTAGATTAGATGAAACTTTAAACTCCCTGATCGCTGAGGGGAAGTTGGAGAGAAAACAGGATACAGATAACAGAACGACGTGGTTCTGGAGATAAAGCTGTGTTTACAAGAAGTCAGCCTCAAGGGACGTATACAACAAATGGGCTAGTAAATAAACAAGTATATCTCCATACCTTATGTGACTCCATTGGTGACATCAAGACTGGGTGGTGTTTTAACTTGATTGAGGAAAACTATTGTCTGTTTGGACCTTATCAAAACCTTCTGATTTTTAATTATTTAGTGTCTACTTTGTAGAGCTGTGTTGTGTTTTGCACATTAGATACCATCCCTTTCTGGAGTTTCAGACTCTTCTTCCAATTTATATTTTATCCACTTTATTTTAACCACTGGACACATTTTTTAGAATAATTGGATGCACATTTACAGCTGATTAAAGTCAATCCAATTAAAGATGGCGACCACAGCTAATTGTTAATTAACTATCATTGTACTTTTTTTCAAATATGGAGCTTAACTGTGATGTAATAGCTGAGAGTCATCCTTGAACTGATTTTTATAAAACATTCATTACAGAATCACTAAATGTACAGTATATTTATAACCAAGGGTGCACATATCTCTTGTGTATGAGAACCAGATATCATGCATGCATACCAGAACCTTCTCCCCGAACGTGCAGCACTTTTACGATCCTGATGGTGCAGCCCGCGATCTTACGAGCTTCACATCCTTTTGCAGCGCAGCGAATGAGTGCTCACATGGCCTCTGAAGCTAGTAGCGGCACCGCACCGGTAACACATGTGCGTCTTTGACACACACAATCACAGCACGCCCAACACACGCACGCAACTCACACATGCCCAGCACTGGTGATGCGCGTGCAGCAGAAGCAACAGCTTATTCACACACACACACCTTAAAACAGAGATGTGTGTACCAGACACCAGCGCCAGGTTCTCCCTTAAGTACCTCTACGGAAAAATTGTGTGCACCCGTGTTTATAACTGATTATCTTTTGCAGTCAACACGATTGGTTGAAATCACCAAACACAAAACTGGCTCAAACTCAGTGAATTTTGCATGTCTTTTTATGCCGTATTAGCTGTCATCACACATGTCAAGCTCTACACACTGAGTGAAAGCTGTGCTTAAAACCATTACCTGTGTGAGTCTGTGAATAAAATATCTGGTGTACCACTTCAATGAATGTAATGAAACTCTAATACTTTGATGTACGTCTACTGCTGCTTACATTTTGGTGTCAACCTGATTCAAGATGGCTACAATTCAAGTCAGTTTTTAGAGTCAGATCTTGGGAAATTGTAGCCTGGCAAGCCAGACTATATATTCACATATATAGTCACAATCCATTGAAACGACTCATTCATAGAGGTGGGATCAATGCTTGTCTTTAAAACTGTCTTCACATGCTATTGGATAGCGCTAGGACCAATCAGAGCCATTTAGCAACAACAGGAACCAGCTGGTAAATTTAACTTTTACCGTATCCCGTTTGGAAAGCAGTAGATAAATCCTTTTTCAAAATAAAAGACTTAAGGTCCTCTGTCTGTTCGTGTCTTAAAGACAAGCCCAAATCGTTCAAAGTTGATGACAAAGTCCTTTCAAACAAACGCGTTCCAGAGCTGCCGCCATGTTGCTTAATTTCAAAGTCACAGCTCTGCTGTTATCATCTAATCCCGCCCACCAAATCATTAGAGCATTGTGATTGGCCCACTAAATAGATCACTGTGATTGGTCCGGTACCAGACTGACCATGGCTGCCGAGGTTCCAATGGAGCGTGACTAGACCAAAGTTTGCAGAGCAGATCTGATGGTCTAGTTTTACTCAGCTGGGGAAATTGATCACTATAATGTTATTTTCTAGATTTACAACTTTAACTTCATCATGTCTTAATGTAAGGTTATCTATGTCCTGCGACTCAGACACCCTGCTGCTGTTGTGTTTTTTGCTTCAGGAAGACGCATGTTTATCATACTTTAAATTCAGCTGTTGAGCCTTCATATACTGTTAACTAATCAGTAATCAGTCTGGTTTTTCACACAAAGTGATTTTTTTAAATGTACAAAATCAACAGAGAAATCTGGAAATCAGAGTCTTGAAAAGTCTAGAATTTTGAAATAACGTGTTCAAACTTTGTTCCTAAAAGCTAAAACACGACCTTAAGAGGTTCCGTTTTTCCATCCTGTTGGTCCAAACCATAATAATAATAATAATAATAATAAGTCTGTTTGTTTTTCCTGCACCATCTTCATACATGGAGGTTACGCAGGTGAAGGTTGTGCACATTCAGACCTCAGTCTGACTACCTGGAGGCTTTTATTACATTCTTGGCATTTCAGACTTGAAGCTGGCTCGAGTGTAGAGGGTTGGGGGGTGTCACTCAGGAGGACGCGATTGTTGTCAGCTCGGAGCTAGAAGCTTGTTAAAATCACCTCGCCTTCCTACCTGCCTGGAGTGACATCTGGTTTCCCAACAATCACCTCCCCAGTAACCCTCCACCCACAACACTTTTTAAACTCACACTTTGCCTCCAAAATTGCTTCTGGCTCCTTTCTCACCTCTGCCATCACTCCTCCAAACAGAAGCAACATTTGATACTGTAATCACAGTGTGGTTAGAAGCAGGAGAAGAAGAAGGGCTAAATTCACCCCTGGAAGAAACTGTGATGTTACTCCGCTTTACTTTTATTTTTCTGTTTCAGATCAAGCCCCGACAGGAGAAAACCCGGGGGAATTAAAGCACCCTGTTAGATAAACCAAGTCTGTCCCGGTCTTGTTGTTGAAAAAGCGAGGCCCTATCAACTTTCAACTCCTATTTAAACATCACACATCAAGAAATGTTGCTGAAACACGCAGATGTTGCTGCAGGGGCAAGAAGGTTTTTAATTTTGTAAACGTCTGCCGAAATGTTTGATGCCACAGATGCTCCTGTAGACACGAAAATTGTTTAGCACTGCTGAGTTTTTAAATTTTTTAAATTTATTTCATCATCCTGTGATAATTCATAGATAGTTAAATTTGGAAAATACATTTGTACAACAGAAATTGTTTACCCACTATTAATTAGCATGCTTCTACTGGTTGCTCTTGGGTGTAAAAAAGCCCCAGATGCTATTTTATTTTGAAAGAGTCTTTTAAAAACAAAAAAGTAAGATCAGTCAACTTATAGACGAGGATGTCATGGATCTCCCCCATGGCGTGGGATTGACAAGCTACCCCTGAGAAGGAGAGAGCAAAAACACCACAGCGAGGAGCACTTGGCAGATGTTGACAAGTTGTTGACAAAAAGAAGGGGAAAGAAAAACAGGATTCCTCCACGAGGCTGTGTCAGGCAGCACAGAAGTGGAAGCTGACGTTACGGAGGTGGTGACAGTTTGCAGGCAGCACCGGCCTCGCGGTGCTCCCTCACACGAGAGCTCACAGGGTTGCAACATCCAGGTTCTGGCATTTTTCTAGTAAGCTGCATTCAGGCAATATCTACTAATCTTTTTGTTGAGTCACAGATGACTTCAACAGCAGCAGGTCTTTTCTTTTCAAGCTGTTTGCTCCAAACCCAGGTGTCGGAGATGCACGGCTGACATCCATTGAAACTCACCGGCACAATGTTTTCTTAACCCTTTTTTCACACTTGCAGGAGCAAGTCTGGTCAAACGTAGGGCACACAAATCAGGCTGATCACCTGTTTTACGCTTAATATTTCATTTTAATCGAATTCGCTGTCAGTAAATCTAGTGTTTGTAACCCGATGAAGCAGTGACGTGTTGTTTTTCAGTCATTCAGGGGTAGTTTTAGAAGGAGATGATAAATTTTTTTTGTTAAATCCTGTTTTGTTTTTTAAGAAGGCCTGAGCAGACATGCAGGCTTTGCAGAAGCATGCTTCCAACAATTAAAAACCATAAGAAGAGACTGAACACAAATAAAGTCTTGTATGATGACACACACACACATGCACACACACAAGTAAAACCACCCCTACAGGAAGACAAATGGTTTCCTCCTAACACCTGTTGTGGTTGTGGCTGTTCCTCCTCTGGCTCTGTGTGTTGTCTGTCTGATTTATGGCCTGGTATTTGTTGTTGCAAAGATTTTTATCACCAAGGACACAAGTACAGAAAAAAAAGGGAGAAACTGACACAACTGTGACATTACGAAATTTGCAAAACCAACATGAAAAATCAACAAGTAATCTCCAAGAAAAAAAACTATTTGTAATCATAAAATCAGTGGAATGTGTGTGTGATGAGCTCTACAGAGGGTTAAATCTTCTTTGTGTGAGTCAGAGCATTGTGACCTTTCACCTGCAGTTTTAACTTCTCACCTACCTCAACAAGCATTTTGTTTTGGGACATTGAGTTATTTACAGAAGTTAAACTCATTTTCTTTGTTTCAGTTTTTGCTTTTATGGCCTTTAAAGTGGCAAAGATCAGATGGAGGGAATTAAATGTGTTTTACATCTTAAATACATAAAGCCTTCAGTGTAGTTTAATTACATGGTGAGCAACTTGTTTTCTGGGAAATGTGAGCCCTTGAGTACCCATCATGCAGTGTGCTTTTTGTTCAGAAAGGAAAATATTGTTTTTTGTTTTTTTTTTTAATAATTAGAAACTGAGCAAGAACATGAGTGGGAAAACAATCAAGCAAAAAAATAAAATAAAGTATGCAAAATTTGAGTTTCTAGATTCGTTTTTGTAGTTCTGCTTTCTAAACAACAAAAATCAGATTTTCAAAAATAAAATTGCAAACTTGCAGACCAAGGGCCTGGTGTAAAGCCCTTTGTAAGCCTAGCTTAGTGTAGAATAAAGATCATTATTGATGACATTTACTGTATACATTGATTTATATTTTCCTCAAAACATAAGTTTGCAAAAAAAATTTTTTATATTTGAGCTCTAAGACTAAGGCCATAAATCTATTAGGAAAGTTTCTTTTTCAGAAGCATTGTACCCATCTACCTTTATAGTTGTTTTTAACTTTATTTGAAGCATGAAGAATTTATTTAACGATTGCAAATTTGCTAAATTTCTTGACAATATCTGTCCCTATAAGTAAAATAACCCAAAAAGTGACAAATAAAAAAAATCTTTAAAATGTGTCTAAAAATGCATGGAATTTTTAAATGGAAAATGTGTAAGGAACCCCTATGTCAACTTCAGAATTGAATTCATGCTTTCAAAGTAAATAAAACGCAGCCGTTGTTGGAGTAGAGTTGGATGGGCTTTAGTTTTAGAATAAATTTCCCTCATATTTTTTTTAGAAATGACTCAAACACCATCATCTAATTGTTGTCAACTTATAACTTTTGTTTGACCTAAACAGTCATAGTCAGACTAAAACCAAGAATAAAATGACATCATAAATTCATTTTCAGTTTATGAAATCTCTCCTCAGTCAAGTTTCCATAAGTAAAGCCAGCATTTTCTGGCCTTTAAAATAAATAGAAATCTGTAACAAGTTACATATGAGCGGCGTGGTGCGCTACGTAGCTGGTGGTTGTGGTGGCAGATTTTATGATTACATGGTCTTGTTTTTAAATCGAGTCAGCATATTTTTATTGTTTTTAGATTCTGCTGCCCGGTGGTGGAAGCTGTGGAGTGAAAGTCGTTTTGTTTTCTAGTTGTGGCAACCGAATGGCATGTCTTATGTTCTGTATCCGACTGTGGTCAGGATTAGGTCTAAATGGTATTTGTCTAATTTTATTCCAACTCTCACTGTTGTTTTTACTGTTTTATAAGAGTTACAACTCAAAAATAATCTATGCTATAAGGTTTAAGTTTTGCTTTAATAATCAAATCAGTCTGGTAAATTAAATAAAAAATACTTTTTAATCTTAGAGGGAAATTAGATGTTCTGCAGCCGATCTGAAGAAACCTCTGCGTGGAGACACTGCTGTTGAATTAAGCTATCGGTTCAATTTTTGGACTGCAAAGACGATATTTCACAGTAGCACGACCTGGATTACATCATCTGTTGTTAACAAGCACTGATAATCTGTCTACTTTGCTTTTTCTGTCCTTTAACTCTTTTTTTTCTGCTTTTGTTTAAAAAAAACCTGAAACACGTGAGGCTGTGTTCCTTACGGGGCAGCAGTGGCTCAGAGTAAGGGCGTAGATTTGCTCTTGGTGGGGACCAGGACGGGACACGGGGTTTGAGTGTGTCAAAACTGTAAGTGCAGATTAAAGCAATTCATCCTGGTCCCAGTCTGAACCGGCCCAAAGTTACCATCACCATAAAAATACCCGATGGCCAGTCCAGCCCAGTCCTCATCCAGACCCATGGCAAGTGCCGTTGGCGTAAGCAGCTCGACGTGGGCCGCGAGGGGTTCGCGCCGGTCGATTCAGACGTGTATGCCTCCTTATCCTGGACACAGGTCCGTCCGCAGACTCCGCGCAAAGAACCTGGTCCACTGGGTATTATTGGTGGGGATGCAGCGCTATTTCTGCATCCTTGGATCGAATTATTGGTCAGGATAAATCAGTGATTGGTGGTGACACGTCATCTCCGTCCATTCCAAATCTACGCCCATGGATCAGGGAAGAGAGGTTGTCTACCATGTGGGAGACCAGGGTTCAAACCCTGGACTTGCCTTGTGTTGAAGTATCCCTGAACCTCCAACTTCCTCCACTAAAAATGGCTGTCCTCTGCTCCTCAAGGATCGGTCAAATGCAGAGAATTTCACTGTGTGGTACTGAGGTTTATAGATATGTGGACACAAATTCCTCATTCCTTTATATTCTGGCTGGATCCTCATTGTTTTTTCATGAGCATTCCCTCTTATGATCGATAAAAGCAATGGTTAAATAAGTAATAAAGTTCTAAGACCCATCATTTTAGGTATGATCCAGGCTTTGTGTCTTATAAACAATAAAGCAAGACTTTAAGTTTTATCTTTTTTTATACTCGACTCCCACAAAACTGTCCCCAGGTGATTTCAGCGTGGACATGTTGAGTAAATATACCATTCCTGTCTTCATAAGGTCCAAGAAGAACCTGGTGACTTTATTCATATGAAGAAGGGTTGAGGATGAGCTCGCCCCTGAAGATGAGGCCCAGCTGCACCCAGCTAACAGTCATGAAATCATAACAATGTGGCCCCAACACAGGTGCTGTCCCTCATGGGTTTTTTTTCCAAAACAGAGAACTGCTGAGGGTCTAATCAGACAAAACTCCTTCAAATAAAAGATTTGAGGTCAAATGTTTTCATTCACAGCGTTCCTGAACATGAAAACAAACTAACCCAACCACAAGTTAGGATCAAAGTTTTTGGGGGTAAAAATAATCATTTCTAATAAATAGAAATCAAATATCCTCATATCTAAATGTAACCTGAGCTGAACACAACATATAATTTGTATTTTCCAGTCTTATGCGATAATTTATTTTTTCCTCTCTCGATCGTCCCAGCTGGTGAGAAAAACCCACAGCTTCTCCGTTTCATCATCACACTTTTCTCTGAACCTAAATTCCTCTGCAGAGAGCACAAACGTGCACACGTTCGTCCACGACGCACGCGCTCGCCTCAGCTATTTATGATCATACGCCATGTTTCCGCTTTCTCCCCCCTCGCCTCCCCCTTCGACGCTCCTCCCTCCGTGCTTAACCTCACCTCCCTCTCGCTAACCTTCCCTCTCACTCGCGCCTTGTAATCTTAAATAGGTTTCACATGGAGCTGTGGTCAAGCCTTGTTTCTCTTGGCTCAGGCGTGTCACTGCAGACACTTCCTCTTTGCCTCTTTGGAAGATGAAATGTTTTATTTCTGGTTGAGGATTTCGACTTTGCGCTGCACCCCCAACATCTTTTGATTTTATATTTCTTTATTTCCTTTGTGAAAATTGAATGCAGCACGACTGCTTTTTGACTTTCAGCAGAGATGGTTTTATTAATTCATGTTTTTATCATCTTCTACACAATAATAAATCATCATAAAAGAACTCATTGCTTCGTGTGTTTTAATGGTAAATTATAAAACACACTCTCTTAGCTCTGAATTTGCAGGCAGGTGTGCATGTGCACTGACCTGTGCGTGTGTATGTAAGTGTGTTTGTTTCTGCAGATTATCTAATAAATGTGTGTTTGATCACTGAATCCAACAGTTTGTTGTTCAGTGTTTTGTGTATGCGCGCGCGCTGTAGGATATGTGTGCAGGACTTGTAGAGTGATGGAGGAGAGGTTTTTCTGAGGGGGTGAGGAGCGGATGGGGGAGTCGTCGGGGCTCGCGCCTGTAAATGTGGCCGTTTGTGCGTGTGAGAGAGAGGGGTTGGAGGAGGAGGGGAGGAGAGGATGAAGCCCGCTGCAGACACAAGGGTGGATTGATGGTAAACACACACTCCAGGTTTAGTGGATCTGCTGCCGGTAGCTCGGCTAACAAGCCCTTCATTAAGGCCGTCTGATACACTCACTGAGCGCCTTTGTTGAAGTAGGAAGCGAAAAGCACACCAGACAGATTTGACCTGAGAACGCTGGTATGCACTGCCAGCAGTTGCAAGCTCTTTTTTTCCTCTCTCTTTCCACCTTAAGAAGGGTTTATTTTTGTCATCCTGAACAGGTTGTCTTTTGGTTTTTACACCACCTCACTTCCTCCAGAGGAAATATTACAGAGAAAAATATATGTTTGCATATCCGTTTTACAGCGTTGGACATGTTTTAAAGCGTTTTAGGTCACAATGTCAAAGGTCATTCTATTCATAAAATGCACCAAGCTGAAAAAGCAAGGAAATTTGTGTTTAGTTTGTTGTAACAATGATTCTTAGCAATAAATCGTATATGATCATAAAGAATATTCACCTTTATTACTAGGAAGAACTTTTAAGATACAGTCATGGAGTGAGCGACAGTTAAATGTTGTCAGAGTTCTCCTGTTGGTTGGTAATAACTCTTATGATGCAAAGTTCTCTATGGCAGAATTCGCCAAACATATATGCTTCATATTTCCAGTCACAAATGTGTCATAGCTGTCTTTGTTTTGATATTATTCCTTATTTTTCCACTTTAATTCAAATAATTTTTCCTAAAAATGATCAAAAGTGTTAGGTGTGATAATTCACCACCACTCTCTTGTGTATTTTTTTCTGTTCTTTGATGCACCTTGTTATAATTTGCACGTATAACAGTTTTAAATCCTCTCAGGGTAAAAATGTCTTTTCTTAGAAGAACAACAGGACCTGACATCCAGTGCTGGATTCACCCTGCGTATATTTTATACATGCAGCTCGGTGTAGCTGTGTGCAGCGAGGCAGCATGATGGAGGGTGTAGTTGGGACTTGGGAGTGGAGAGCAGTCCAGTAACCAGCAGAGCATAAAGGCTGCTGTTGTGTTCAGAGCTTCGGGTTGTGGCTTCCTATTGGCTGAGCCAGTGACGGCCTGCAGCAGAAATCAGCCCAGTTTGTTTCATAACCCCATTAAAATGGACCCACTGTCCAAAGTCCAGCCTTCAGGCCACAATGCAAAAGCTTCAAGTCAGAATTTAGTCCCAAACTCTCAAAATATTAAACAAATAATTTATCATCTTGTAAATTATACTTTTATCAGTAGGTCACATTATTAAATTTTATTGGTTAAAAAATTAAACTTTAATTTATAGACATTTTATTGACATTTTATTTATAGTTTAAAGAAGGCGAGTCCAAAGTGCGGCTCAGGGGCCATTGGTGGCCCTCGTAGTGACTTTGTGCGGCCCTGATCGTCATTTTCAGAATGGCCTCCATCAGTTGTGGATACACTTTAACATTATTATGTTCAGATTTGTACTAACGTGAGACCAAAGACAAAACACAGAAACATTTTTATGTAAGTTTCAGTCCAACCCAAGCTATTTGTCATTTATTTACCTGTTTTTTTTCCTTTTAATTACATTTCCTGTTAATTAGAACCAGAAACCTTCACTGCCTTTTTTAAAAAGCAGATTTTTGAGCACTGTTCATAAAACCTGACAAAATCCAGCAGCTCTACTGAGAATGAGCCAGATCCTGTTCGTGTTGCTGATAATGAAGTATAATTTATTTCCAAGAAACTAGAAAACAGTCGACCAATCATATCCAGGCAATCAAATGCTTTTCTTTCACTAATGCAAACGTACAAGAGCCTTACATGATTTCTTATGAGTAGTACAAATAAGTCACAACATGTTTGCTTTATTCAATTTTAAAAATGACATTTTTCTGACCCTTGAAGACTTTCAACTTGGAGATTTTGGCTCATCTGAATACAACCCTGGTTTAAAGCCAAAGCTAGTGAGGAGATGCCTCCTTTCAGTCAAGTTTGACAAAAAGTTTTCCAGTATCATAATTAATACATGACATTGGCATATTCAGTGCACTTAAATACTTTGCTACAGTGCAACCTTTTCACCACCTGATGCATCCAAATCTCATCCCAAACAGGAAATAGATTTATAGACGTTTTCAGAAGTTGTGTATTCAAAAATGTTTAAATTATTGTTTATCGAAAATTCATAAAAATGATTCGCTGGAAGGAAAACATAAACCTGTTAGCTTTAGTCAAAATAGCCACTACAGCCATAGAAAACAGAAACATGTTTATAACTCGGGTAGTTTTATAGATATTAGACTGAGGTTTGGTGTGTTAGTAGCTGATGGTTATCTCCATCACATACTTTAAGTTTTAACTTGTTGCACAACATCTTTGCTTAAAACGTTCTGGTCAACTCTGTCTGACTTTTAAGTAAATATGTCATAAACCCCTGGACAGGTTTTAATGAAACCCTCAAAGTCTTTAACTGATGAACATTTACAACCTTCTGTAGTCAAATCCTGACCCGGTCAACACAAAAACTGGTGATAACTCAGTCACTTTCATAGACATTGAGTTGGAATTTGATGCTGTAATCAGTTAGAGTGACAGTGACCAAAGTAACAATAACTCCATCGCCTCGTAGCAAATATGGTTTCAAATCAAAGTAATGTATAAAGTAGTCAGACATTTTTATTTAGTATAAATCAGTGGAAGGAAGGAGGTTCTTTCTGTTAAAACTGTTAATTTTCTCACTTTTTGCTTCGTCATCAAAGCTTTCCTCTTCACCTTTGGGTCATGGTGAGTCAGCAAGTTTTACCCTCAAACTGAGAGGCTCTTGATGATTACTTTCTGTGTTTTTGCTTTGCTTTAATGGCTACTTGCCGCCAACAGGAGCTCTGAGCTCGGCTGCATCACCAGAGAGCAGCCAGTGCAATGCATCAGCTTAGTGCTCGCTATATCTTTAAGTGACAGCTGATGTAATTTATGAACGGAATGAAAAATAAACTCTGCATTGCAATAATGTTAAAATATAGAGATCTGCAATCTATTTGGCCCGCCATAAGTCAGCGCTCTTCACTACCAGTCCGTCTAACACACATAAACACATCTCATTTCTGCACGTTTGCAGTTTTTCTTTCCTCCACTTTTCTGTTGTAGAAACATCGGGGGCCCAAATTCAGAGGGGTGTTTTTAGAGATGTTTGGCATTTTTGTCTCATATCAAGAACATCTTCACGTCTATGAATTAACCAGCTTTTCGTTGCCCCATTTGACATTTGTGGATCCTTTTTCTAATGTTTTTTAAAGCTTGTACATGCAAACAGTCAGCAGGAAACTCTGACTTGTTGATCGTTCTTACAGAACAGCTCATAAACCCAGCCGGGATGAATGTGAAGGCTTGTGTGCGTGCACGTGTTGTTTTTGTACTTGAGAAGATCTCCAGACCTATTTTTTATTTTTTTAATAAACCTGAGGTGTGTGTGTGTGTGCGTGTGTGTGTGTGTTGCATTAAACAAATAAATATTAACTGCTGGATCTTAAGAGCGAGGAACTGAAACTCCAGTTTGATTGTGCTGCAGAGTTTGTCTGTTCCTGTTTATGGATGTTGCTTGGAAACTTTCCTCAATCACATTGTTCAACATGTGGCTTCTCTCTTGCTCCCCCTCCATTTGTAAACAGGCATCAGGGATGCATAGCTTCATTGTTTTGCATCATTATTACTGACAGGCCTAAATGACTTGAATGATGGGAAGCCCTCATTCAGAATTAACCCGGCTCTGTGTGTTTACCCTGTCCAAATCATGTTGCTCATTGGCTCGAAACAGAGGAAGGAGGGGGGGTACAGGCCTCTCACATCCTGACATCTGCAAAGCACCTGTTCTGAGCCGTGCATGCTGCGAGCCTTGAGCACACTCAAACCACCGTCGCCCTTTATTTTACTCTCCTGTTTTGAAAAAGGGCACGATCGTCATGTGTTTTAATAATCGACGCCTTCTGCTGTGTTTTTTCCTGTTTCTGATGCCCAAATCAAGATGGCCACCACGGCCCTCTGACGTTACAGTGCAAGAACCAGGTTGTCTAAACTTTTTTTTCTGTTCCAACTTCCTACATGTTCTTAAGTTCTGAAGGCTGCAGCACTATCAGCAGTGAAGGTAGTAGAAGCATGATAGATTTGGTTGATTTCATTTAAGAGTTTTTCCAGGTTTTGGTTTTAAATAAAGTTGAATGTTGGCAGGGAGTTGATTGCCACGCAGACTCAGCACAGCGGAGCTTGTTTACATTAAAATATATTTCACTTCCTGCAGTACCTTTCCGAACCAGCAGGCATCACTACAGTGAAAATAATCCATCTGCAGGAATGACAACAGAAGAAGAGTTTAAATCCTGAGCAGTTTTTTAAAAATGGTGTTCTAAGCAACACTCTCACAGTTTTTGGCTCAGGGAGCTTAAAGTAAGCCTGCATGTAGAAAACCAAACTATTTTATAAGGTTACTTAAATATATTTGTATTAACAGGGCTGCACGTAACTAGTCCACCTACGCATGCGCACCCCAGATCCCTCTGCCCGAATGAACCGCTGCGGACCGGAGCTGCATGCAGAACTGTGTTTGGGAACTCTTTTTGTTGCGACACTTAAGTGTGCGTCTCTATTTAGCTTCCCTGATAGAACTGGTTCATGCTGTTATGATCTCTGACATTGTTTTAAATAAAGAGTTGTTCTGTTTCAGCCAGCGACTGTTCAATAGTGACTCCCAGCTTCAGGCGTCATAGGTGCCTTCACGGTCCTGATCGTGCAGCCACATACACACACACACACACCCATTGTGTTCTAACAAAGTGTGAAGATCTGTAGAGAAAATACTATTAAATACTGTCTGAAAATATAGGGATAAATGAAACTGTAATAAAACAATTTGCAGTTACCAAAAGTTCCTTATAAAACCAACTGATCTGCTTATTTTCTAACCCAGTCACGGTTTTCTTTCCAACTTTTAAGACGGAATCCAGCAATAACTTCATAAAATCTTATTGTAAAACTATCATGAGAGACGATACTTCAATTTACTTTGAATCCATGCTGCAACAATAAGTTCAGAATATTGTTGGCATTGTCTTGCTGAAATAGCTGGACTTTTCCCTAGAAAAGCTGTAGCCTGGATGGCAAGACATCCAAACCGGTGTGTGTGTGTGTGTGTGTGTGTGTGTGTGTGTGTGTGTGTGTGTGTGTGTGTGTGTGTGTGTGTGTGTGTGTGTGTGTGTGTGTGTGTGTGTGTGTGTTTGGCAATAATGCAGCCTCCCCAGATGGAAATCATACTCCTGTTTACATTTTACAGTTGCCTCTCTGGGGCATGGGTTCTGTCTCTGAATAAACAAAATGTTTTGTAATAAAACCAGTCCTGCGATTATTTATGTTGCCGTGTGTTACATAACATACCTCCCACCTTTACGCAAGTGGAAGATAAAATATTTTAAAATCAAGTTTCCACATTACAGTCAGATGCACAAAATCAATCCGTGCACGTACGCCCTGACAGCTTGTGTATCGCCCAGCACGCTGCAGAGTTTCCACAGGTCAATATTTCACAGCTCTGCTGCATCACGTGACCACCTGGCCTACTAACCTCCCAGCAGTCATTACCAGTGGTTGTAGAGGTGAAGAGTTTCCAGCAGGGAGTTGTGTAAGCTGTCTGAGCCCAGAACAAGAAGGTGGCACTGCTACGTCTGCCCTTCATCGACCATCGTCACCGACGGGGGAGTGACTCATTCCTCTGGCGTTGGCAGCGTCTCACACACTGAGTGCAGCTCTCTCTCCTGTCAGCCGTTGTTTAGTTCCATCATTACTGTAGTTTAAGGTTTGCAGATGTTCTGTTTATGTTTAAAATACCTGAAATTAAGGCTGCAAATGATTTATTGTAGATTCTCACAACATTAAAATCCTTAAATCTGGTCATCTGGATGTTCTCTTTTTAATCCACTTCAACTCTTATTCGATGCATTCTTGTGGACTGACTGGTCAAATGTGTTAAAAATCACATTCTAGTATCCTGTTGAGCCGCCTTTAGTTTTCATTAGCTCATGCGTCAGCTGCATCGTTTCACTAAGATCGTGTTTTTATTTATTTTGTACCTTGATGATAGAAGAGTTGAACCGCAGCTTCTGATGTTTATCAGTTGAGTTTCCGTCTGGGGTCAGTTCTGACCAGTCCATGCACCAGAGCTCGAGTCTGATGCATTCTGGGATTGAAGACTTGGTGCGTGGCTTAAAGGAAGCAAACAAATCTGTTGATGCCAAACCTGGTGGTTCTGATTGGTCATTTAGTCAGTTGGTATTATTTCTTAGCTGGTGAACCAACACCAGACCATTACACTGCTCCCACAGACCTAATGACAGACTCTAGGCATGATGGGAGGATCATTTCCCATCATTCATTAGAATAAACTGGGACTCATCAGACCGTATGACTTTACTAAACTAAAACTTATTTTGTGTTTGATTTTATTTTGGGTGGTGTACCTGCACAATATCAATATGTTTAGTTTGCATAGTAATTGTGGAAATACTCCCACTTCATCAGTAACCATTGCTTATATCAATAAATGTCTTAGTTTATTCAAACAGATGTTTAATTGATCTCTAATCACAAACATTTTAGTTGTTTTTATCCTCTGAGAGGATGAATCACATCTGTTCTTCTCAGTTTTTGATGAAATCCAGTGTTAGCATGATTTTTTTTCTTACTGCAGAGTGCAGACCAAAATATGCAACCTTCTGAAAAAGAATAGCTTCGTTTTGATAGATCCCTTGATGCTTCTGTCAACATGGGTTGATAAAGACATAAGACTCTGTATGAGTTGTGCTTAAATAACGCGTTACTAAATAAAACATGGTGCTGTTTAAAATGGCTCCAAAACGCAGATTCTGACACAAAGGAACTAAACTAAAGACTTTACTGATTAAATAAAAAGCACCACAACTTAAAAATGAAAATATGCAGGACAGCAGTGGGATCTGACCAATGAATGAAGAAACTAAAGAGGATTTATAGAAACAGGTGATTAGTGACAACAGCTGGGCTGATTAGAGCCAGCATCTCACTGCGCTGTGATTGTTGGAGACACAATGTTCCAAAACATGATGAAAATATTCAGTTGAACTACATTCTTCTGTGTGTTTTATGTATGGCCAGGTCACACGGGGTAGATGATGTCATTACAAGTTTGAAGCCCTGAGACTCGTGTCTCGAGACATTTTGGAAGCTCCCTCATGAATTCTGTTCACATTGTGTTTCCAACAGTCAGAGCCCAGAGAGATACTGGCTTTAACTGATGAGTAATGAGGAAAAAGTGGAGGAGGAATGAGGAAAATAACTGAAAACAAACCGAATGATTGAATAAGCGTCACTACAGAAATAGGAAATCAAAAAGTAAATCTTTAACAGAAATAAACACAAGTTTTGTTTGGGTGAACCTGATTGAAAACTATATTTTTCTCTTATTTTTAAACTTTTTATTTTACTTTATACTTTTATTTTCCTTCAGCTTCTTAATATGATATGATAGGTTGTGTTTATAGCAACAAAGAAACGGGGGTTAGATTTCTGAAATGGTTCCTAAATGAATTCAACATTCTTTTGTATAAATCTAAATGATATTTATGTCCTATCTTTATGAATTTGCGTGACGTTGGAGTGGATCAGCCTTTAGCTGATGGTCACATGGGCTGACAGCTGAATGTCTGTGTCTGTTTCCTGTCCCAGATAACAGCAGTATGCAGAGAGGCTGCCCTCCTGGCCCTACAAGAGGACATCAAAGCTCAGCACATCCAGGCCAGACACTTTGAAAGTGCCCTGAACGCGGTGAAGCCCCGAATCCCCGACTCTCTCATCCAGTCGTATATCAGCTATCAGCAGCAGCACAGCGGCCTGTGCTTCTTCTGACCACACCACCCTGTAAAACTCCAGGCTTCTTCCTCTATGCAGTATTAATGCTGACCTGTGATGCAAGTGACTGTTGATACCTGTGATGTAAAATAAATTTGACTATTACTGAGAATCTGTTTTTGAAACTGTATGCTTTAAAGCCACTTTTTGTTTAGTGCTGTGCAAAAATCTTCTATTTAAATGTTTCAGATCTGCAAACAATTTTCAGTATCAAACAAAATAACCTGAGTAAATACATAAATCAAAAATAATTCCCCTAACCGCACCCAGATCTGACCACTGCCTTACGAGTAGAATAAAGAAATCACTTCAGCAAATCCTGTCTGACAACATGAAGGAGGCTAAAAGATCTCAAAAAGCAACACATCTGGTCCCGTAATAAAGAAATTCAAGAACAAAAGAACAAAGACCCGTCTCACTTTTGACTATCTGATCTATCTGTATGTATAATCCTTTACTAGGCATTTTTAACTCATTTAAAGCCATCCTCAGTAGCCAGGTAAACAAACGAGGTCTCGCTAGCTATTTTACAGAAACACGTCTCGGTGAACTCACCCCTCCCGTCGGGTAAAATCCATACGCCAGCCTCCCGCCGACATAGGACCACGGTTATAAGTTAGAAGAAAAGCTGGGGGAACGTTTCTGTGGCTGGAGTTATACTCTGCTTTGTCTCCTTTGCAAACCGTGGTCCTAACTCCAGCCACAGAAACGTTCCCCCAGCTTTTCCTCTTTTCACCTCCAAACGTTTTTAGTTTTCTGCTAGCTGAAAATGTGTTTTTTGGGGGGACTCTGGTATTTTTATCTGAAAATGGAAGCGCTAACCACCGGCTCTCTCACTACTTCTATTTTCACTTTCACTTCCGGGATGTTCTGCCCCAAAATGTGTCCGGGCGGATTAATGCCAATCCAAGCAGTGAGGAAATGCGGCAGACAGACAGCTGGATTGTCCAATCCTATCGTTCGGTCCGAACGATAGGATTGGCTGAAGTTTTTAGAGAACTGCGGGACAACTACTTTATTGATTTCTTTGTTTTTTTTTTATCTCCACAATATATTTATGGCTATACTATATTAGAACGTTGTTAAGAGGCTTTAAAAAAAACGTTAAAAGCTACATTGTTTACCTGGCTACTGAGTATGCCTTTAATATTGTAGTGTGTGTGTGTGTGATATCTAGATATTGACCATAAAATGGCAATAATGTATCAGGTTGTTTTTGACTTTTTCCAAAGAAGAAAATCCAGAAAAAATACTACAAAAAAGTTTTGGTTTATATTTAGAAGAGATTACCGTATTTATTGAAAAGTTGATAAAATACTGATGTTTTGAAAATCCTCCATTTTTACTGCTTGATGTCTTTTAATTTAGTTTGGATTGGGTTCTATTTTTTCTGCCCTTTGTGCTATTTTTTGTTTTCATTTTTTTCTGCAAAAGCAGCTGATGAGAAGAAAAAGTCACGTGTTTCTAACTCTTTTGGGACCTCCATATTTTAAAGAACTGATATAAATTCAGAGTAATACACACTAAATGGTGGATTTAGCTCTGACATTAAGAACTTTGTGGAGGAGCTGCTGCTCAGTCTCTGGTGGATTCATCTCATCCATACATGGAAAATGGGCTAATTGCTGTAATGGTGAGATTTCCGACCACTGAGCGCGGAGCGGGGACCCAGGCGGCCATCTGTCGCAGGATTTGTTTTATCACCGGGAGGCGGGATTCTTACGCTCCCTCTGAGGAGAGAAAAAAACGCTTTTAACTTCTCACTGCTCCACTTTTACACTCGCCCAGAAAGACGCGTTCTCCTTTTTTGAAGCACTTGCTGACCCGGAATGGCGCTGGGGGTCATTCAGCTATTGATTTTTCCATTTGAATGGGATAAATTGACTTTGTATTGAACTTCCTTTTCTCATGCATCCGGATGTAGCGCATCCGCGACACCAATCAAACCAGACAGTCAGGAACGAGGGAGGGGAGGGGGGGGGGGGGGGGGGGGGGGGGGGGGGGGGGGGGGGGGGGGGGGGGCCCCCCCCCCCCCCCCGGCTGCAGGGCTGCTTTTTGTTTTTTAAGGTGGTCCGAAACAAACCTCCCATACCGGTGCAAAAAGTGACGCATATGGAGCTGCTACGGTGATGCGTAACTTCCATGTCAGACTCACATCCGCGCAATCTGCTCAGCACCACATATTTGATTTCCTCCGATGGATGGCACGCGCTAATGCGTAATGGGAACATTCCAGAGAGGACAGGAGACTTCCTGTTGACGTTTCCTGCCTACACAGCTGCTCTTCACAAAACAATCCGCCCTCACAAACACCCTAAATACGAGAACATTGGAGTAATAGGTCATCATTCTAATGATAAAATCACTGAAAACTGCTGATTTTTGACTAAATGTTGGGTCAAAAAGTGAATATTTTCTATTTAGTTTGTATAAAATTTAAAGTTTTACCCAATATGTGTAGGATAATGCTTTTTCTATACATTTATAATTTTGTTTTTGAATAGATTTTACATTTTTTAAGTTAAAAGATCATATATTTTTACTTTTAAATCCCTATTATTTAATACACCCATATGACTGAAGTCAGTTATTGATTTTTACCCAAGTGACCCACACCATTTATTCCAGCCCTTAACTTTAAAGATTTGTCAGATTCAAACAGTTTTGGGGGATTCTTCTGGGTCAAACTCAAAACCCAACTCTACTAAAATAATCTATAAGTCCAAATTTGAACCATAACAAAAATAAACGAGAGTTTTTGTTTAATCAAACATACCTAAAATAATATTTGGAATTTAACATTTGATTCCCTTCACCCTGTAAATTGTGTTTAAAAGTTTATTTTATAAGTAAAAAAAAAAAGTTTAATCTGTTTTATTGGCACTTTGTGTGTTTTATTATTTATGATGCTAATTTGTTTTTTAAGTAATTTAAAAGCTTAAAAACATTTGCAAAAATGTAAAGTTTCTGCATCAAAATCACCACATATATAAATAAATGACCCAGGGAGTTTATGACATTAGTCACAATAATCATTCATAACTCGAAGGAGCGGAAACTCGTCCCCTCTCCTTCCCCGAGCCCCCTCGTAAAGCGGAAAGCCGTTCCACCTTAACACGCGCGCACATCTCCGTCGTCCGGCCTTCCACATCTGCCCAATGAATCAGGAGCGGATGCGATGTATCCTTTTTCAGTCGAGTGAATGGCCAATGGGAGTTGGTTTGTCGAGCAAACACTGAGCGCTGCGTTCCCATTCATTCAGTGCAGAGCAGGCCCGCAGAGCTGGAGGGTGCGCGCCGCTGTCTGACCCGAGGACGCACTTTTTTTTCCTCTCCTCCTCCCCCTTCCCTTCTTCTTCTTCGCACAAGAGCGCAGATTCCCCGCAACGAGGCCAGAACTGAACCGTCCTGAGGAAGGAGGGGAACTCTTGGATTTACGCTCACGTTTTCCCGGTGTTTTTCTCGTTTTTTTTAAAATTCCCTGACAGTTTCTGCGGGACTTGTTGAAGCGGCGCGTCTCGTTCTGAGCTCGGCCTCCGGAGTGCGCAGCAGCTCCTCTGGTGACTTCTCGCCGTGGATTTACACCTTTTTTATGTATTTATTTTGGGGACAAACGCATGCGTAACGTGCGCTGAACTTTGGTTTTCCAGACACCTGAAATTAGGGAATAACGTCCAAGGATACAGCCGGGTTTGGATTAACAGACTCGATGTCATGCTTCACACCTCCTAATCTGCGTTTGGACATTGCCCCTTCTTTTTTTCGGACGGACTTTCGGTAAACTGGTTGATGGATTCGACAGTATGGATGCTTGCATATAGGTAAGCCCCTCCTCGGAGTTTGTACTTTCTTTAGATTTCTGGGTAGAGGCGCACGCACCGAGCAGGGATCCGCTGAGGCGTTGCGCACTAAGCTTTCAGGCTTTCCGTCTCATTTTCCGAGGTGTTTTTTTTTTTCTTGGAGGGGGGGGGGGGTAAACGCCCGCAGCCGGTTGGATTCGTCGCGATCAGTTGATGGGTTTCCATGCCCGTGTCGCTCCGCGGCTGTGCTGTAATAAACACCCCTCCCCCATGGCGGTTGTTTTCATTCATAAGTTCCCCTGTCTGTTTGGAAGCGTCCTCTAACGAGTCCTGATCTCTGACTCTCTTGTTTTTATAGGATCCTGCTTTTATTGCTGCAGAACTTCTGATCAGAACGCGATCTGTGAGGATAATCTTACACGTGCTGCGCCTTTTTGACAGAAAATAGGTCATAAACTGGTTTGTTTATTTGCAAATCGATTGTTTTTCATGCATTGTGTGCAGCAGACTGTTGGGCTTCGTGCCTTTTTTTTTTTTTTTTTGTCAGCCGTGTAGCTTTTGGCCTCCTGCAGGTTGACTTTTCTTCAGATCATCCCTGAAGGCTTCAACTCGAATTCCTGACCGTATTTATGGTGTAAACACGCACACTGGAGCAAAGCGCCCCGTAATAACTTCTAAACTAAACTCTGCGCATTATTCTCACATTTTGGTGCATTTTAAACCCAGCCTGCTCCCTGTCGGATCTCCATCTGACCTTTTTATTTTTCTAAGCTGTACTTCAGTCCCCGTTTTTCTGGACTTCTTTTCGGTGTTGTAATAGAATACTAAGTGAGGCAGCTCATTTAGTTCCCTTGGATCGTGTCCTCATTTCGTCGCTGCGCTGCATTTAAATGTTAACTAGTCATACAAATGTAAATGAGGAGGGGAAGTATTTGTAGGGCCCACTGAAGTTTAGATGTGTGCGTATTGGGAAGGAAAGGTACAAAAGGTCTTGTTAATAGTCAACTTTTTCCTCCCTGGTTTCCTCTAAACTGAACCCAAATTGACAGGTTGTTGACGGGAGGAAGACAGAGTCAAGAAAGACCCAGAAAAAAGTTTAATATTTGTGTATTTTTGTTATGTTTTGCCTTGAAGTGATGACGAGGTGTTTTGTTTTTATTGGTTTTCATCAGAAACTGATCCCACCGGGACATTTATGGGTTTTAACCCTCACTAATCACGTCTCTCCCCTTGTCTCTCCCCCGGCCTCCGTTCCCCCCTCCGACAGGTTTTCCGATGCATGCCCACGGTGAATGTCGGAAGTGGTGATCCCTCCAGATGGAGCTTCAAAGTCAACATGGCCCCGGCGGTTCATTAGTGGTGATCCAGCAGCCTTCTCTCGAGAGCCGGCAGAGGTTGGAGATTGAGCATGCAGCCATTCTCTCCCTGGAACAAATCAAGGCCATCCGCTCCAGTAACGAGTACACGGAGGGGCCATCGGTGGTTCGGAGGCCCCCTGCGCCCCGCATGCCCCCCAGGCCTCAGGACAAGCAGGAGAGGACTCACGAGGTCATCCTCGTCAATGTGAACAACAATTATGAGCGCCGGCCGCCGGGCCATCACCATCACATTGGGGGTGGCATGGTGGTGGTGTCTGGGGGACAGCAGCACGGTGGGTCTCGAGTACCCGGGCTCAGCCGCTCCACCAGCACAGGAAGCGCCGCCAGCTCGGGGAGCAACAGCAGCGCCTCCTCCGAGCAGGGACTCCTGACACGCTCACCGCCATCAAGGCCCGGAGTGAACTTACAGCACCACCACCGAGCGGACCGGACTGTTCGGACTCAACCTAAACCCAAGAACCTTCTACAGCCCCAACAGGGACCTCACTTGCACCAGCCTTCACTAGAGGCTCCACTAAAGCCCCAGGGAAAAGGGAAATCTGACTTTTCCGGCTCGGGCGACTTGGTGGTTGCTGCTGCCGGACACCAGTTCATCTGCGAGCGTTGCGGGAAGTGCAAGTGCAGTGACTGTACGGCTCCCAGGAGCCTGCCTTCATGTCTGGCATGTAACGGTCAGTGCCTCTGCTCTGCTGAGAGCGCTCTTGAGCACGGCACGTGCATGTGCCTTGTTAAGGGCATCTTCTACCACTGCTCCAACGACGACGAGGGGGATTCTTGTGCTGACCACCCCTGCTCACTGTCACGCTCCCACTGCTGCTCCCGCTTCCTGTGCATGGGATTAATGTCGGTACTCTTCCCCTGTCTGCTATGCTACCCACCTGTCAAGGGCTGTCTGAAGGCGTGCCAGGGTTGCTATGACCGGGTTAACAGGCCCGGCTGTCGCTGCAAGAACTCCAACACTGTCTATTGTAAACTGGAGAACTGGGCCCCACAGACCCAGGAAAAGCCTTCCTGATCACATCCTGTGTTTTATGACTGCGTGTGCACAGGAGGCTCTCAACGTGGGTCATATGATGAGAATGAAAACGGTGATAGTCACAAATTAATGTTTATCAAACATTCTTAAGCACCTCCCACCCAACTCCTGTCCTGACTGCAGAACAGTACGGAGCTAAGAAAGGAAAACCACTCTATTGTTTTTATTTTTACTTTCTCTGAGTCAGGACCGTGTTTTTACAGACCAGTGTTTGCCTTATTTGTCTCAGTGTCTGTCCTCAGCTCCTCATTAACACGATTGTTTTTTTTAATGCATATATGAAAAAAAGTATTTCTTCCGTTTTAGGTAGGCGGTTTCTTCTGCCTCACACCAAATCTGTGAAGGACGATCTTTAAGGCGATTATGTAGCTGTTACCTGGTATTCATAGCAAGCAGGTTTGTTCGACTCATCATTAAAACCGTGGTCCCTGTTCACTCATGGTGCATTAACAAAAGCACATCCATCTCATAGTATTCTCCTCTCGGATACGTTTCTCCTTCTACCAGTCTGAACTATTCAAACACTTTCTGTGGCATTCTCCCATGGTTTTTTTTGTTTTGGTGTAAATTGTATGCTCCATAAGAGGAATTTTGGCTATTTTTTAAAAGAAAAAATGTCTGTTAAACGTTTTTTGTTTTTTTTTTTGTTGTAAAAAAATATTTATTATGTGAAGCTCTATTATTTTATGATATTTATTGCAAGAGACAGTCTTAAAATTACTCATGTCTGAATATAACAAAATATCAAATACTTACTGAAAAATTAAAGGGTGGCACAAAAGAAAACTATGTTAACTTTAATGCAGAAAATATATTAATTAATGAAAAACTAGCCTTGTCTGGTGTCTTGATTGATCCGAGAAGATGGCGTCTTATTTGATTCTGGAATGAAAGATGAGTTAACGAAGGTCCGTTTTCTTGCGTTTGAGTGGCGAACAGCAAATCACTGTTTTGTGTGTGTGTGTGTGTGTTCATGCTGGGTTTGGAATTTCTGGCAAAGAAAGAGAAAAAAAATTAGCAACTAGCAGAGAAACAGCTCAGAAAGCGAATGTTTACATTCTTTGAGGGTTTCTTTGCTGCGATTCTCCTCAGTAGGCTTGAAATTTAAACAGTACAGGTCATTGACATGATTAGCCCCAGAGCTGCTAGCATCAGCAGAGCCCCAGCTTTTCACCAGTCGTGCTTTTAGGCAGCAGCGCTCCTTGGAAGCCAACAAGTCACCACAAAACTATGCGCTGCAGTTTATTCCCCGAGCTTTAACGCAGCTATATCGGGATATTCCCAAATGGTTTCCATATAGCGGGGCCGAGAGACCATTACGAGTAGCTGGAGCCACCTGTTCAAAGATAATAAACCAAGGCTATCAATGCTCTGCTTTTATGGCATGGTTCCTGCACTAAAGGCAATGACAGGGGGCAATCCAACTCACACACCCCCTTCACATTTGGTCATTTCTTTTTGTTGGTGAATTTATCACTTTGGAAGTCCTCTGACCCTCCTACCCCCACAGCCACCAACTGACACACACTTCTCCACCTCCAAGGCCCCCAGGGGATGAGGTCATCACTTTGAAACTTGGTTGGCCAGCCAGAACAGTTGGTTTGAGGAGCACAAACTTCATCCAGGAACAAAGGAGATGTTCCACGACTTACGTTGACTAAATGTGCTCGTAATCGGCTCCGTGTGACGATGGTGCCCTCAGGTGCTGCGTGCAACAGGCCTGGGATCTTTGGATTTAGAGCTTTGGTAAAAGACAAACAGGAATGTTTTTTTTTTGTAGTTGACACAAGCCACAGCCCCACAGTAAAGGCTTATGCAGTCTCAGACACAAATGGTTTTGTTTAAATAATCCACAGACACAAAGCTCATTTTAAAAGCGGAAGGGAAGTATCTTGTTTTGATGACGAGCCCGACTAGCATCCAGTTTACATTCAGAGAGCGGCCCCTCTCTGTTAGGTGGAATGCACCTTTTGTTGCTCTGAATAGTTAAGAGTGGATTAGTGATTTGTCAATTTCCTGCCACCTTTTAGAACTGTAATCTGAGCCCCATTTGCTCCTGGCTTCTGGATGATAGCAAACAATAGGAGGCCTCTTTTTTATCAGGTTTCACTGTGGTTCCTCTGTGCAGACGAGGGGGATGGAGGAGATCTAAACTGTACTCGGGAGGCGGCGAACAGGAAGACAGTGTTTGCTTGATATTTTCCATCCTGAAACACATTCTACTCCCACTACATCTAGACCGTCTTAAAGCTTTGATCTATTCAGGTAAAGCGTCTTTTTAAGACTCGTCGTGAATGGTCTCTCACTTTTCTCTCGTCCTGCGTCACATGTTAGTCATCAGAGAACCACTACGTAAAAACCAGAAGAAATCTGACTCAGTATTAGGTCATTCAGTGGGATAAACAGTGACAACCCCTCTCCTCCTCCTCCTCCTTTGCACTTGTTTCAGGAGTAAATTTAGCAGCTCCACACACCCACGTAATGCTGTTTAGAGTTGTTAGGCTTGGCCTTGCTGTAGCGATGGGTTTTTTTGGGGCCATACAAGTGCAAACATGCATGACTACCAACTGAGTCATGGTGGAACCTCCAACCCACACATCCTACCGGGGCAGTCCTTTTCTGAGCCAGGGCAGTGCAGCCGGCACGTCCGCGGTGCAGCAGGATATAAACAGTCATGGTGTTCCACAGCGTTCATCAACCAAACGGGCCTTCAGCCTTCCTCCGCCTGCCTGCCTGCTCATCTGGTTTTCATTATTTCCCCTCACGGCATATAAATAGAAATTAGCAATCAGGGGAAAACGTGGAGGCGGTGGAGTTTGGAAAGGAAGGCGGCTTTTTGTGGACTTCAGTGCGATGGCCAAAGTTTATGAAAGATATCGTCTCAGATGTTCTGCTTAGGTTTTGGTGTAGAGGAAAACCTTAGGGGTATTTTGTTAAAAAAAAAAAAAAAACTATCCAGAATTAATTTTCAGCCTCTGCAGGCTTTAAGGGACTTTAAAGAACATTTAGTAAGGATTTTAGTTTTAATACTAATGCTGACTACTGGGTTTAGAGCATTAACAGAAAACCCAGGCACAGCTAAATTTGACCAACTTCAGTGCTAATAGTCTCAGCTTTGCCTCAAGAACCTCCTGGGTGAGAACTTATATTAGTTCTAGGAACCTTTCAAGCCAGAACAGATCATAAAATCTGTCAACTTTGCTAAAAACAATAACTCTCTCTATTAATATCATATTTTTATAAAGATGAGAAAAGGCTAGTGACGTTTCAGGTGATGAAAATTACATTTTTGAATTTAGGAGCAGAAAATGATCAGTTTAGGTTAAAAAAACATTTTCTAAATTTTATACCTAAAACAGTTCAATCACAAAACAATAAAGATATGTTTATTACCCTACCTTTTCACATTGATCTTTTTTTTTTTTAAGTTCTTCAAAGAAATTATTAACTTTTTTAAAATTTGGAACAAACGAATATTTAATATTGTGAGAATAAGGCTCAAAAATCCCTGGGAAAGGGAACTAAAACAGCACAAAACAGGAGAAATAAACTTATTCTGTGTGTTAAAAGTTTCTGTTTGCTCCTGAGATGAGCGGCGTGTCGGACGACAGACGGCCTTTTTCCTCCTCTGGAGCCATAAAGAGCTCTAGTGGCGTTTTATCAGGTGTTGAGGGCTATTCATGATGGTGGGGTTTAAGCATTTGCTGCTGGGTACACCCACAGGAACTTAGTGTAAAACTTTCACACCCCTCCTCACACCCTGTGTCTATTCCAGCCATCTGATACCACGTTCCCCTCAGAGCGCTCTTCCTGTCTCTCGCCTTTGTCCTCCATTTTCTGAACAAAGGCCAGCTGGAGGAAATGATGGTCACCCTGAGAGGGGAGGAGGCCCACGGATCAATACGGTACACCACCCTCGGCGATCCCTCAGCGAGATCCTTTTGTAATTAACGGACGCCCCTGATTTGTTTTTGATCAGCGGCTCCTGGTTCATCAGCCTGATTGACCCATGTGTATTCAGAGCGTCACAAATGCTTTTGCCAGTTGTCACTTGCTCATTAGGGCCCGAGATTCGGTTTTGCTCACAAGCTCAATCAGCAGGATGTTTGTCTTGGCATTGCTCTTTTTGGAAACTGCTGTTGTAAACAGCATCTGTTAAGAGTTGTTGGATCCGATCCCTAAATGTGCTCACAGTGGTTCAAACATTAAGCTAATATTTGGAAGAATCAACTCCAGAAAACGTTAGGCTCTTGGTCTTCACCTTTAGGGGTTTCTCTCATGCACACAGCATATTTTACCCCCACGCAGCCGCCTGACTAACAAAACCACGTCCCCGTTCCTCTTTTAACAGCCCCAGGGGACAGTTTTGTGTGTTTGCTGCATTCCAGGCCCCGTGCAACCACTTTTCTTCTAATTTATCCTTTGATATCTCAACCAACAACAACAACAAAAACCATCACACATGCACATTAGGTCTGCATAACAAAAAATGATAGATAGATGGATTTGTGTGCGCTTTCTTTGCAGCCACGAGGAAGCTTGGACTTTCTTTATTCGCCCTTTCCTCCCCCTCTTAATTCCCTCTTTTTTTGAGATTAGACTATGCATCCAGACAGATGGTTCCCGTCTGCTGGCTTTTTTCAATTCACTTCCTCTCGTCACAGACAGCCACTCTCCCCCTCCTCCTCCTCCTTTTGCTCCGTTCCCTCTCTTCACCCCCCCTCCCCCCTTTCAACGGCTCCTCTGTTATGTGGCTGGAAATAATCTTTTATTGCCCAGTTGTTCGGAAGTGACCTCCTGCCCTTGATTAGATAGGGCCAAGTCCTATCACACGATTGTATTTGAGCTGGCGGGACAACCCCCAACCCCCCTCCCCAACACACACACACACACACACACACACACACACTAAATTCACCCCTCCCACACCATGCACCATCCTTCCCCCAACCCCACGTTCCCTCTCTTACTGCCAGGGACTTGGTGATCCTGTGTGAGGGGACAACAATGGGGAGCTTTAGTCCCGTCCGGCTCTTCTCGGCTGGGGAGCAACAGAGTGGGGGTCACGAGGGACTTTCTTTTTTTTTCCCATCAGTCATCCAGTCACCGGGTGGAAGTTTCGACCCCCCCCCCCCCCCCCCCCCCCCCCCCCCCCCCCCCCCCCCCCCCCCCCCCCCCCCCCCCCCCCCCCTCCTCCAAAGCCTCCATCCCATCCCCAGCTCCAGTCGCCGGATGCTCACCCTTCGACCCTCGAATCCTCCTCCACCTTCCCTTCCTGATGACCCCCGTTGCCCTCAAGGGCCTGCCCAGACACAGATAGATCGGCTTTAATCTCCTACACTATCAGTGGACCTTTGAGTGTGCTGTGTGGTCCACCAACAGGTGGGCTCACTGAGGTATTTTGGCCCTTTGTGGAGCTTCAGATCAGGCTGGTTTTGATCCCGTTAAATACCACGTTCTCAACAAATACTCCGCTCTGATCCGAGGGAGCTACAGGCTCCACACTTGTTCCGTCTTTTTGTTTTAGCTGGCTTGGGATCAGAGTTAAAGCCAAAAAAATGTATTTATGTATTTCTGAACAGAGCAGGAGGCCGACTTTCTGTTTTGATACTTTCTTTATTTCCACATATTAGTGCGTAAATACAAAGACAAACACACATTTCTCAATATATTTATCACCTAAACTAAAGATTATGTCTTTAAAAAACGACCTGAGTCTGGCAGCCCTGTAGGATGCTTTTATAGGACAGGAAGTTTTCCAATCAGAGACCTGACATGAGCTCACAGTTGGACTCTATTTCCTCTGTGGTTTGGTTCTTCAGTCGTAGATCTTCTCAAACTAGTTTAATTGATCTATAAATGAGCAATACAACTACCATTAAAACCTCAGAGAAGTCATTTAAACTTTGTTTTTTTCTCCTCTCTGGTTTGTTTGTCTCCTTGTCCTCTGGAGCTGTAAACCCACAACAAAACCCTCCGTGTCCGGTTTCAGTTTGGGAGTGAAGGCCGGGCTGCGTGAATAGACGGGGAGACAAACATCTGTAAACGAGCTGATCTCGTGTCACTCCCTCCTCGTCTTTTATTTTCTGCATTTTGAAACTGAAGCACAAACCAGCGACTGCTTACAGCTCATCTAGAATGGTCAGCGAATTGGGCTCAGTGGGATTATTGATGGCATCTGGTTCACAGGATTCCTGCACCTCTACTTCAAGGGTGTTGAGCACCAAATTCAGAGCAGGGGTCCTGAACAGGAACCTTATGAGTATTACCCTCCACAGCCTCTCTTTCAACCCCCCTGAGGGTGAGAGAGAGAGGGGGGGGGGGGTCTTCAGATCAAAGTGGAGGGACTCAGAAATGACTTATCTGTTGTTGATTTTAGGCTTAAGATCAAGCACTTGTACTAGAAAAGTGTCAAGGAGTTACAGGGCTGGATCTATGGATCTCCCTCCCTTTCATTCTTTCTTTCTTTTGTTTTTTGCAAGTCTTTGATGGTATTTGTGCACAGTTTTAAGACGTGCTACAGTGAAAGTAAAGGTGTTAAATGTCCAAATGAAAACAAATAAAAGTGTTTGAAAACCAGTTTCTACAATGCAACCCAGGGTTGATGCTTCTTTTTTGGAAGTTTAGCTTCTTGCTCGTCAAAAGACTCAACATAACTCAATCATTTCTTTCCCCACTCTGCTCGGACCTTTACATTTCAATTTCGAACTCTGCGAGAGGTGGGATTCTATCTCCGTCTCCCACAACGATGGCTTTATACTAAAGGGGAAATTGGACCTTAAGGGCAGCCACTTTCCCTGCTGTAGATCTTATTAAGTATGTCCCTCCATAATACAGCCCAGCTTGACACTTTGAGACCACACCTCTTCACAGAATAGACCTGTCCATCACAAGTTTTGGTGAGATCCCAACATGGTTAACCGTAGTGTGATTGGCACCTCACAGGATAAGTGAAAGTGTTTGCTTACCAGGAGAAATCCACATCGCTGCTCAGCCAGACTGTTGTTTGTTTGCATGTTTGGTTGCTGAAGTCGAAAGTTGCTCAAAAATCTAAAGTCATTATCTCACTATAGGCTGCAACTCTTGGCAAAAAACGGCAAATAAGACTAGTGAGGGAGTCACAAGACTCCTGAAACAGTGTCCTAGATGCACATGCTGTCTTGAAATTGTCACACGCCTCAAACCTCAAATCTGAAATGCCTCTTCGTTTAGTTTCCATGAAGCGCTTTGCAGTTTTAGCCCCCTGCAGAGTCCCAAAATAATGTCACGCTATGGATACAAGAAAAACACTGAAGCCACTTTGTGTTTTCATTAATTCTCTTAACTTTAACAGACACCTGCACATTGCTAATTTCTGTTTATTGTTTTGTTTCTTCCAGGCATCAGGAGAAAGGAGATGTAGGAAAAGGCTGTCATACAGACAGGCCTAAAGTTTCTTTTTGTTTTAACTGCATCTGTTCCCGTGTCCTGCTCAGAGGACGGCCAGCTGTGGAAACCGTGTGAGAAGTTAAAAGAGAATCTCACACCATCACTCAGGATGAATCAAAAGAGGAGTACTTTGAACAAAATGAAAGCAAGAGAAAGAGAGAGAGAGAGCAAAAAAAAGTGAAACCAGCTGTCAGGAAGTGCTTCATCTACTGTACGCAACAGTGCAACAGTGAACAATCACAAACATGTTGAAGTTTAGGTTAAATCAAATGCTTAATGTGCCTTTGCAAGAAGTGACAAGTATTCAACCAACTCTGCTCTTCGTGAAGTGTGTGTGGGAGTGTTAGCCAGACAGCTTTCTTGTATTTGTCCCTTTAAAATATATATAAGGTGTAAAAAGCGCAGACAACAAAGGCTCGTCTAATTCTTTCCTTTCCTGAGGGGGTAGAGAGCTCAGTGGGCCCACATCAAGCCTCCAGACGCATGCACACCCCCACTTTGCTGTACAGGTGTGACTTTAAAAGATCCCCCACTGAAGGCAGACTGAACGCCTGCAGTTAGGGGGGGGGGAATCCCCTCTCAGTTTTCCTCTTTTCCCAGCACTCCTCTCTCTCATATGATCATTTAAAGGTCAGAGTGGTATTTTGTTGCATCTGATGCCAGCGTATCAGGACTCTGACTTTTGCATTCCTCACTATGAATGATAGTGATTTAGGGATATCAATGTTGCAGGAGACATCAAATAAGATTTCTATTGTTTTGCACGAACAAAAATGTGCTGAAATGCATCAATCAGACTGCTGGAATGCATTGAGACACAATGAGAAAACATTCAAAAGGAGCATATTTAGGAGTATGAATCTTGTATAAAGTTTTGGAAACTAAACATGAGGATAGACTGTTTTCTACCAGAGGTTTATGAGTGAAAATCTGAATAAACAGACACAAATGACCACCTGTCTCCCCCCGGGAGCACCCAGCAGCTTCCTTCATGTGTGTGGATGTGCAGGACGGTGATGTCAATCATGCTGCTCTCAGGTATTCTTTGGACTTTATGGCGTGCCACTTGAAATCTACGATTCAAGCTGCTGATAGCAAAGTTGTCAGGATGTCATTAAAAAAGCAATAAATCATCCGGAGTAGGTGAAACTGTAACTCATAATGATAAAGGCTGCTGCTGTCCTCTGCTTGTGCAGCAGACATGTTGAACTACTATTGACCTGCAAAGGTCTGCAACAGATAAGAGACCTCCCCCCCCAAAAAAAAAAACAAAAACAACCCCATTAAGTTTCAGAAACATTCCAGAGGTTAAACTATGTAACAAAATAACTAGATATCTTCTGTTTCCGTCTCGACATTTGACTTGTTTCTCTTACTCAGCTTTATAAAACACGAAGAAATGCATCAAAATGTGCAGCTCAGTCAGGAAAAGCATGCTGTAACCTTTAGGAGTAATTTAAAGGTGCAGGTGAAATTAGCAAAACCTGCAAACAATTTCTGCAAACACAACAATGGAATGTTGGTGAAACAAGTGAGAAAACCTGTCCCTCGTTAGCCTAGCATGCTTCACAGTAAAAACATCATTAAAAGGTCACAAAATGTGGGACTTTATTGCTGAATTGGCATTTTAACATGTTTTATGTTTTTTATTCAGGAAATAACGGCTTAAGGTCGCCTCGCCTTCCTCCGCTTATCTGGGTCCGATCGTGGCGACAGCATCCAAGTTAGGGCATCCCAGACCATCCTCTACCCAGCCAAGTCCGCCAGCTCCTCAGCTGGGACGCCCAAGTGTTCTCTGGTCAACCTGGAGATGTATTTTCCTCCAGCTTGTCCTGGGTCGACCTGGGGGCCTCCTGCCAGCAGGACATCCCCAAAACACTTCCTGAGGGAGGCGTCCAGGAGACATCCTAACCAGGTGCCCGAACCACCTCAACTGGCTCCTTTAGATTTGGAGGAGCAGCGGTTCTACTCCGAGTCTCTCCTGAATGACCGAGCTCCTCACCCTATCTCTAAGGCTGAGCCCGGTTACCCTGCGAAGGAAACTCATTTTGGCCGCTTGTATCCACGATCTCGTTCTTTCAGTCATTACTCAAAGCTCATGACCATAGGTGAGGACTGGGAGGTAGATCAACTGGTAAATTGAGGTCCTTCCTTCCGGCTCAGCTTCTTCTTCACCACAACCGACCGGTTCAGTGTCCGCATTAGGGATGTGGAGATTCACCGATTTGAACCGGTGGTCCGATCATGACGTGTAAAATCCGACTGCACCGGTAGCTTCAGCGAGCATCGGCTCAGCTGACTGCTAAATGCGCAACGTATCGCTCTCTCTTGTCTCCCATCGGTGAAAACGATGGTTACATCGATTAGTTCAGGGTGTCCAGCCTTTTTCCTCACGAGCTACTTTTATACTGAGCAGCTCCACGCGGGTTGTGGGGCGAGCTGCAGGTGCTGCAAACGCTGTGTGTGTGTGTGCGCGCGTGTGTGTGTGTCCACCTATGACCCTTCCGGCTTGCCATATGGGGAACGAGTTACAAGGACAGCAGCTGAGCCACGAAACCTCCGTTAAACGTCCCGTGAACGAGCGCTGACTCGGTGGTGGATCCTTGTAACTCGTTCCCCAGAGGGGCGCGGGGGAGAACTGTCCCGCTATTTAACAGCAACGACTCCGCGTTAAACCGGTTGATCAATTTATCTGTTTTGTCCTCGTTTTGTTGAACGCACCACCAGTAAAACTACGGAAGCCAGGTGGCGCGCAGGCGCAGTTAGAAAACCTGGTAGAACAGGTGAGGAGGAGATGATCAACATCAGTGAATCTGAATGGTTTCTGCTCTGTTAGCCACTAGAATCTGTTAGTCAGTGTTAGAGACACTATGTTGGAGTTATTTACACACTGCACAGAGTTAGTGCTGGAAATGTTTATTAGAGGAGGTTTAACAAGTGGTTTAGTCAAATTACAGACAGAAGACTATTAATTAAACGAGGATCTGAGGAAAGAGCTTTGTTAATCGTTCACATCTTTTATTATTTATTTTTAAGAGGCCTATTCTTTTAAATTGGCTATATTAATTAATTGTTAAAAAAGTATAGATATTTACTTTATTGATCCCTTGGGTAAAATCCTAAGGTAAATTCAGTAACAGTTGAGACTAACAACAAATGTAACATTTTTGCTGATGATTTAATATTTATTAGGAATAAAACAATCCTCTTGTCTGATCCATAATAAAGTGCATTTTTAAAGTAGAATTTATTGATTTATCAAAACAATAAAGTATCAAATAAATCTTTCACAGAGAAAGAGAGAGAGAGAAGTAATTATGATGATTTTTTTAAAAACAGACGTGGACTTGAAAATTCTCTGTGATGTGTTGAATCGTTTCAAATCGCACCGTGAATCGCATCGAATCGTATCGGCAGAGGCTTCACTGTATCGTCAATGTATCGAATCGCTGGGAGCGTATCAAGATACGAATCGAATCGGCCTCAGTGGTGGGGATTCACATCCCTAGTCCGCATCACTGCAGACGCTGCCCCAACCCGCCTGTCGATCTCCCGCTCCCTCCTTCCCTCACTCGTGAACAAGACCCCGACATACTTAAACTCCTCCACTTGGGGTAGGACCTCCCTCCCGACCTGGAGTTGGCAAGTCACCCTTTTCCGGTCGAGAACCATGGTCTCAGATTTGGAGGTGCTGATCCTCATCCCAGCCGCTTCACACTCGGCTACAAACCTCCCCAGCAAGAGCTGCAGGTCAGAGCCTGATGAAGCTAGGAGGACCACATCATCCACAAACAGCAGAGATGAGATCCTCCTGCCACCAAACTCGACACCCTCAACACCACGGCTGCTCCTAGAAATCCTGTCCATAAAGGTCATGAACAGGACTGGTGACAAAGGGCTGTGTGGAAGAAAAGTGGTGCATGTTGGGATTTTGAGCATTCTTTAGAAATGTTATAAACATGATGACCAAAATAATTACAAAATGCTCTATACAGGTAACTGAAAGATTTAACTGTGTTGAATTAAAATCTTGGCATTGACTGGAAGCGGAGTTGACACTCGGCCTTTGAGCATTGAGTGGTCAGCTGCTGAAGTAAAGGTCACGCTCCCTGCAGAGGAAGTGCACCGCTATCATCAATCTGCTCCCAAGGGCCTGCATCAGAAAGGAAGTGGAGGTCGTGGGCGGGGTTAAAAGTTTACTGCACTGTAGGTTCTAAACATTACATTCAGTACCTCCACACCCCGCTGCCGCCTCCATCTACATGACAATGACCCCTGCTTGTTGACTTCCACTTCCACAGATGCCTCTTGTAGTTTTGTTGTCATTTATCATTTCTTCTTTGTCATATTGTCATGCTCCTTTTTCCTTCTCTTCCTCCAATTTGACCAGCTTTGCAGTTTGATTCAGGAGAGAGGGAGGTCTGCTGTAGAGGGGGGAGGAGGGGGGGCACATTGAGTTTACCAGCTCAGGCAGAACGATTGACAGGAAGCCAGGCAGGAAGGAAGACGAGCCCCAACCCATGAAGTGCCATTGTTTATGTGACGTGACTTGAAGCGGCCAGAAGTGACTGATGGTGGGCTCCTCAGCTGCTCTGACCCACTTCTCAGAGCGTCACAAAACACACCGCCTGCAGATGGAAAAATCAAGAGAGGGGCTCAGTTTGTCTTTCAAACGATGCAGCGGAAAGTGGAACGTAGAAATAGTTTGGTAGCTTTACCAAAGCGGGTTTTCTGAGAACAACTTTCTAGCTCTGTTTGACTTTACAGAGTCACACGGTGTGGAGCAATGAGTTAACGAGAATCAAAGAGTTGTTGCTCACTTTAACAACAACTAAATTAAAGAATATCTGAAATTAGTTGATTTTGATGGGTAGTTTCTGACAGATGCAGATTGAAGTAAAGCTAGAGAATAATTAACTTTCAGAGATAGTTCAGACTTTTTGTTGTGGGTTTCTATAAAAGAATCGTATTTGATAAATGGCTCTACAGTATAAAACAACCTCAGTTTGGACAGATTATTTCTGACCAGATTGATGAGCTAATGGTTAGTTAGAGTAAGGATGTTTCCAGTGTGGATTGCTGTCATCTTAAAACAACTCTAATCTCAAACATTTCTTAGTGATTTATGCAAAATAAACCTTTGTATTGCAGTCATTTTTACTGTAGTTATTCCAACAGAAATATTCTGAAATTCCTGCAGGAAATTTACCAGGTTGAACCAGAAGCGCTGCAGCTAGCCACTTCTGTTGCTAACTAGAATTAAATGTAAACAGCAGTTTAATGAAAAGCCGTCTGTGATAGAAGGTTATTAAATTGAGTTTTCATGATCCACTATTACTGTAAACACTTGGGAATGGAGCTGTTTCAAGAGGAAGTAATCCACTTTGGTCTTGGCTCTGCTGAAACTAGCCATTAGCTCATCAGTCCAGTCAGAATTTAGCTATTTTTCCAGACTGAGGTCATTCAAAGAACCATCTATAACAGATACATTAGTAATTGTTCATAATGTTTTACTGAAACCCGTTTCTAAAGAAGTGACCTAAACAGTCCCTTGTGAGTGAAAGTACACAAACACTGCAGTGAATTCTTTCTTGGAACATCAACATTTTCTTTTGAACCAAATTTTTATGCTTCCACTTTACCGTTTTTGACTTTTTACTGCATGCAAAAAAAAAAAAAGAATAAATTTGCACACTGCAGAGGTTAACACATGGCTTCAAAATGCATTATATTCTGATCACAGCAGCTCTTTATCTTATAGTTAATCATGCACGTTTTTAGGCTGTGGGAGGAAATATCCAGGTCAGATTGGTGGATTTCTAAAGTCCTGGATCCAAACAGGAGGTTTTCCAGGACACCAAGTGACTGAGCCAGCGCTCCTACATCAGGCATGTCCAAAGTGTGAACCAGGGGCCACCTGTGGCCTTCTGGGTGATTTTCTATGATCCTCAGCTGCATTTAAAAAATGGTAGAATTTAGTCGTCCAGCAGAATGTTGATGCAGAGACTTTCTAATGTCTATGCTCAGATTTTAGTCCTAACAACAAAAATACATGAAAATATTTTCTGAATATTAAAGTTTCTGTCCAATAAAAAGTATGAGTCTTTTATTAATCAGTTATTTCCTTTAATTTGATTTACAGGTAAATAGAACCACAAACCCTGGCTGACTTGAGAGCTACATTCCTCAAACCTGACTGAATCCAGTAGTATGGCTGAAGAGAGTGACCCGGGTCCTGTTCTTGATGCTATGGTGCATTCGATTTGTCCTCGGAGGTCGGAACTCGGAACTGGGAATGACGTCACACCTGAGTTACAGCGTTCTGTTTGCAAAGTTGGGAAACCAAAGTATAAAGTAATTTACGGTTGTATTTCTTTACGTGTTTGGTTCACACACAAACGCATTGCCATTGTTGCCTTTGTTAGCAGCACGCATTCAAAACATTGTTTTAGACTTTAATTAATTCGCTCATGCAAACACTGAATTTGTTTAGAGTCAGAAGATACAAAGCACTAATGTAATTCTGAACTTAAATATATCCGAACAAGCAGATATGTCAATAAACGTGTTTTCACGGCATTTTAACTGTTCGTGTGAGGAGTCGCCATTTTTTCCCCAAAGTTGGGATGCAAAAAATCTCCGACTTTCCGAGTGGGAAGTCCGACTTCAGCGGGCGTTCTATTTGGTTTTTCCCACTCGGAATTTCTGACTTCCAAGGACAAATCGAACGCACGCTAAGAATGGAGGAAAAGTTTTTTTTACAGAAACCAGAAAACCAATCAGATCCAGGGATTATTATGCTTTTAGTTTTTTTTTTTAAAGGAAACAAGATTCTATTTACCTCGTATCTACAAAGATTTTCAGAATTTTTTCTACAAAAAACACACAAAAAAATCATAATATTTTGATTTGTTCATTAAAATGTTGCATTTATTGTGTATTTTTAAACATCACAAATGAAAAATAACAATAAAATAATCTTGTCGTGACCCTCGATGAATTTCAACTGGATGACTTTGGCCCTTGTCTTATAAAGGACACAGAGACTGAGCCAGTGCTCCAACGTGGACGTTGTGTATCGCTTTGGGTAAAATCTTCTGCCAAATACATAAACATGTAGTCAGATCACTCATTTGTTTGAGGGATAAAGTTTTAAAGACTTGAAATGATGAAAACAGATGGATCTGACAAGAAACCTGATGACAAAATGCATTAATTATCTTAACATAATTATACTAATGACGACTTTAACCAGGACATTTAATGAAAATTCATTCAACCAATTCTTGTAACTCAGCTTCCTGTTGCCTCTTTGATCACTTTAACAAACATATTTATCAGCGGAGGATTGTTGAGACAAACATTTTAACTAATACTTTCAAAATAAAATACTTTAAGGTCATTTGGGAGCGGCTCAATTTTTTGTATCTCAGAGTCTGAAGGTGTAAAGTTTGTTAAAGATCAAACTCAAACGGTAAACGCTGACTAGCAGCGTCTCGTATTGATTACACTTACCTTTGTTGTCACAAACTAAATATGCAGATGATGACCTTTCACCTTTTAGATACCTGAAACTGTCATTACTGTTGTTTTTCCAAATGTTAAACTTCTAAAGTGATAGAAACAAAATGTTGCTCTTTCATTAAGTTTATCAATAATAATAAAAGATCATTGTGAAAAGCTCATCAAATCTTCATATAAAACAGAAACCTTCAGATTTCGCCCCTCATCCAGGCTGTAAGTAAAATGAACTCCGGTGGCCATCTTGGTCCAGTCGGGTTGAGTAATTGTTTTAACGAGGACACAGAAAGCGTTCCACTGCTCCTTATCTTTCACCAGCTGACCTGATCTGGAGGCTTGGCTTTCCCAGCGATGTGTTTTGAGTTTGGTTTCACCTGTTGATGATTTCAAAATGAACAAGAAATTGCTTCCAGACTTTTCATGCTTTCCGGTTCATTCCAGCCATCTATCAGCGTCTCTAGAGTAGCTCGGGGAACGTTTGCTCCCACGGGAACGTAGGTGGGCTCAGAATCGTTCGGTTAGCTTTCGACGTAAGGTGTGACTTTAAAACTACTTGCAGTGAACGACGTCGTGTTTTTGCTTCGGGGTCGTTTATCCCTGCTGCCAAAAGCTGAAAGGTGGGTGGTGATTTTTGTGTTTCTCTGTGCATATCTGTCTGTTAGCATGAATAGCTAAACTGCTGAAATTCTCAGAAAGGTTCTAATAGATAAACATCAAGACGGTCGCTAACACTGGCTATAAGTCTTACAGATATAAAAGTTGGTTTTGTTTCAGTTTAAAGCCTTGGGGATACAAGTGGTTGTTTTGATGACTTCAGGCCTTTAATGACTCTTCATTTGACTAAATTTGGAACAACTTCCATGTAAACACGTGAAAACCCCCCCACAAATTCTCATTTCAGCATTGACTCGTCTTCAAAATCAGCGTGAAAAGAAATAAAGTTCTGCGTGTGTGAGCTCAGGCTGTGGTGAAACCGTCTGTCTGAACGTCCACCTGGACTCCCCTGGCTTCCATCTGCTCACCAGTCCACCACTGGAACGTTCTTCTGGCCCAGTAGAGCTCTTGGCCTCATCCTGCCCGACTGAAGATCAGCCAGATAACATTATCTCTGCACCAACTGGAGGCCTGGACCCATACCTCATCCCACAGGTAGCCTTTCCAACAGATGAGCCTGTGTAAGAAAAGCTGCTTTTATTAAGAGCCAACCAATAGGAGAGCGGAGATTTGAGCCAACATTAAAATGGGGTCAACCTGGGTGTTTTGGTGTTTGTTGCTGTAACGCTGAGCTGGGATATCATGTCAGTTTGCTCGGAGGTGCCGTTTTGAAATTGGCACAATCTGCTCTGAACTACAAACTTTATAGATGTAATTTAAAGACGACAATAAACAACTCTCTGTGTTCTGGAAAGTTTTAAAGGCCAGGAAGAGAAATGAGGTCTGGTACGTTGTTTCTTCCAACAGGAGGTAAAGTTTTCATCACTTTTTCTAAAGTTATTTCGTTTGAGGAAAGTTGGACACAAACTGCTTACAAAAAAGTTGGTGAATTATTAAAAATAAATAAATAAAAACAACCCAACATAGGTAAGGTCCAGTCTAGAGGAAATTGATCAAGCTCAATCACTTTACAACATTGCTTTTGTTTTTTTGTTTTTTTTGTTGTTGTTGTTTTTTAAAAAGGCGATTCTTAAAAATCTTCCCATTTCTTTGCAGAAAAAAACACCCTCATCCCCCTGCAGCTGCTGACTTTCTATTCACAGACGTATCTTTGCATTGGTTTCTGATGAAAGCAGTCCGTCTCCTCCTAACATTTTGGTAAAATGTCCTTTTTTTCTTTTTTGAACTGTCTTGTGCAAAGTCCAGTGTGATGCAGCCTCCATCAGTCACCAGTGTTTAACACATCATGAGAAGTGCTTGTTATTATTATTTGACCCAGGTCACTCTTGCAAAACCCTTTTTTGCAGTTTTCTTCAAACCTTGGACTCCAGTCTTTGGATATTCAGTGTGAGCCTTCCCTCCCTTTCCCTCTCCTTCCTCTATCTATCCCCTCCTCTTCACTGTGCCCAGTGGAAACCATGCATTTGGACCGTGTTTATGTCCCCTCTGGTCTTTCCTGATTGTGCTTCCCGGTAAATTCCGGTCAACTCTAATCTGGCTGTTAGCCACTGTATTAACTCGAGAGCCCATTTGACACACATGCTTCCACTTTTCTGTTTGTTGCCTCCCACTGAAGTCTGCTTAATTTGTACAATTTTGCCTTCATTAGGTAGCATTTCAAGCTGTGGGGCACAGGTAATGCAAAGCATTTCCCCCTTCAAATTGGAGGCAGGAGCTTCGGTTGCTAGGAAGTGGAAGAGTCTCAATTGCAGCCATTTCCTCGCCAGTAGACTGAGAGGTCCTATTACAGCGTTTAGGTCAGGGCAATTGGTGTCATTACAGGCAGCCAACTTCCCTCCACCAAAGTAATGAATTAGTCCAAGCCATTTCGACTGTATGATTGCAGTTGCCAGGGGAGATGGGTATGAAGTGGGGGGATAATTATGGTACGTATCCCTGAGCGGATATGTGCCGGTGTGGGCCAGCCACGGGGGCGGTTTCCACACTTGTGAAATGGCTTAATGTAGCTGCTGACAGGCAGCTGGGCAACATGGAAAGGTGCTACTGTGCTCTGCTTGTGGACTGTGACTGACATGCTGAACCATGCCAACCTGTTCCAACCCCGTGGCTCATTTACTTCAAATGACTCAACCCAACGTCCAGGAGTCATTATTATTATTAATCATTATTATATATATTAGCACATACTGGCTCAAGGAAAAGATTTAAAAATATGAAAAAGTTGCAAAGTATGCCTTTAAGCAGCAAATAACTATTTACACTAAACATATTAGAAAAAGCACAATATTTAAACATGCATCTACAAGGTCAACAAAAATCAACACATAGAAAAGAATATTTGAGGTATTTTTTCATTAAATGTCCCATTCATTTACACGGAGGGGGCGGGACTTAAAACATGTAGTGCAGACAGCCACTAGAGGGCGTTTCATCCGCTATCAGTTCCTATGTCTTGTTTTTATGTTCGTTATTGTTCTAAACCAACAACCTCAAGCTGTGGCGGGAACATGCAGTGAGGTTTCATGTGATGTTTAAAAAAACAACATGCAACCTGAATAAGCTCTGACTAATTTGTTAAAGAAAACATGAAGGCCAGAAGCCTGGGGTTTGCTGCTCAGGGCTCACTTAAAAGTGCAATGCATGCTGGTTGGTTGTTAGGAGGGTTGGATGGGGGGGGGGGGGGGGGGGGGGGGGGGGGGGGGGGGGGGGGGGGGGGGGGGGGGGGGGGCTGTTTGGAAGGGGAGGATTGTTTTCAGAATGGGATGTTAAGTGCTGCAATAGGAACCACGCCAAAGAAATAGGCTCCACCAAACAAAGAGATCAGTAGGAAATAATGCTGGTCGAGGCTTGTTGGGCCAGCTATGGATTTCTTTCAGATCCTCTGTAACCAGCCACAAGTCTCTTTATGGGGACACCTCTGAACAGGGGGCCCCATCAAGGACAGGAACTGGTACATTTCTGCTTGAATGGGACCTTCGCCTGAGTCTGGGTTCAAAGTGCACTTTCCAGTCATTTGATTTAACTACTTTGATAGGCTGGCAGTGGAGCACGGGACCTGAGGTAACATTCTCTGGGCCTTTGTTTTAAAGTCTGTGGGGAAATATGGTACAAAATCTTATAAAGTGTGGGACTACTTGTGTACACACACACGTGCACGTTTAATTTCTGGCCCTCAAAGCCTTTCTCCTGCTTTCTCTCTTCATCCCTCAGATCATATCTCATGTCAGCAAGAGGAAAAAAGGCCAGCCTGATTATTTCACAACACACACGCACACACACTTCCATGTCTACCTCATATGGCTGTCATTCATTTCTTCCCGTTTACTTTATTTTTATAGAAAAGTCCTGCTTGTTTTTGTCTGATAATAGTCCCACAGTGTTTATTAAACTGTTGTTGCAGTTTTTAAAGTCTACACTGTTTACTCGTTTTTCTTTGGTTAGAAGTTTGAACTCCGTCTGATCTGATCTATCTTCAGCAGATCTGTACAGTTAAATCCAATAAAAAGGAGAAGGAGCGTGTTTGCACAGAGGTCCACCTTTACCCCCCCCCCCCTTTTGAAACTAAACCAAGACTTTTTACACAGCCTCTTCATATCACAAGCCCACCATGGTTTTTTTTAATCAGCAGATGAAAGATATTTAGTCGACTTAAGAAAAAGGAAAAAAAAAACTTTCAGCCTCATGCTTCGGTAGCTGTAGTTTCATCTGCAGAACAGACTGTTTGCAGAGCAGCTGTGTATCCTACCAGAGATCAGCTCTAAGCCAAAACCTTCATCCTGCCTGTGCTGGTAAGCCACTGTTGGTGGGATCCTGCCAAATGGCACCAAAAGCTCTACAGCCTGCACACCGCCACCTGGTGGTGGTTTACTGATTCCAAGTTTGACCAGAACTTAGATCCATAATTTAGGAAATGAAATAATTGTTTATATTAGGAAAAATGAAAAGTGTCACATTTAAATTTATGACTTTTACCAAAATGCTTTTTCTTTTTCTTTCAATGATTCAGTTCTTACTAAGCCCTACCTATGATTTGAGATACATAATACATGATAAATGTGTTCATGTTGATACATTTAAAAAATATTTTTACCCAACAAGATTCATTGACTCCTTACATAAAGGAACAGCTCTAAATATGAATTATATTGCACTTAAGGTTTTGGGACTCAAACAAACAAAAAAAGATTAAAACTGTTGAGGCAAAAGTGGAGGATTAATAATAACAACAACAACAATAAACTAAAAATTATTCTATTCATATATTTTCAAATGAACCAAGTTTTTATTTAATAAAGTGTAGATTATTATCTTTTGTTGTATTTTCTCAATGTAGACATTTTGTAAAAATCCCTTTGGGTTGTGTAGTCTCAAGATGAAGAGTTAAAGGTTTTATCTGCAGCCAGGTAAACAATGTAGCTTTTAACGTTTTTAAATGCCTCTTAACAACGTTCTAATATAGTATAGCTATAAATATATTTGGAGATAAAAAAAACAAAAAAACGAAAGAAATCAATAAAGTGGTTGTCCCGCAGTTCTCTAAAAACTTCAGCCAATCCTATCGTTCGGACCAAACGGTAGGATTGAACAATCCAGCTGTCTGTCTGCCACATTTCCGCACTGCTTTGATGCACCATTAATCCGCCCGGTCACATTTTGGGGTAGAACATCCCGGAAGTGAAATAAGGACAGAATTAGCTGGCGGTTAGTGCTTCCATTTTAAGATAAAAATACCAGAGTCCCCCCCAAAAAACTTCTTTTCAGCTAGCAGAAAACTAAAAAACATTTGGAGGTGAAAAGAGGAAAAACCTGAGGGAATGTATCGACGGCTGGAGTTTTGTTTTGAACAGTCACCGTGGCAATTCATGGTCCCACGTCGTGAAAAGGCTGGACTCCGGAATTTACCCGACGGGAGGCGTGAGTGCTCTGAGACGAGTTTAGCTAGCGATACCTCGTTTGTTTACAACGTCGCAGACAACAGCTTTAAAGTACGAGTGTTTTGTTTGTGAGAGACCGATGGATCTTCTGTGTTGAGGGTATTGCTCTGGTCTGTTGTGGTAAAAAAGGATCTGTGCTGATCAAAAATCCCAGGGAAGACTCAGAACGCCGGCCTGGGAATGTCTGACATCAGGAAGACCTGCAGTGTGTTGCTGAGGAGAGGATGTCTGGGTTTCCTTCCTGACCTGTTACCTTTGTGACCCAACCTTGGATAACTGGAAGGAAAGAATAGATGGATGGATGGTTCTCATTTGAACTCCACACCTCCACATTGTTTTATAACCAAAGTTATAATAAATAGAAATAACTTGGCTGAACATCAAATCATTAATCAGCTTGTATAGACGCTGTTTCGAGAGGATATGGTCGTGCAAGACTTTCACTTTTACCTTTAGTGGAACGTATGAGGTCTGTAGGACAGCTTGATGGATGTTTGGTTGTCTTTGTACGAGATGATGGTGGAGTAAGATGATTTTATGTGGTCGAGAGGCCACATTGTTCTTGTTGCTTTGGAGTGCTGCAGCAATTAGCACAGCCACCAATTACATCCACTGTATGACAGGGCTGCAGAACGTCTGAGTGCTGTAGGCATCATGTGAGACGGAGAGCAGATGTTGGTGTGAACATCAAACCTCACAAAGCAATTTTAAAACCACACTTATAGTTTCAAAATGCTACTTTGGCAAACAAGTGGAATATGCATTTGAGCCATAAACAATTAAGAGCAGCTTAAAGCAGGATCTCATGAGTTATTGGATCTTATTTTGCTTCATGGAATAAAAAAAAGAAGAAGAATCCACTCCTATAATCAATCAAACTGAAAGAGGATTATGGCATTTCATCATTCTTTGAGTATTAACTGGGTGAGAGTGAGAACTATTCACTTATGCCAATATCGTGCGGCACAGAGGTTATTGCCAAACTTATATATGTGGATACATAACACAAAAACAAGACCTGGATACAAGCGGCTGAAATGAGCTTCCTGTGTAGGGCTGGGCTCAGAGATAAGGGGAGAAGCTTCGTCATCCATGGGGGAGCTTGGAGTAGAGCCGCTGCTCCTACGCATCGAAAGGAGTTTGCTGAGGTGGTGTGGGCAGCTGATCAGGATGCCTCCTGGGCGCCTCCGGCTGGAGGTTTTCCAGGCACATCCCACTGGGAGGAGAACCTTCGAAGACCTAGGACTCGCTGAAGGGATTATGTATCCTCTGTGGTCTGGGAATACCTCAGGATCCACCGGAATGAACTGGGGAATATCGCTGGGGAGAGGGATGTCTGGGCTTCCCTCCTGGACCTGTTACCTCCACAACCAGAGCAGAGGAAGACCATTGATTTCAGTGGCATTGCCATGGTTGTTAGATTCAATCAGCTGGGAATGTAACCTCTTCTGAGGACAATACATAAAGTTTGTGTAGGTTCTGGCATCAGTACTTTTTATATTACCCTTACAAACCTGAGAAGTACATGCTGCATTCCACTACCTCAACAGTTGGAACATGACTCTGCTGATGTCAGACTTACCCGTGTTCTAGTTCAAATACTAAACAAAGGCAACATATTTCTCTACATTTCTATGTACATTTAAACACTGTAGCAGCATGTCCTCAAACAGAGGTACAGTTCTGTGTGTGGGACTGAATTACTGAGCTACAATCTGACAGAAGGAAAACAACAAGCAGGTATCGCGATGTGTCATGAGCAGGTAGCCATATTGGATATGAAGTGAGGACGGGTTAGGAAACCAATTCTAGCTCTAATTCTGACTTTGGGCATTAAACTTTCAGACTTTTATCTCAGAAATCTCAAACTTCTTTATAGTACAAACAAAATGCATGCATGAAAGGGAAGAATGTGCAAACTTCATTAAAGGCTCATTGGAAAAGATTGTTGACATATCCAATCTCTAAAACTAAAGTTGTGTTTTTTTGTTTTCTAAGTTAGCTGACCCATCTACCTGTTCTTAAACACACAGGTGACCTAAAAACAATTAAATACTTCCTGTGGAGTTTGTCTACGCTGAACATGTGTGTCCTGATTCATCTGCTTTTCTTCCTTCTCCTCTTCCTCCTTGGGCATTGCACCACTCAACCTGTCTCTTAGTTATCTGACACCACAGGAGACTCCAGGCATTCAGGGCATTCTTTTTCCCAGGAGAGAAAGGAGGGAGACGGGGAGTGAGACAGCGAGGGGTGGGCTGCAGGAGGAGAGACAATGTGAGGGGTTCAACTCTGTTTAGTTTCCATAAAAGCCCCCCCCCCCTCGACACTTTACACACTTGCATTTCATGACCAACTCCCGGCTCATAGAAGGGGCGGCGCTGCAGGCAGCGAGGCAGTATGGAGTTAGAGAAAAGCAAATGCACCCCACCTTTGCTTCCTCTATTCAGGACTTTGTGGGATGCCAGCGTGTTCCGAGCCTCCTTTTCTCCTCACACCGAGTGAAGGAGAAAAACAGCCCTCTTTACAGACTCCGCCTCTTTTCTCCATGGTTCATTTTGTCTGTGGATATTTGACTTTGGCATAATCTGGTTGAGTTTTCCTTTGATCCTCACCTGCACCTGGAGGCTTGGATGATTCCCATGTTGTCATTTTCTGCTTCGGTCAGGAGATAACTCTAGTTTCATTAATAATTTCTGGTTTGAACTGGATTTGGTCATGTGTGCATGTACTCTTTAGGTCTTTTGGTTCCTTACTTAAAGCCATTTATACTGTACACTTTGGTTGCACGAAAAGATTTTTTGCCAATGCTGTTTACTCTTGATCAGGAGCTGTTGGTTAGAGTGATGTGCCACACTATACACACCAACTCAGCACCGCGACCACCTGTTAGCCTCTTTCACAGAACAGAAATCATTTGGGTCAGCTGTGTCCTGGAAGGGTCTGATCTTTCATCAATAAAGCACCAAAAAATCAAAGGTGTGGAATGGAACTCATTGTCATTGACATGCAGTACATATGATGACATCGCCTTAACACCATTCATATGAAAAACATGGCAAATAAACCTTAATTTTGTCCTTATGCCATTGTTTTTAAGCAAAAACAGCAATACGTTTTGTTTAAAAAGTTAGCTTCCATTCTTTTCTCCTCAAAAATCATCATGTTGATGGCTGGTCACACATACTACTGTATATGTCATCACTAGTGATGTTAGGGTTTGCACATTTGTAAACTCCTGACCCACACCAAACCGCCCCGCATCACTGCGTCTACTTTTACAACCCGCCCTGCCTCATTAAAAACATGTTGATATTGACTGAATGCGCTTTTATTTAGTCTGTCTCCAAAATGTGCTTATGCAAGGTTCAAAGTTTGCACAAAGTTACTGTCTGATCTGTTTTTTGCATGATCAGGTTTGATAAATGAGGCCCCAGGTGTCTTATCAGCGGTCACGGAGAGAGAAACGGACATCGCTCAGCCTGTCATCAGCTGCAGCGGCTCGCTGTCATTTTCAATCCACGTAACAGTATGGTCCTACACACAACACGCACACACAATGATGGAAAATCTTGCTGGAGGGACTTTCTCTGCTGACCTGGGAGCTCCTTACGATCCCCCCGGAGGAGCTGGCCGAGGTGGCTGGGGAGAGGGAAGCCTGGCAGGCTGTTGCCCCCGCGATCACACCTCAAATAAGCGGAGGAAAATGGATGGATGGAATTTTTTAAGTTAAGGTGACGCCTGATTTAAACCCGCCCCACATCGCTTCACACTGAAGTAAAAGTCTATTGACCCGACCCAACCCATCACTAGTCATCACTACAGCTCAACTTAGAGGCTTACCTTTCATATGTTGATTATTATGGGGCTGTTGATACCTTGCTTGGTGACTAAAAGTCAAGTAAAAGTGGCAACCCTCTATTCTGTTTTAGTTCTTTCAGACATTAAACCAAGACAACCAGGTGTCTCAGGCCTGGCTTTGAAGTGTTTTGTGGGAGTGGCTTATCAACATATCAACAGGGAGTCAAAAAACACAAAGGTGCATTCATTTAACAAAAGAAATGCTAAAAGGACTTGAAGTGCACCAATCTTTGCTAGAAATGTAACAGAATCAGAGTCACAGGTAGCTGGTTCCTATCTCCAGATGTCACTGGAGAGACGGGGTGCACCAAGGGTCTATTCAGACGCACACTCACATTTAGAGCTGTCAATTAACCTAACATATTTTTTGACTTTTGCAGGAAACCAGAGTACCTGGAAAAAACTGGAAGAACATGCAAACTCTATGCAGAAAGATCCCAACTGGGAATCAAACCCAGAACCTTCTTGTTGCAAGGCAACAGTGCTAACCAACTGTTTTGTTGTGCAGCCCTTAGAAACCGATGCCCACCCTTACTACTATGTAGCAAAAGCAGAAACCGGCAAGTCAGCCAGCAAATAAAAATATGAAGAACCCAGCTGCCATTTTTACACTCCGACATGACATAATGACCCACGTAGAATGTAAAAATACTCCAGCGTTAAATACTTTCTGCCCAAATGGACTTTTAAAGATATGCTTTAAACAGCCACCATGAAGAGAAGCTACGTCAGCCAACCTCAACTGAGAAATCCAGGAAATTAAGACCTGGTCTAGTTTTATCAGTCAGACGCATTTTACAAATATTCTACCAGACTTGCAGAGTTTTCACCACAGAAATAGAAAACACATCTACAAAATTTGGCCTTCATAGAGGAAAGACTGCAATCCATCTTATTGTCTTTAGAACACACACACACACACACACACACACACACACACACACACACACACACACTGGTCCTCATACGTAGCAGTTTCACTTCAGCAGTTTTTCATCTGATGATGTTTTGATTTATTCTTTGCACATAAACTGCACCACTGTTGACCTTAGTGGCTGCGCCCCGCTCACCTGTTGTGGCTTGGCTGGTATGTGTGAAATTTCCTGCCCTTGTGAAAATCTTAGGTGGCCTGTTCATTTTTTCTCTCTCGGATGATTTAGGTGATGTTCTCACCTCCCACAAGCTTTTGTACTTGTTCATCCTCCTGTACACTCCTCTAGAGCAGAGAATCACAAAACCTGGTGTTTTAAAGATTACTGACGATGTGCAAGTGAGATAATAGAGCGTCTTTTCAGATGGCTGAAGTGTCTTAACATATAGTGTTACGAATTAGTATAAAACAGTTTGTCAACTCTTTTCTCAGGGTTTTCATTTATTATGCACAGATCTTGGACTGAAATCTTTCAATGATTTCCCTTGTTTCTACACTGAAAAAAAGAAAACATTGGTCTAACCCAGCAGTTCCCAAACTTTTTTTGCTGCGCACGCCTTTCTATGTCCCAGCTGTGTTCACGCACCCCCAGTCCCCAGATGGAACAAATTCCTGGTACCTACGAATCGTTAAATGTTACAAATTTTCAATACTTTTGAGCGTTTGATAATTAAATAAATCGCTTTTTATATGTAACCGGGGATTACTCTGAGTGTCGCGTGTCCTATGGTCTTGAACGCCCCTCGCACGGTCTGGCGTTTCCTTGTGATGTGTGTATCTTGTAAATACGGCAGGTGTGTGTGTGTGTGTGTGTGGGGGGGTGCTGATCGAATGCTGGAAGTCAGCAGGAGGTTACTACACTGGTTTAAGTTGACGGTTCGCTTAACTATCTGCTTAGTGTTTTTAAATTAAAACCATGCTCCGTTAGCCATTAGAAAGTAGCACTGTATCTTTAGTAAAAAGTAAAGAAAACGACTCACCATGGAGTTGATTAAATAAGGACACATATGGAATCAATCGGCAGAGTTGTTACAAGCTGTCAAGACGGACTCTTTGAATAAATAATATCCATTTGACAAGATAAACAGCCCAGCAGTTCGCGCAACTTTGCCCCGGAACTAATAGTAAAAGTTATCGTCACCTTCAAAATAAAGGTCTGCTCGAAGGAGTTCACATGATTGACAGAAAAAAGACTCAGAGTTCATCAATATATTGTCCCACAGCTCCACACAATAATGATATACATGTTTATTTACACATCTTTATTGAGTGGGAAAAAAACACTGTAAATGTGTAATATTACATTTTTCCGCCATTACAGTTTTCATCTTGCGCACCCCCTAGTGGCAGCTCGCGCACCCCCAGGGGTGCGTGCACCACAGTTTGGGAATCCCTGGTCTAACCTAAAAAAAACAGGGGTCTAACTTAAAAAAAATTAAGTAATCGGTCACAAGTAATTTAATTAGCTTTATCCAAGTTAATTTTTTAAGTTGACTTTGAACAAACGTAATAAATTAACTTTGAAAAAACTTTATTTAATTACTTGTGACCGATTACTTCAATTTTTTAAAGTTAGACCCTGTTTTCTTTTTACAGTAATTTCTGACATTTGATTGAAATTAGATAGATTATCATATTGACTTTTAAAATACAACAAAATTTGACTCACACACTGAAACAAGCCCCATCCAGACAGGTTGCTAGTTTGACGCCTCCATTAGACTGCTGTCTATTGCAGTCAACATTCAAAACATCAAAAACTTTAACATTTATCCTCTAACGCTTGGCCAAGTCTTAACTCTGAAATACTCAAACTGAAGGCATTTAGAGCATTTATCCACTTAAACTGGCTTTACTTGATTTACACTGCAAGAATATTGACAGTGAAAGGGAGGTTCCATAAATAGCTAAATTAACTTTTATTCAGTGGGAGCTTAAACCAACAACAATGTTAGAAATCCTTGCGGCCTGGTGTTTATGATCGTAATACAAGATTCTTCCACGGTTAAATATGAGAAATGTGTTATAAGATGTACAATTACCAGGAAGATGGAATATATAAGTATTTCCACCACCCCCAGCTGGTTGTTTTTACCTCCTCCAGGGGTGCCGTTTCTTAATTAAAGGAGATAAAAACCCCTTCTTCTCCCTCTTAATTGGAACCATGCCTGAATGGACCAAACTCACTCGACCTTGGAGTTGCTTTAGGCAGTTCTGGAAGAATGAGAAAAAAGAAACCCATGGATTTAAGTGTACAAAAAGGATGTGTTTTTATTAGCTAGAGGACAACTTCTCCTACTTAAACCTTTTTGCACAAGTTGTTAAATGTTTACATTCATTTTAGAGCTTGAATCCTCCCGATCTTAACGCTTGTGAGCAGCGCTTTGAAGGTGGAGGAAATGTGAACGATGTTTTATTTTAACAGTTTCATATTAACCCTCACATCTCAACTGTTGATTGAACATGTACTTAGTTTGTGTGTTTTACCTGTATAGTTAAAGGGTTGTGTGTATTAGCATAAGTGTGTGTTTATGTAAGAGGGCAGGGAGGGAGTCGGTTCCTGCAGCCTGCAGATAATAACAGCGTTACAGCGTTACAGGAGGAGGATTGTGGTCTGCATTCTGGAACAGTTTATTAGGGGGAAGTCTGCAATTACATATTTTCTGGCTAAACATTAACTAACTCTGTACTGCAAGCCTTCACAGCGTGGACTGTAAAGCTTCAGCCTTAAGTGTGGAATCAGATAACTCACTTTTACTGGGAGACTTGTCACCTCATTGAACAAAAACATTTAGCTGGATTTTTAGCAAAGGATAACTTTAATTATTGTTCTGTTTAGAGGAGAGGACTTTGGCAATGTTTGGGTTTAACTCCTAAAGGCTCTTTGGATTAGACGACACTATATGTCCTGATCCTGCTGAAAGCACCGTAATGGAGCTGCTGCTGTGCATTAAATATAATCAAACGGGGAGAAGTTTCACTGCAGCTCAAATGCTTATAATCATAGTTTTCTCTTGTTTGTTTAGATTTACTCTGCTGCTGTGCAGGTTGGGTAAAATCACAGAAGAGGAAAGTTTGGAAATGGCTTGTTTTATTTCATTGAATTCTAATGGATTCTTCTGAAACTGATTATTACCCAGATTAATATTAAAGTTTAAGGTGAGGAACTTCAAAGTTGAGTCATGGTAATAAAAATGATGACAGTTTTAGTGTTAGAAAGCGGTTCACGTCTGGAAGAGATTTCTTATTCTTGTTTGACATCGTGTCCTGCCCCTTTGTGTTTAGTTGTGCCTTTCTGTTCCCGTGTTTTTCATGTTCCTCCTCCTGTGTCCTGCACTAATCCTCCACAGGTGCGTCTCTCTCGTCTCCCTCCCTATATATATATATATATATATATATATATATATATATATATATATATATATATATATATATATATATGCTGTTTAGTTCTGTCGGTTCCTCATGTTGTCTCCCTGGCCTTGTTCATCCTGTGTCTCCCTGAGCTCTGTCCAGCCAGCATTACAGCTGTTTTTGGATCACCTTGCCGTTTCCTGCCTCACTTGGGTCCTGCACTTATCCCAACCCTGACAATAGGAGTGCTGTTGTCTTATACATTACTTTTTAAAATTCATAATACCGTAAAGTACTTTGTGTAGGCTGTTTTACAGTGCTTTATAAATAAAGTTGGATTAGAAGTTTGGAATCATTGTTTCAAGTCAACCTGATTGACAGATTTTGGACAGCTCAGGCTGCTGTATGTGTCTGAGTGACCAACACCACCATGCTGGTTGACTTTTACCTTTCCTGGGATGTTAATCCACAGAGAAGTGTGACCAGCATGAGGAGGAGGAGTCAAGCTGTTATGGTTGCATACAGATCTACATGCTACTGAGGCTCCTACCAGTAAAATGGCCAATATGTGTTGCGTTTCCCTGATTACTGACAACTAATCCACTGGAAGGTTTGGAACAATGGTGAAAAGAGAGGAGGATATTACAGGTCACACACTTAACTGTGCTGCTCATTCCATGGAGGTAAAGGTGACTCATCAGGCTCACTACAACACAAATGGTTATTATCAAATGGGAGAAATACTAGGACATTATATTAATCAGATATCCAACTGGAACCTGGGACTTAAAGCCAGAACAAAGACCCTCCCTCTAGTGGCTGGTACCAATAAGACCCTCTACCTCCATGTAAACTAATGGAACATAGTCCTGTCCCGGGATTCTGATGGACTTACTCTAGTTGTGATGGATCTATATGTGTGTTCCAGATGAATGTTGCATCATCCATCACCTGATCAGCAAAAGGTTTCCAGATTATAAGTTTGATATATTTTTTTTTAACATAAAAAGCACTTATGTTTAGATGCAGGTGACCAATAGAATTCTTGCATTATGAAACTAGCTGTGGTCCGATTCCAGCCTCTGTTACAACACCTCCCTCAGTTACCATGGAGCTCCTCTGAGGTCTTTTCAGCAGCAGATCACTCAGGGCCCCAGAAAAAGGTTTAAAAAAACCAAAACACATACCGCTCTCGAGTTCCTCTCCCTCCAGCCAACATATTAACTCCCTCCAGCCCCAAAGGAGTTTCATTTGACTGATCTTATTTCAACAGAAGAGGAAATTGACTTAGATGGCCTTCATAATTGAAAGGGAAGAATCACTGATTCTTTTTCATCTTTTTGGATATTTTTTTTGTCTTTTACCTGCTTCTTCATGTGTCGTGACTTTTCCCCCCTTTTTTTTCCCTCCGTCTACAGCGGTCTCAGATTTTACATTGCTGTAATGAATAGAAGAAATAATCTGTAGGGTAATTAAAATAAAATTAAGTGGAAAAAAATGAGAGCAGTTAATTTGACCCTTGAAGAATATTTTTCAACTTTATAATTTGATGAAAAATGGAGGACAGAAAGTAAGAATGCTGTGTTCTTGTACATTTGATTCTTTGAGGTTTTTTCTTACTAAAATGTGACTTTTGAGGCCGGCAAGTAAAATGTCTTTAAAAAAAAACAAGCAAAAAGTCCAGTAGCCTTTTTAAACCCAGTACCTAACTGGGGCTGCAACTAAAACAGAACGTTTCAAGATAACGATCACAAGGCGCTTTACAATTAGAAACAAGTGAAAACAAATGTACACTGACAGACTGACAGATGGTCAGAACTTTAAACAGAAAAGGAGACAACGGAATGAAAAACTAATTTACAGTAAGTCACAAAAAGCCAGTTTGAATAAAGGAGTTTTGAGCTGCTCCTTAAAGGATCTTGGGCTCAGGGGGACAGAGGTCCAGAGTCTGGGGGCCACAGCAGCAGATGGTCTGTCTCCTTTAGTCTTCATCCTGGTACGCTGCACAACCAGTAGGCTTTGATCACTGGACCTCAGGGACCTACTGGGGGTGTCAGGATGTAAAAGATCACCGATGTAAGCTGGTCCATGTAGGGCCTGATAAACCAGAATTAGTGGAAGTGGAAGAGTAGTGGGGTTTATTTGGAGGACTTATGGAACCAGTCTAAGGAAGTTTAGTTCAGACGGGTGAAGAGTGAGCTGCAGTAGTCCAAAGCACGGAGACCGATATCCAGTTCAGAGTGTGACATAATGAAGGGAGAGCGACCCAGAGAACTGACATCCAGAGTGGGTCAAAGGTTACACCAAGATTTCTAACAGGTTTTGGTAAAAGAAGCAACCTGACCAACAGAACCCCTGACTTTAGGAACAAGCTTGTTCGTAGCTCAGATGAGATTTCAGGTTTTGACTTGCTTATCTTCCAGAACCAAAGTGATTTATCGCCTCACTTTGCATTTTCAGTTGGTTCTCCAACCTCAACCATAATTACCTCACATTTTTCACAAATAAAATGAAAAGGCTGGAGACGGGTTCCAGACGAGGACTTTTAGAACCAACATTCTGAGGCGATTTGTCGTTTGGAATATTTTCACCACCAGTTGCAGCCCAGTGAGATGCTGGTTTAAGGATCTTCTGGGTGGAATTTCAGTCTATTTTTTTTCTTCTTTGAAAATACTTTACTCCCTGACAGTCGGCACGCTGCTGGTTGTTTGAGGTAAGCTCCGCCCACTGGATAGCAAAAAAGGTCAAAACCAGCGTTTTAGACTGTTTGATCAACTCTGTGTAGTTCAGAACACACACACACACACACACACACACACACACACACACACAACAAACTGGTACGCTGCTGGCACTATATTTTAAAGGCACAATCAGCTATTACTTACTTTTTTCATAAATGTTCTCTCTACTTCCTCCTGAACCAAACGTCTTTGCATCATTTAGTTTTGGGTCATTTGGTTCTTTTCAGCTTCCAGAAGTTTGGTGAGGTCATTTTTATTTATCTTCTGTTTATTAGAGCCAGTATTTGAGAAACGGAAACACCTTTCCTCCTCTTTCAGTCTGAACAAAAGCAAAAAGAACCAACGAACCTCTATTTGTCCACATGCTTTGTCGCAATGTTTTAGTATTATTTCCTGCCACCTGAGCCCATCACACTTAATCAAAGGCCATCTATACACACAAGTCAGAATCAATCCATTAATAAGTCACCTCTGTGGTATTTAAATCAAGCTTTGGATTTAAGACTTCCTCTTTGCTAGCAGGAATCCACCCAGCCTTTCGGAGCCACCTTTGTGTGACTTATGTGCCTCCGGTGGATTAGGAGAACTCAAAAGCCATTTAAATTACAATCCTCTGCGTTCCAAAGCAACACTGGAGGGACAATGCAGTGCAGCGAGGAAAAAAAATACTCAGCAAGTACGGCGTTGATAGTTATAAAGCAGCCATATTTCCAAAGAAGGGCCTATGAATAAAATGCAAACCCCTCTATTAGGGGGATGTGCCTGAACTTGAGCTGAAAGGAATGTTTTGGATTTACAAGGATCCTGTGTGTGAGGCTACATGTGTGTGTGTTTGTGTGTTGTAAAGCACAGCATGAATAGATGTGTTGACCCCGATTACAAACTTGCATGTGTGTGCAGGAACTGAAGAAAATTTGCAAAACTTTTATGCACAGCTGCAGGCGTTTACCACGGTGATATCATTAGCTTGATTCATACATGATGCAGCGCTGAAAGATGGTCTCTGTGTACTAAACATCTGCGTAAGAAATTATGCATACTTTCAGCTGACTCTAGCCGTGCTATAACTTTAGCCGTATCTGTTTTTGTCATGAGAGCCTGCCTCTAGGCCTCCTCACAAGACTGTGTTTGTGCATCATGTGTGTGGTCAGCAGAAGCAAGGCCATTTCCTTCAGAAAAATACCAAGAAGGGGACATAAATCTCCCCAACTCCTGGTGGGATGTCACGGAAAACGGAGATCTTAAAGGCAGCAGGCCTACAGCTCCAGGGAAGGAACGCAAACATCAATCATCGGGTCCAAGGAGGACGTGTTCAGGGTCCTCGGATGCTTAAAACCAGGCCAGGAAGTGTGTATGTGTGTGTGTTTGTGGGTCTTGAGCATGCTTGGGTCTTCTCTGCATGTGTGCATGTCTTTGTGTAGATGCACACAGAGTTTGAATGCGTGTGTGTGTGGACATGCCTCTGAAAACGCCTTCCCAGGCTCCCCTCTTCTGGGGTGGAAACAGGGCAGTAAATAGCAGGGTATCTCCTGGCTGCAGTCCAGGAACTGAGGCCCTGGCAAGGAAGTGACTCATTTCAGTGGAGAGAAAAGAAGAGGGGGGAGGATAAGAGGATTTTTGTGTCTCTTATTATCAGTCAGCCAAGGCAAAACCACACTGTCAGGCCAAAGAGAAGAGAAGCAGAGGGGAGGAAGTGGGAGGAGGTGGTGAGGCGTTAGGGAAGGTGCATGGAGGAGGAGGAGGAGAAACCGCTGCTCTGATAGGACCTCTGCTGCTGGTATTTGGCTTTTCAGGAACTGACTCTTGACCCGAGCTGAGGGCCATGCCGGGGCAGTTTGTTTGCCAACACCTGCGCGATGAATGCTCACCCTGCATGCTCTGAGAAAAATATATTTAATGCTAAAAAAAAAAAATACTCGTTTCAGAAAAGCGTCTGTTTTACTTTTAGATTTTAGTTTATGTTTTTAGTAGAAAAAAAGAGAAAAACTCGTACTAAGCCTGCTCTGTTTTCCCAAGCCAAAGTGCTTCAGGTAGGTAAGTAAAACACCTGAGTAGACAGGGCAAGATATTCTATGTGTTTGTATGCATACATGTGGCAGGATACGGATTAAGGCCTCAAAACTGGAGCTTAGAGCCAAACACTTCTAAATGTGTCAGAGTGAATGGAGTCACCTTTTACTTTGAGCCCTTTAGGAACAAGCTCATATACCACGAGACCAGGTTAGAGTTTTTATTTTTGGAAAACACTTTTATGTTAAAGATGTGGAAAAATATACTTGAATAAATAAATAATATTTCCTTATAGCAGTTATTTTGTATTTTGACCCAAAAAAATGAAAATGATAAATCACTTTTTATGCAATAAAACTTCGAAGTATTGTCAGAGGCACACTGAAACATGTATCGTTTCATCGCTGCATCTCACCTAAAAGAAGCAATTTATAATAATTCCCGGCAAGACTGTTGGTCAGAAAGATGTTTAGTTTTTGTGAATTTGATTACAATTCGCCACAGAAACAGCACACTGTTTACAGCGAGGTTTTAGCAATTTGTTTTTGTAGAAAACTGGTGTTTATGTGCTTCAGGACTGATGAGCTTACAGCTAGTCTGAGCACAGCTAAGACCAAAGTGCTGCTGTCCTAAAACAGCTCCCATCTCCTAAAATGTCACAGTACTTCACAAACTTCACTTTTAAAACCTTTTACGTCTCCATCAAGTTCACATTACATAGTATTGTTCTGAATATGAAACTTTAAAAGTTTTTTTCCCTTTAGACAAAATAAATTTGCCTTATATCGACTTTCACCCGTCAATAAAAAATGCAACAACCTCACTAAAAACTCTAGCAGTATCTGAAAAGGTAACACTTGTTATTAAATTCAGACGCACATATAATTTTTCATGGTAAATAAAAAAAATCAACTTTTTTTTCTCAAATAAAAAAAAAATTTTATTTACAAAAGATGAGATTTAGTTGTCAGAAAGTATTTTCCCAAAAGGTATATTTAGACAAAGGGGAGTGGTTTCATAATCAGTGTCTTATATTCAGACCATTACGGTAATTCCTGTCTTGACACCTTAATGCAAAGATATTAAAGATAACTGTTAAAAAAATCATGCAATGCAAAACTGATTGCAGTGTTGAAGTTTATAAATGAACATCTGGATTAAACCTTTAAGTATTTGGTGGCGAGGCTCTCGTTTTACCGGTCCATCAACGTCCCAATCCTCTATGGTCATGAGCTTTGGGTTATGAACGAAAGAACGAGATGGTGGAGAAATGAGTTTCCTGCGCAGCGTGGCCGGGCTTAGCCTTAGAGATCGATCCAGGACAAGCTGGAGGAAATACATCTCCAGGTTGGACAGGGAACGTCTGGGAGAGGGATGCCCTACTTGGGATGCTGCCCCCGTGACCCGGACCCAGATAAGAGGAGGAAGGCGAGGCGAGGTAACAGACAGAACAGTTTAGTAAATAAAAAAAAAAAAAAGCATAAAATTTCCACTTTATTATATTCATCAGTTTGTTACATCTACTACAGTAAAATGACTCTTTTTCTCTTGTTCTGTCAGCGTTACACATCCGGTCTGAGGGTCCCTCTAACTTCATAATCATAAGTCACACAATGAGAAATCACCACTGTTAATCAATGAACCTCCACTTGGTCCCATCCGAGTTTCCAGGTGGGCGTGCAATATGGCAGACCTTTGTTCTGTGTGTGTGTGTGTGGAAAAGCACACACTGTCAACATGAGAGAGAAAAGCTAATATTTACCACGTATGGCCTCAGCTTTAATATTAGCTAGAGGCGCTAGTCGAGGGAGAGCAGAACTTTGACTCTGGTCTCACCAAGAGCAGGCTTTCAAGGATTTATTTTTCAAGACTTTGCTGCTTTATTTTACAAGAAAGAGAAGAAGGAATCAGACTTAGAATCAGAGAGGAAGAGAAACAAACCTGAAGCAGGTTTCCAACATTGAGCACCGTGTGTTTATTGCTCACAAGGATTATAGGTTTCTGCATCTTTCTCAATGAAAAGTGTGGTATGTGATGGAACAATAAAGCCATTCATCGCTAGATGTTTTGCAGAAATGCAAAACACTGGGCTTTTATCAACTTGAATATCAACATTTTAGTTTTTGATATGGAATTGTTGACCTTTTTGATGCATTAAACACAATTGAACAAAAAACAATCTTTACACTTGAACTTGTCGTGCAGAAACACAATATAGATCTTCAATCTTCACAGATGTATTCTTCATTTATTCCTCCTTCAGCTGACCCTGCAGAGTTTCATGCAGGAGGAAAATCTCACAACAGAGTTCATATTTGTCATACTGGCAAGTCGACCGTCTCAGGAAAGGACTCCAGACGAGCTCATGTCCAAGCATTTCGCCGTAATGCTGCATGAAATCGCCGGAGGATTTCAACTGAGTCAAGCTGTGCGTCTCTGGCATGGGACCCACATCAATATCCTACTTATGCTGGTGGCCAGGTGTTGAGGGGAAATTCTCAATCGAATATCGTGTCCAACTTTGTGGGAGCTCGGGGAGCTGTATCTCGTGTGGATATTCATTTCACCGTCTCGCTACGCGCCCCGTCTCCTCTCCTTCCGTCTTGTTTTTGGCATTCCTCCGATCCGGGCCGACTGCAGTCTGCTGTGGCTCCCAGTTGCACACCTGCCACAAAGAAACAGCTGTGATCCGGCACAACATCATTAGTGCAGCTGAAAGAGAAGGAAAGGCCTGCGTAGCTGTCTCCCCCCCCCCTGTTTACTCGCCCTAAAAGTTCAACTCCAGGGCATCTATACAATGGACAAACATTTTTACGATGAAGACGTGCAGAGGCAGCCCCCTCCCAAAGCTCCTACAGCAACGACATGAAACATGATCGTGACGAAACCTGTGGCAAATCAGAGGTGCTGAAAGAAAATTTTATACCTCGGAGTGAACGTGTTTTTCTGGGTCGTTCGCAGCGTTGTACAGTGGATGGCTTTAAGCTACGAGGACATTTGGTAAAGCATGAAAAATGCTGAATGTCAAACCGTCTTAAAATGAGGCTTTGGCCTGTGCAGGCAAGACATCATCTCCTGCCACATGACCAGAAATCTCTCATCAAGTTACACATTTACAAGCAGCCAAGACACGAAGAGGTGTACAAAGTATACTGCTGCAATCAATACGTCCTTCATGCATGTGGAGGACAAGGAGGGAGGAAATGCTGCCATTGATTTGTGAAGATACTGGAGGATAATCGTCCCCTAAGAGCATCTGTGCTTCCAGAAACAGACGAGTGAGATTTGACTCCTGCGGGTACCAAGGGCTGCTCTGGAGAGCAGATGCCAGGTTTCCGCTGTAAAAAATGTATCTGAAAACAATCTTTCACCCGGTCCTAAAAGTGCACTGGATGAGACGTTTAACAGGAACTCATTACAATACAAATTACGAAACATATTCGTGGTTTAAACTGTGCAGATTTATAGGCATTGGGTCTTCTTGAATTCAGACTGATTGCTTCATCAGCAGCAGCTCTTGCATCGATGTACACAGATTCACAATACGTTGCACAAACTGTGGCTGTTGAGATCAAACAGACAGAGGCTTCGCCTGCTAAAGAGTATAAGGCGAATAATCCAAACACTTACAGAAAACTTTTGAAGTGGGGATATCTTTTACTTCTAACACCTCTCTAAAAGTTTCTGTGAATTAGAGGAATTAAAGCTTTTAAATTATGGCAATAATGTTGTGTTGCCTGTGTCTGGTGAGTGTTCAGTTGTCTGTTAGCAAAACAACTCATGAACTACATGATGGATTTGATTAAAACTTCCATGAAGTAATCAGTGCATGTACATCAACACCTGATTAACTTTAAAAATCAACCCAGCTGAAGATGGCTGCCACAGCTGACTGACCTTTAAAGACACAAAACATATCTAGTTATAGTAATAATAAAAAAGAAGTATTAATTAACAAAGTAACTTAGGTCAAGAAGTTGGACATTACAATCACTCACATCAATCAATTCAAAAGTACCATAGGCCATTTTGGCATTTAGCAGGAAAAGTAATGAAAAACACTAAAATGGACAAAACGACATTAACTAAAGTATTCAATCAACACTATAAGTATTGGTCTAACGTTCGGCCATAACAATAACAAAGACACGTCGCTGTTTAGTGAATAAAATCACTAATCAGGACTTAAAGCTCATTAGCTTAGCGTTAGCTCATTGAAGGGTTGAATGGGCGAACGTAGCGCCGCATTTTTAGTAAAACAAAAACAAAGCAAACGATTCACCGTGGAGTTGATAAAACAAGGACACAATATGGAATCAATCAGCAGGGAGAGCACGCCGCCACAGAGACAAGACGGCGTGATCGCCCTGGGACCAGTGTTAATTTCGTAGACGAAATATTTTCGTTATTTATTTTGTCACGAATATATTTTACCGAACGAAAACTAAACGAAATTCAAAAATATAAAACAGAAAAAGACGAAGACTAAATTAGCCGACATTGTCGTCTGGAACGAAAGACGAGACGAGAATTGACAGTGACGAAATTCAATCAGAAAACGGCAAGAATTTGACGAACATACCAAAGAACCAATCAGCAATCGGAGCAGGCGGGACTAGAGAAGGGAACCAATCAGCAAACGTAACAGGCGGAAGTAAATGAGAAAGGAACCAATCAGAGTCTGCCTTGTCCGGACGCGCCGGAGTTTGTAAACAGCAAAGCAGACGCCAACAGGAACATACTTTATTAAAAGTGGGTCAAATTAACAGAACGGAGGCAGAGTTACGACGCTAATTGTAAGATAATGGTGGTGAATGCAGCAGAGGCATCAAACAGCTGTCAGGGAGACAGGAAATATGGAGTGAAATGGCCGAAGACGGAGCATTGTGGCGATCACGTTCTTTAAAACAAATTGGATGACTAAAACTAGACTAAAATGAAAAAATATTTTAGTCAAAAGACTAAGACTAAAACTAAATTAAAAATTCACGCCAAAATTAACACTGCCTGGGACTGATAATGGAAGAGTTCAACCCCGCCACAATAAGAGCATGCTCTGAAGTGGACATTGAGTTTATGACCGACAGCAAAAAGAGTTCACCCAAATACTGTTCCACCACTCCACACACTAACGTTTTTGTCTCATCATGCCGACAAATTTAGTAATCAGAGAGCCGCATTTAGCTCGTCAGCGTCTTGTGAAAAAAGGTGAATTAAAGCAATATTTCAGGTTCAAGTTCTCAATCCCAAAGTATCAAATAAAGTTTTTAACACTGGTGGTATGAAAAATATATTTATTTGATATGAAACTAGATTGTGTTTTCTTATTAGATCTTAAATATGGTGACAGAGATAGACCACGTGCCCCTCAGATTCCACTAAATATCTCACTAAAACTATTCCACATGAACAAAAATATTAAGAGTTATTAAAGATTGTGTTTTCCACTCATTTAACACAGTGTGCTCTTTTTATTTTACAGTTGAATCCTTTTTGATTTGAAGACTTGCAGTTTCATGCAGTGGATCCCTACCAGAAAAATCAATCTGTCACCACACAGGAAGGAAGCCTGAGCAGGAGGGAGATACTGCTCTTAATGACATGTCTCTGTGTGTCTGGACCAGAGGGGGAAGTAACCGGATATTTAAACAGAGATAAGAGTGTGTGCCAAAGGGGCTGGGATTGGATATGACTGAAACCCCATGGCAACCGACCGCGGCTATCGGATGTGGAAAGGTAAATAGTAATGGGGTTGCAGCATGTTTTAATACTGTAAATTAAAAGCTCATGCAACATTTATGAGATATTATACAGGAGGTTATCTTCTGCCAAGGTTTCTGCCGAGTTATTTCCTCCATGCTTTTAGCAGGGTGCTTGTTTAAATCAAGATTTGGAAAAAAGCAGTTTGGCTTCTAAAACTGAAATCAGATATGGGGCATTTCCAATTAGGAACATTTACTGTGAGGGTGAGGAAAATGAAAAAAAAGCATCCAACTCTATGTATAGATAGGAAAAAAATCTGATGGTATATTCATTAAAGAGAGAGCTTAAAGTGACAGAAACATTAATGCAACGAGTCTCTTTAAACTCTCACTCTTCGTTTTTAGTCGTATTCCTTAAACCGATGTAATCTACTTTTCCCAGAGTGGCACTGAATTCTCTCAGAAAGCAGGTCTGGACTTGTAGCATCCACCTGTGAGAAAGATACTAACAGCTGAATCACAGCCTGTATTGTGACTGGATTGCATTTGGTCTGTTAAGGATAACGTATCTGCAGGAATCGGCTCTTATCATCTCTTATCTACCTGTCTGATAAAGGGTTTTCCGGAGAGCGTCCTCCTGAGAGTCTAACCAACATAAAATGTGATCTATAGCTCTGATCCTTAAACGTAAGGTTGTGCAACGATATGAGGTGATCTAATGTCTGACTAATCATCTACAGGAACATTTTTATTCTGACCAGAGGCCTAGAAGAGTCCAAACTTTTCTTACATCACAAACTGGATTCATAGACACCATGCACATAACACTGTATTTCTAATACTGTCACTGTAATATATAGTATTTTTTCCAAAACAATACACCTCGCAAGACCAATGCATATTAAAAATGTTGTTTTCTTAAAGAAGTATTTATTACTTCTATGCGATGATCCACAGACCATGTGGTCCTTGGAATGACGGTGTAGAATCTGTTTCTGGGTCTTTATCTATAGAACTGCACTGGTTTTATGAGGTTTTTCCTTTTAAATAATCATTTTCTAAACTAATAACTTTATTTTAAAACCAGAATAATTTGGATTAAAAACTGAACAGGTTGTTTCAGTCCTTTAATGTCCAAAAAAATAAATAAATCTTGTCTACTTTGCATTATTTTTCTTAATTTAAGGCAAAAGGCGTTGTAATTTATGTGTCAAAAACTATCTAATGATTATTAGAATACAGTTATCATGATGTAAAGGAATAGTGTCTAACTTTTTATTCAAACATCCACATTTTTATTTGGATTAAAATTTATTTTTTAATGTTTTTACAGTTTAATGCAGCTCATGATTCAGTCTGAAACCTATAGCTTAGAGGTTTAAGCTTCTTTCATACATGCATATAAACTATATTTATGATGTACTTTTCCACATAAAATTCACCAAGAGATTATTAATAAAATACAACAAGAAAAATAAAAGGCTATAGAGTAACAGGACACAGGTTAAGCCATTGAAAAGATTAAAGCAATCTCAATAACGCAGATGTTTGACAACTTTCTTGTGTTTGCAAAGTTGCCAACTGCAGGATTTGTGGATCAGTTTCCTTTAGAAAAACAAAATCAAAGTTGGAGACATTTTTCAAAATACAGAATAAAAGTGTGAACTCACTGAGTCGATCATGAATGTCTTTGTAAACCAAAGTAGGAGTTGAATCTGAGGCCATGTGTTCGTCAACTAAAGCTTGGACCAGACTGTCGTGCACCAGGACAACGACCCCAAACACAGCAGCAAATCTACAACAGAAAAGACCCAATGTGGAATGAGTGAAAGAAACATTCAGTTTCTAGAAATTCCCAACAAAGACCTCCAGAAAACCTTCAGACCTGTCGAGCAAAACCAATGGATTCCAATCCAGGTCTTTGAGGGCTTCCGTCCTGCATGTCCGACACCTTTTCCTGCTCCAACACACCTAATTTAATGGCTGAACTCCTGCAGAAGCCTGTTAACCACCAATGTATTCAAATCAGGTATGTTGATACATCTAAAACTTTACTCTCATAGGGGAAATAAAGAAATTAGAGAAGACTCAATAATTTTGCACAATCCTGTGTCTCTCCTTTGTGCTTTTGATGGTAATGCTTTCAGACAGTGCAGGAAAATGGTTAAACTACTTAATGTTTTTTGTTTTTTTTTGTTTCAGCCCTTTGAATCATCAGTTCTTTTGGGAAATAAAGAAATATTTTCTCAGCTTTCAGTGTGTCTGAATTGTTGCTGGAATTTCAGGATTTCTCACTTCATAAATCCAGCTAACACTTCCATATTTTGGACAGAGCAAACACAAGATGAAGTCTAATAATATCACACAAAGTGAGAGACAGTACATGTGATGCTCTAGACTCCTAGGACGATATTGACAGATTTAAGAAAACTCACAGAAGTGAACATCGAGCGTGGGGTGGGGGGGGTGGCATCATGAAGTATTTGTTCAACAGATGGGCTCTAAGCCACCACTGCTGGTCAGCAGCCCCCACATAAAGACGCCATCTACGTTTCATATACTTCCAAAAACTAGCGAGGCTGCAGTCCAACCTCTCCTGGCCCTGGGATCCGATGATGCTCCGCAAAAGGATTTGTGGCAACTGGATCCATTTGGCAGCTGCACAGGAATTTTCATTACAATGATCTTGGGTGTGGTGCTCCAGGAATGCATCCTCAATAGGACTGAGAGGAATACATGGAGATAAAGTAAAGAGGAGAACGGCAGGACTCTATGGAGGGTCACATTTCCTCACAGTCTGCTGCTTTGTCTAAACGGCACTCATCCCTTTTTTTTCCCCCCTTACAAGGTTTTTCAGATATATAGTCCACCACTCACCTCCTGAGCAGCGGAACAGGAACGACTATTTTTCAGCACCTGAGGCTTTTTGCTTTGTTTGGTGTTTTACAAATTCACCACATAATGAAGCGCAGCTTGTAAAGAAAAAGGTCGTTAATCTTGTCAGTAGCTGCAAGATAAGCAACAGAACAGCATGACGTCGTATTGCACAACACCTCTGGAACATTATGCATGTCACTTCAGTGCAAGTGTGTTTGCAGGTGTCATTTTACAGCTTTAAAGGATACGTGGTTGAAGTCAGGGTTCATCCCAAAGGAGTCAACAGCTACTGCAATTAGTGATTAAACATCATATGATTGTAATGCTCTTTAAAACTGTATATTTCTGGGTTTCAGTTGCATTTCTCCAAATTTGTCTGCAGGTAAAGTTTTCTTAGAAAACAAGAAAATAGCAAAGTGTATTTATTTTACCTTCACACAACAGTTCAAATATGGATCCCAGTATAATGTAATCCCATGAAAACCATCCTCAGCAGTGGTGTTCTTTGGAAATAAGATCAACTCCCAGCCAAGGCATGAGCTGTGGTGGTGCTTTAATGCTGTTTGTTACCACAATGAAGCAAAAACTGCCCAAAACAAGTTACTCAAACTATTGAGGAGGGTTGGAGCGTGGGCAGATCCCAATTCTCTCTTTATTTGAAAATCAATATTTAATACAAGCCATCCTGTTTAAAAACAGAAGATATTTTGGGTATAAATTAACTACAAAGTCAGACACAGCAGTATTGTCACTTAAATATATGAAGGAGTTCTAGTATGACTTTAATTAGTTGAACTGTCTTTGCTTGTAACTGGTTATTTTCTGGTTTTTCCAGAGTTTTGAAAAAAACATTTTTTACAGTAACGCAACCAAATGAATGGCCGTTTTTAGAACTTCCACATATATTTACAAAAGTACTCATTTGGATTTTATTCAGTAAAATAAAGTTTTGTTCCCGTAAAGGGATGCAATATTATAATAATGTGATGGATCTCAAAGAATCTGTGGCCACATCCCAGTTTCCTATACTTTGTTTTTGAAAGACTATCAGATATTACTTCATTTTCAGGAACTCTCTGCAGCTCAGAATAGTCTGAGTTTGAGATTATTTGTCTTCTGAGAGGATTACCTAATTTCCTCTTCGCCTCGCCTTCTTCCGCTCACCCGGGTCCGGGTCGCGGGGGCAGCATTCCAAGTCGGGCAGCCCAGGCCATCTTCTCCCCGGCCAAGTCCACCAGCTCCTCAGCTGGGACGCACAGGTGTTCCCAGGTCAAACTGAAGATGTATTTCCTCCAGCTTGTCCTGGGGGCCTCCTGCCGACAGGACATGCCCAGAACACCTCCATGAACCGTCACCTTATTGTGGTGGAGGAGTTTGAGTGCCCTAATGATCCTAGGAGCTATGTTGTCTGGGGCATTTGTGCCCCTGGTAGGGTCACCCATGGCAAATTGGTCCTAGGTGAGGGGTGAGACAAAGAACGGTTCAGAAGACCTTTCATGAAGAGAACACCAAAGAGTTCGAGTACCCGGCCCGGAGGGTTACCAGGGTCCCACCCTGGAGCCAGGCCTGGGGTTGGGGCCCATGGACGAGCGCCTGGTGGCTGGGCTTTTGCCCATGGGGCCCAGCCCGATCCGGATACATGGGCTCATCCAACTGTGGACCCACCACCTGCAGGAGGAGCATGAAGGGTCTGGTGCAATGTGGAGCGGGTGGCAGACCGAGGCGGGAGCTTTGGCGGTCCGATCCCCGGACAGGAAAACTGGCTATTGGGGATTATTTAATTTGCATCAGATAATTTCTTGTGCAAAACAAAAGATTTTACTATCTGGTGCACATGGAAAAGTTTGTCATGAGCACCAACAACATTTTTTGTGCACACAAGAAACTTTTGTTTTTGTGCACACTGGATAGTTTCTTTTGCACCAACAAAAACCGTTCCTTTTCCTCCACCGTCTCCATAAGGGGCTTTCTAGTAACACCCAGAATATCGTCCCACTTAATATGAAGATTTAAATAAATATGCACATTTTGATAGTGTTTTATGAGTTTCCCACCCAAATTAACATTACCAGGGGACACAATGTCATGTATACTTTATGTTCTATAGATTTTGTAGAACACTCCTGAATTGTGTGAACCACTAACAACACTTTAAAGCTGCACTGCATGCAATATTTGCAGGGTGTTCTCTTTCATTTCTTTTTTAGCCTTTAAATCACGTAAAACTTTAGCTAATTCATTATTTTTTATTAACCGAGATGCATAAACGTTCCTCAGTTGAATGTATTTTAAATTATTTTTCTGCAAGACTAGCAGAAAGTTGCCATTCGAGTAATGTGTAACATTTTTACAAAGCATGCAGACAAGTCTTCTGGTTGAAGGAACTTTAGCTAATGCAGAATTTGCTTCACCCCCTGAGGCGATGTTGCACCCATATCATAGATAATAGCAAAGTGTTATTATTTCTTTTTTAATACCATGACTAACTGACAGTTTGACATTCATGTCTTCCTGCAGGGAGGCCTCAACATGTCAGGGATAATTTGCTCAGGCTGAACGTTTGATTTGTAAGTCCGAGTTTCATCTAATCTCCTCTTGAGTAATCCAGCAGGTGTGTGGTGTTTAATCTGCCAACTGAACCTGCATTTTTACAAGCTTTGACAGTGCATTTAAACGTACGCTGTGCTATCGCTACACTGTGCACTCACTGGGAACCGTTTTTCTCCGATAGCAGGTCACGATGTTGGGGTGGGACAGGCTGAGGGGGACACATGGTGCACTGCTCAGGAATTACCTCCACAATAGGGAAGTGAAAGCCGGGCAACAAAGAGCGCTCTGTCTGGGCACTGCCGTTTGGCTCAGGAGAAATACTATCTGCTGCCATGGCCTCTCCAACCCCCATCCTGCCTCGTAGGCTGATGGCTGCAGAAGGGCACCGCATTGTTGTGGTTGGCTTCTTCCGTTTACATGTAGAACACAGGCAGGAACAACACAAGCAATTACCCAACCGCTGGTGTCCAGTTTCATCCAACAAGCTGATTAAAGTGTTCTTGTAATAAAAGACAGTCTTTGTTACGTACAGAATATTTTAAAAATTCAACAAACACAGAGCTGCAGGGAGCAAAAATACAATAAATTATGTTTTTACTTTTTTAAAACCAGCTGCAACTTTCACAGTTAAGCTTGCTGCTTTTCTGCTTTAAAAAGAAAGTTTCAAAATAAAAGACCTAAAATAAAATCATTAAAACCTAAAAGGCACTCATTTAATTCTATAAATCTGGGATTAGAGATGGTGTTTGGCCACAGAGAAAACAACAAATATGTCACCAGGTCCGTTTCATTTAAACGTCAATTTAAACTTTTCCACCTTTTGGCCTAAAGTTCCTCTTTGTCCAGTTTGCAGATGTCGACAGCCGTCAGTCTGGGAATGTGCTGAAACTGGAAAAGTATTTTTATTTCTCCTGAAGTATCTAAAGGGATAACAGATGTTTTCTAAAACATCCCAGTAACTCAGTAGATTTTTTCCTGATAATCTTGAGTCTGATTCAGACGTTAAGCTTATTAAAATTTGTATCACCTGCCACCAAAAAGGAGGGTGATAGATAGCAAGATATCCCATGAACAACTGAATGGATCTTTAAAAAACTCTCAAACTCTTCACTGGATCTGCATCTACAACAAATACATGTTCAGAGTCAATCAAGGTGTCCGTCACAGATAACTTAGAAAACACACAGCAAAGAGTGATCTGACTAAAATAGCTGTAACTCCATCTGTCCTCAACATTCACCGATTTTAGTCTAAAAATTATTTCATGACAGACAAATAGGTATTCCATTAAGGCATTTTGCAGAGTTTTAGAAGGAAAGGGAACAACATTCATGTTTATTATGCCAACGTTCTCTTTTAACCTACATTTAAACACGCACCGTAAATATGTGTCCTATGCAGCTTTGAATTTGGAATCCAATTCAGGTAAGTTGAGCTACAAAAAAATAAAAAAAATAAACATGAATTGGAGAGTTAAAGGCAACAAACATGCTTATTGGAATTAGTTCAGTTATACCCAAACTAGATTGGAGCAATTTGGACTATCACATCTGATTGAGCTGCACAAACTAAAGGTGGACACAGCAGGGATCAAAGTGACAAAGAGAGAGAAAACGAAGTTTTTGGAGCTGAAAGTTTTAATGGATGAAAAAGAAGACGCTACCAAACGAACATTTGACTGGAGCTTAATGGTGAATTTCCAGCTTTAATTTACAAACAAGGAAACTACGAGTCTTCATCACCATCATCTTCCAATTTTCACTTTATTTAATATTAATAAATGTCACTGATTTTAATTCCAGTCAACTGGGTTTGCACTGTAGCAGCAGGTTTTCCTTTGGTGCTCTAATGCAGACCTAACTGTACTGTCCTCAAAAAACACCTGCAATCAGTTGGTGGTTAATTCAGGCCTCATTCCAAACTTTGAGAAACTGCTGAATATTTTCTTTTCTACTGATATGAGAGCAACAAGGGAACTGCACTTCACTCCTACCAGGAGTTGTTCTCTTTCTGCAAAAGCAAATCTCTCACCACTTTCATAGTGGGCTTTCACTTCTTCTCTGTCATGAACATATCTCAATCATAACAATAACACAGCCCTCATGGTTTGAAGTATTTTTACTTGAATGTGCATAATTTTATCATCATTTCAATGCAAGTGTTGCATCTTCTTATGCTTGTCAACAAATTTGCATTGAAGGACAAAGAAACAATGAAATACAGAGTTCAATAACATCAAAAAGAAGAAGTATTGCGATCCAGAAAGTGGATGGAGAGACAACAACAACACAAGCTCCCTTCCCCCTTCACCGCCCCCCCGTACTGCACCTCAGCCCTGCACCCCTCGGTTCTTGTATCACATCCAAAACTTCTACGTTCGCAGGCTGAGGCTGGCCAACTTTCACAGCTGTCACACATTTTCAACAGATTCCACCAGCCCTAGAAGAGGCTGGGGAGAAGACATTCCTGTGCCATTACACATGGGCTAAAAGGAATTACCGTTAACATATGATATTGTGGAAGTGGGAAATTTGCCACTCCAACCTTGCCCAAAGCGCTCCGGAACTCAGGGTCATGGATTTATTATCTCAGATGGCCCTCAGAGGTCACCGAGGGCTGGTTTTCTTCCCCTCTCTCCTTGTTCCGGCAAAAACCCCAGCAGCCCAAGTGTGCTATTCATTAAGTACACTGTGCAGCTTTGTGTGTGTGGTTGGGGGTTGTGGGGGCTTTGTGCAGGGGTGGGAGACACATGTTACTGTTGCTCTACGGGTATTTGTCATAGGAACGGCATGTCTTGTCAGACTGAAAGGCCATTCCCAGCTGTTCGGCTGCAGCAGCGTGATGCGGCCTGAGCCAATCCCCTCTGGAACAACCGTGGTCACATAAACAGGATGCCTCCCATGTACAATTGCACAAGTGTGGATGACAAATCAGACTTCTACAGTCGCTTTTTTTTTTTTTCACGCGCGAGAGTTGGGTTTCACGTCCATCAGAAACAAGTTGACGCTTGTTGCCACGGTAGCGACACTGTCCTGTAAATAGATCGTTTTTAATCTCAGAAACAAAACATTAAACTCAAAAATAAATTAATGACACGACTGGAACAAAGCTGCCAGTTTACGGAGTTCCTGTTACGTAACAAGAATTAGTTTCTTTGGCCATGGTAGGTGGTAAAAAGATGCCAGATTTGAACAGCAGCTAATGTTAACAATATTTTTGTAAAATTTACCAGCTTCAGCATAAAGATTTCAGTTCAGATCTTTGTGGGATCAAATTTCCAATTTGAGTGTTAAAAAACGTGTCCTACCAGATTGTTTGGACCCTATTTTTCATGGATTCCTGACTATCACCCTTCACAGTCCAGCTACATTTCATACAAGCCTCAGAACACTGGGATTATTTGGTTCCTGCGTTTATTGAGCAGACCTGTTATGTCTGGCGGTCTGTGATGTAGCCTGCATCCACCAGCTCTGTGGTATTTCTGTACTGGCATAAGGTTGACAATAATACTCAAGATGAATATTGAAGTTGAGAGATCTGAGTTTTCCACAGCCCCTCATCACGGAGCTCAGATGTGCTGCAGATGCAGGACCCTCAGGTTATCCAGCTGAGCTTCTCGTCTGCTGGAATGGAGATACGTTAGCCTGTCCAGCTGGGCTACTGAGTCACAGATGTTGCTATGGAGCCAGGTTTTAGGCAAAACAAAACCACAACAGTCTAACTTAGTGCTGCTGTGTGTAATTGAAGGCTTTCTTTTATTATTAAAGGAGCAGACATTGTAGAGAAAAATCTGATGTTTGTTGTTGTAGCTTGATACTGCGTTTCTTAGCATTTATCAAGATATCCTCACCTGCTCAGCTCAGCAGTTTGCTGTGTAGCTCCTCCTCCTTCATAAAAGAGAATTCTGTAATTTTCCACAGGCTTGATGGTTTCTTCTGATCTCGTGCAACAACTCCTGGTTGTATTGTAGCACATGTTGATAAAGACTTGTGCTCTTATCTTGAGTGAGCGTGGCTGCAGCGTTTTTGCACACCACCTTTTTTGAGTCCTTTGTGTTGCATTTCATTGAACCAGAAATCTGTGCTTCCTCCATCTCTGGAAAAAAAAAAAGAGGACTCCAATTTACATTTCATTTTCACTATTAGCTTCATGACTGTGCTGCTTACAGAAATGTGTTAAATTTGCTCCTGTATGCATTAAGTGAAAATTATTCCAGTTTGAATTGGTTGCAGTTTTACCTTTCTCCAGTAGTTGCAGCTAGTTAGGATTGAACAAAAACAGTTCTTAACTTCTGCTTTATGGTCAGATAACAAACATAATTAAATCTATCCCATTTAAATTCTAAACATCGTAATGCAGGCATGTTCAAAGTGCAGCCCGGGGGCCATTTGCAGCCCTCAAAGTGATTTTGTGTGGCCCTCGACTGAATTTCATAGTTGAATTTAGTTTTCCAGCAGGCTGTTGATGCACTTAGCATTTTATGTTCAGACATTTAATAATATGCAAGAACAACAACAAAAAAAGTTGAACTGAAATCATATCCAATCCAAAGTATACATCTTTTATTAATATTCTTAAAACATTTTTCCTGGTAACTAAACCACAAACCCTCTCTGTCTGACTGAAAAGTCGACTGGTGAGCACCGTTCATAAAACTTATGGACTCAAATTTATTCTCAAGACCAAGAAACTAAAAATGTAATCGACCAATCAAATCCAGGAAATTTGATGCAATTCAAAAAAAAAAAAGTACAAGACCCTGTTTTAAAGGCCCTATGTGGAGTATTTTTCTATGTATCAAAGTTTTCTAAATGTTTTAAATGACATTTCAGGTCTATATGATCTATGGGTAGAGTTCCAGTGTCATTCTGATGAAGACCCTCCTTCCTCCTATAGACCCCTTTGCATTTTTTCTGGCCGCCAAACTTTTTTAGTCAATAAAACTCAAATTTCTGCATTGTCGGATTTCTGACAACGTGCACGCGCTTCATGCAAACCTGTAGCAGTAGGGGGCGCTCTTGTACAGGACGCTCTGTATCTTTCTCTGTAGTTTCAGCCGTACGGAGGAGACAGTCAGAGCTCATTTCTACAAAAAAAAAAGTCCTCCATTACCCGGATGCTGAGAGATTTATTTTTATTTTTAAACATTTCTCCTAACAGAATGGCAAGGCTTGCCAAGGATATACGTTTATTTTGGTGGAGGACTCATTCTGGACTGAGTGTTTTTTTATTTCCGGTTCCTGTAGCTTCAGAACTACAGCTGCCGTTCTAAAGCCACGAATCAAACACAGCAGGGACAGAGAGGGCAGCCTCTTACACTGTGAGAATATGATTTGTGAGCGGTGAGTGATTAAATCCTACAATGTAATTGTAGTTTTTGAGCAGGAGTTTCAGTTTATGTCCAGCTTACAAACCAAAGTAATCCGCCGTGTGCACGCGACCACATGCACGTGTCAAGGTGTTTGGGAGGAGGAGCCGTTAGGACGTTGGATTCAAAAACTGCTCTCTTAAGGCCTATTCATACTCCACGAGAAGAAAGAAATTTGTTCTCGCTGGGGAGCGCCGAGAACAAGAAAAAAGTTTGTTTCGGCAGGGAGCATTCATACTCCCCGAGAACTCAGCTGTCGAACTGCTTCAGCGATGTGTCAAATGGGTGTGCGTATCAGGTGTGTGTGGAGGGGAGGGTGTGTGTGCAGTTTAAAATGATTTGTCCTCAATACTTGAGGAGGCATACGGGTCTACGGCGAAAACTCTCTCGGCCTGCCTCGGTCCGCCTAGCGCGGGTCGATCCAGAACGTGACTCCTCGGTCCGTCCGCACAAAGCAGCACAGCAGGCGCTGGAGAAAAACGTCAATCGCTACTTTCAAAACCACGCTCATCCTCCCTTTCTGACCAATCACAGCAGTTGTTCTCGGACATCCTGCCGAAAAAAGTTCGGCCCAGCTGATGTGCACAAACAAGCCGTTAGCGCTGCCGAACTGGGTCTGCGAGAACAAAATGACGTCATTTTGTTCTTGCAGCCCCCCAGCGAGAACAAAATTCTTTCTTCTTTGAGTATGAATTGGCCTTTACTGAAATAATCCACAATGTGGCTTTAAGTTTCGTCTCTACAAAGATTTATTGATTCTTTTCTACAAGAAAACAAATGACTTGTTCTGATCATTAACATGTTGTCTTTATAGTGTATATTTGAACAATACAAATAAAGAAAATTCACAATAATTTTTGCATTTTTTTATTTGTAAAAATAAAATTTTGGCCTTTCAACATGGCGTCTTGAAAGGTTTGGACACTCCTGTTGTAACAGAATCAAATAATATGGAGTCTAGTTTTGCTGTTGCTAGTATAATGTCATGTGAGTAAAATATTTTTGGTATCTCAAGCCTCTTATGGTTGTTTGATAAACTTACTGACAGCTTTGTGTGAAGTCAAGACTGATGACTTTCAAAATGAACTCTAAGTCATTTTGTGTTGAGTGGAGAGTCACATTAAGGCACCAAAAACTGCAAACAAGCAATCGAACCTTCAAAGCCATGATGACAAAAAAGTGCATTAAGCATTTCGTTTAAATTCAACGAAGTGTTACAAACTGTCATCAGTGAAGTCAAAGCTCTGGAGATTAATCCCAAGCACCTGCAGGGTTGGCACGAGCCTTTTCTCTTTAAATATCTTTTTTCTAAATGCTCATAACAGTTAAATATTTATAGAAAGTCATCGTGCCAAAGAAACTGACCACATTTTCTAAATAAACCTTATTTGAAAATAAGCTCCAGATGTGGTGCGTTTTTAGTGTGCTGCGAGGAGTCGGTGTGTGTTTCCAGTGTTTCCATGACCAGAGCCACGATGATGATGAAGGCCGTCTTACTAATTTTAAGGCAACCCCAGATTTGGTTCCACTTCCAGGAAGTAAAGCAGAACTATTCTGGAGCTTGCGTCATCAGTGAGTCAACTAAACAGTCTGGAGGGATATCTGTGAGGGAGTCCAGACACAGTCATTCCTCCTTCCTCTCACTTCCATGACTGTTCAGTTTCCTCGCTGGCAGGACACGGCTCCAAAGAATTTACGTAACGTAGTAAAGTTCTGCTCCACAGAACATCCTCTCTGTTCTGTTCCAGTACACTGTCTGTTGTAGAACGATTCCAATGATCATGATGTGAACAGAGCAACGGCACACTTTATAAACATCATTTAAAGTTTAATGTAAAAGTATTAAAAATTCTGTGAAACTGCCAAGCTAGTCGGGTATTAAATGTAACCTAATTTAATAGAATTAATGATTTTTTTACCTATTATTAAATGTCCTGACCCTACTGACATATTTGACTTTTGGGGTTTTAAACTTTGATCATTTTTTAACTTTCCTCATCAAGATGACTTTATTAACAATTATACAAAAGTGTTTTTATTTGTCTTTTGTTGCAGGTGTAGCATCATCCCCTTTGACTTTGACCCCTGTGACCATCACAACAATAACCCATCTTTTTCCCAATAACTTGGAATAAAATGACTCTTACTATGTTTTAACCTGAATCAAGATTCCTACAGGTGTCCAACTGTCCACTCTCAGGTGTCCACTTCCCAGATGATCTCCTGGCTGGCTCGCCACATGTAGTGGTATAAAATGTGAGGTTTTATACCACTACACAGGTCAACACACACGGATGCATTTAGCATTCAGATTTTTTGAGGGAGTACCCAAAAGTGTCCACAAATGTTCCCATATTTCAAAATAATTTCTCTGAGAACATCAGTTGAAGACCCTTCTGATTCCATGATACATTTTTTAATTGTGGGATTTCTCAAGGCTTGATCTTTGGTCCCATTCTCTTTTTGTTATATACTTTCCTATTGGGGTCAACTTTAAAAAAACATTTCTTTTTCACCATTTTGCTTATGTTCTCCAAATACGATGTCTATTTCAACAAACAGGCATGCATCTATCCTTGATAAACTTTCATAAATTGAACAAAAACAAAACAGAAACAAAGTATTGTAGGCCTACTTGGACAATCTAATCTACAGCCAAGAGTCGAACCTGCAACCTTCTTGCTACAGTGCTACCAACCGCACCAGCAATGCAGCTTTAATAAAAGAACTGAGAATGCCTTGGCCACAAATGCATTGGTCAGCACAGACTAAACGCAGACATTCCTCAGCTGAAGGGGTAACGTAAATATACGCAACGTCAAATAGAAGTTTTGAGTCCAGCTTGACTGATTTTGTTATTGTATCGCTCCTGCACCTGACTGCCCTCCGCCTCCCCCGTAAATGTCTTGTCATCTGGGTATCACTCCCTTTGCCTTCAGGTGGGTTCTTAGCTTTCCTTTTGTCTGAACGAGGAAACAGACAAGTCTGTCATTTGACCGTCTCCCTCCACTGTATACACTTCAGATGTAGCCCTGACAGACTGTGAATCATCTTTTAGGGGAAACTAGGTTAGAGCACAATAGGCTCTTCATAAAATAAGGTAAGGAGGTAGTAGAGGACAGGGAACATATGCACGGGGCCATTTTGGAAGTCAGGTTTGAGAACATGAAGAACAAGGAGCTCTTTTTGCACTTTTATTTCTAAAAGGAAGATTAAATACAAATTGGCATAAATTGCCACAAAAAATGCTTTCCTCAGCATCAAACCTTTTATTGCCATGAATTATTAAAAGTTAAATCAATATTGACCCAGAGGCTTGTATTCCAGAGGAGCTGGAAATGCCACCTAAATATTTTAACAACCTCTATTCAATTTATGCTGTTTTTCCTCGGTAGTTTTCACCTACGTTTTCAGACTCTCTGTAATATGGCTGCTGGCTGTGCTCTGTGTCCAGTCTACCTTACAGCAAGGAAATTAAATGTTAAATATTTACCATTCCTCTGGTATGTGACCCCAAAGATTCCAGCTGTGATGGGTAGCAGCTACATTCCTCCCACAGGAAGTTTATCCTTTCTCGTTCTCTTCTTTTTTCAAACCTCCTCCCTCTGCTGAAACTGCTTTTGAACACGGCCAGTGGCTGAAGCATCAGCCTAAATCTCTGTCATGAAACACACCAACATGTCACACGTGTCACTGCAGTTTGTGGTGAGGTTTTGCAGGACTGACCCTGAAATGTGTTCAGCTCTGATATAGGACTCATTTAATAGTTTAAAACCCGTTAACTTCACTTGTTGGTCTTTAGCATGATCCAGATAAAGAGTTACATTTAGTTTTTTCAGCGATGGAAACACATGGAAGAACTGAGTGACTAATGAAGTGTACTACCTAAGCTAAATATGACTGTTGTTGCATTATTTTGTGATAGATCAGGATTAACTGGGTTTCACTTGTTTGGGTTTGATGGCTAATCTTAAAATATTAACATATTTCAAATAAGTTATTGCAGCTCAGCAATTGTATTGAAAAGCAAAAGACTTCTTCAGTTCTGTCTAATGAGGCGTTTCAGGTTTAAAATTTAAAGTTAAGTCACTAAACTGAGACTGTTGGCAACAAATTGTGAACAGATTCTAAACCATCTTGAAATATTTGCAAGGACTCAACTTCCTCACATGAGTCAGAGAGTCTTGTTTTTGAGTTGATTAAATGTTGAACACATTTAAAAAATTTACAATACAAATGCTCCCTCCGAATTGTTGCAAGGATCTTCTGGACCCCATCTGGGATATTTCTCTATGTAGTTTTAGAAAGTTCAGTTCAGAAAACGGAGACGGGTAGCTTCCAGCTCTGGGTCGAGGGAGAGGTCCTACCTCAGTGGAGAAGTTTTAGTATCTTGGGTTGATGTTCATGAATGAGGGGAGGTGGGAGATAGAGATCATCAGCAGTGATGCACCCTGGCGTACCGGTGGGCAGATGCGCATGTTTGGGCCGGTCCGGGAACCGGTGTGTTCCATCACGGTATCATCAATCAGATTTTATTTATAAAGCACTATTCATGCCAGGGGCAGCTCAAAGTGCTATTCAGATTTCAAACAAAAAATAAGACAATTCCATGAAAATAAAAACAGTAACCCCCCCCCCCACACACACACACACACACACAGACACTTTAAGATACCGACATAATAGTTAAAGTCATTAAATAAGACTAGACACTGGACTGAATGTGTCAAGTGTGCATCCCATGATCACACACGAGAGGCGCGGCTAAGGAGCGCTCATACAGCCGCAGATGCTCAGTGACCCTGGGATGAACTCAGACAGCGTGTGTACCTGTGAGCACCATGTACTCCTTGTAATAATGTAAATAATCATGTTTGACTGACATGGCCATTTTTTGGACCCAGTCCAGCCCAGTTTGAACCAGTTTTGGTGAAGTAGGAGCTGAGCTAGAAAGCAAGGCTTTAGATTTACTGGTAGATTTACATTCCAATTTTAACCTATGAACTTCGAGTAATAACCAAAAGAACAAGTTCACAAATCTAAGCAACCAAAATCAGTTTCCTCCAGAGGATGTGTGGGCTCAGCCTTAGAGATAAGGTAAGGATCTGGACATCCAGGAGGGACTCGGAGTAGAACTGCTGCTCCTCCATATCGAAAGGAGCCAGTTGAGGTGGTCAGAAAGCCTTTCTGGACATCTCCCAGGGGAGGTGTTTTGAACATGTACTGCTTGTGGGAGGACCCCAGGTCAACCCAAGACATGCTGGAGAAAGTACATCTGCCGGCTGGCTGTGGAACATCTAGAGGTCCCATCAGAGGAGCTGGTGGAGGTGGCCAGGGAGAGGGGGGTCTGGGATTCCCTACTTGGGATGCTGCACTCGTGACCTGATTGGAAAAAGCAGGAGAAGGCAAAGCGAGGCGAAATCTTTAAAATCTAAATCAAAACAGAAATTTAAATGTTAAAAAGTACAAATGTTTAAAAAGTTAACTAAAAGAAAAGTGTTATTTTAATAACCCTCAATTTCACTAAAAGGTTGAAGCTTGTAAAGGAAATATCGCTGAAATACCTCGAAATTTAAAGAGTTGAGAGGTTCCAGGCTAGAAGGTGCGATACCTGGCATCTCATCCGTTGCAAATGATCAATACATTTTATGAAAGGTCTTCCTAGATTGGAAAGGGATGTCAATAAAAATGAGAAAATTGTTCTATATGCATGCAAATGCATTAGTATGTCTGCAGTTGTAGACGTCCCACAGAAAGTCGAGTAAAATTTGGTAAAAATCAAGAAAACAAAGCTGGGAAACATTGACTTACTTCACCCCTCCTGCTCTCCTTGTGAATACTTTGCTCTCATTCGTGTCATCAAGTTCTTGTGTATATACAAACTTGAAAGCCTCAAAACACTCGGCTTGCAATGAGAATGACTTGGTCTTGGATATTTCCACACTTGATAAAAGAAAATGCGCACATGGAAAACATCTGTTCTATTTCAAGAATGGCTTTTATCTGGTTACAATCAACTGATCCATTAAAACTGCATTTTGGGTCTAATCCTTTAATGAGAAAACTGCACTTTTGTCATGACAAAGAATACAACCAAATTTCGAACATAGCTAGAGTGAAAAGGAATGGGAGTCTTCTGATTTCACAATATCCCAGCACAAAGCATCCCTTTACCCCTAAGACCCCAGGCACCCCACCCCATCAGATGTAGCCTTTTGTTGTGTGCATGTGAGTGTAGAAATGGCTCGGTAGGAAATGCCAGACACCCACAAAAAAAGCAAAAGAAAAATAGTTGTGGGAGCCACCCTCTGCATCAATTCAGCTGCAACAAGAAGCATTTTACAGCTGGTTTATTGTTATTCCTCTGCTGCTAAGGCTGTCTTTCATGTCAGAAGTCTTTTCCTACTTACAAATCACCAGGAAGCAATCCCTTTCCCTGTACTGCTGTGCCCTAAGCCCCTTCCTAGGGTCTGGTCCTTTGATCACCTGTAACATTGGCCATCATCTTAAAAATACAGAAATAGGCTGCTGGTACATGCTTGCGGTCTTGTCTAGAAAAGGGTAAGCGTCTTCCCCCTTTTCAGCAATTCCCTTTTATTTTCTCTCCCCTTTTCTCGTTGAGCCTGGGAACAAATCACTGCAAGGTGGGGGGCAGTTTGATTGTTGAATTGTTTAGGAAATGATTATACTTTGGCGGCATTAGTGAGGAGTCCTCATGGTAAACAAATTGATTAACTAATTAGCTTAAAAATGCGGCGTTGTTTCCCAGAAAGAGACATACAAGCTGTCCTCACCTCTGACCCAAGGCTTTAGAATCAAGGTTAAATGTGCTGCAGTACCCTCTAAGCAAACACCGCTGTCACATCATGGCCCTCAGCCAGAGGCCCAGACCAGTTGTCACCGCTCTGAGTTTTAAGACAGGCTTAATTGGCTTCCCTGAGTGCCTGAGGAGTGGAAAGAGAGGGAGTGAGCTCGTTACGAGCTCTTATGCTGCAGAGAAGAGAGGTGGGCAATGGAGGTCCCTTATCAGCCGTTGCTGGACACCTCCGGTGGCCATTAATCAGAGCCGGAGTCTGACTGGAGCCAAAAGAGGATCCACAGAGGGATAGAGGAGGAGGGGTGCTGAGCCTGGAGCCTTCCCTGGGCCTCACTGATGCTCTCTCACATAGGGGACCTCGACAGACAGCATAAACACCTCCTTCCTCCCCTCCGTCCTCATTTCTACGGGTAGTACATGCTCCCATAAAATCTTCACTTCTCCAACCTCCTCTCTCCAACTGATTCAGATCCCGTTGGGACCCCTCTGACCAGAACTCATCCATTTGAGCTAGTGTGACAGGTTTATGTCGCCCCCTTACTGTGTTATTATATTGGTGCTGTGCTGCCAGTTACTATTGTGCTAATGAAAATTTAGCACCAGACATAATATTCTTTTTCACAGGATGTGGACTCAGCAAGCAAAATATCTTGAGGACATTTATGGGATTAAAAGCGCTCATTATTTTTTATATTTGCAACAAACCTGCCTGAAAGCGCTCGTTTATGGAAAGGAAAACAACTATTTAGTGTTGGGGTATGTTAGCCTATGGGGCATCCAAAGTGCGGCCCGTAGGCCATTTACAACCATCAGAGTGGTTTTGTGCAGCTCTTAGTTGCAACACAAGAATGGTCTGATTCTGGCATAGGCTGTTGATCCATGGACCTTAACATATTCTTAAAAAAATCAAGAAACTAATAAACAGTGACATAACGAATTCAGGGAATTTGATGCTTTCCTGTTTTTTGAAGGCACAAGACCCCTTTTTTTGGGGGGAGGGTTGTTGCCACATACATAAATACCTCAGTAACACATCGTGGAATTTGTTTTTCGCATTTGCATCCCTGAGGAGCAGAGGGCAGCCATTTGTGATGGTGTCTGATGGTTCAGTATCTTGCTCAAGGATACTTTGACACAGATTTGCTCGACATTGGTGACATTAGCGTGCCAAAACAGGAAGAGAAGAATAAAACGAGCCGCTCAGATTCGGGACAGTCTGGACCAGCCTGAAGTTACCATAGGCCCACCAGGAAAATGCCCAATGGCCAGTCCAGTCCGGTCCGGTCCACATCTAGACCCAGGGCAGGTGCACGCCGGTTGATCCAGACACGCCTCTTTCACCTGGACACAGGTCAGCGCACAGCAGGACAGCACCTCAGTCCGCTGGGCTTCATGTATTATTGGTGGGGATGCAGCGCCATTTCTGCATCCTTGGATCGAGTTATTGGTGGGGACACATCACCGCCGTCCATGCCAAATCTACGTCCATGCTTTGACACATGACCAGGATGGGGGCTGAACCCAAGTCTTCCACATGGAAGGCAGCTGCTCTTCCCCTGAGCCACAGTTCTAGACTTAAAGACGGGACTTAAACGGCATCCGTGAAGGAGTTTAAAGGTCAAAACCTCTCCAAAAACAACACAAAGGCCTGTCTCACATTTACAAAAAAACCTTTAGGTGCTTCCCAAGACTTCTGGGAAAATATTCTGTGGACTGACAAAACAAAAGTAGAACTTTATAGAAGGTATGTCCCATTCCATCTAGAGTAAAACCAACTCTGTTTCAGAAATCGATGGAACTATGAAATCTGCTGACTACCAGAAAATCCTGAAGGAGAATGTCTGACCTTTGACCTTAAACAGGCGGTTTAACCCACATTTTTAAACAGGCTGCAAAAATGTGACTTTTTAAAAAACATCTATTCGCATTGGCCTTTGGTGTAGTGTGAGATGATTTATTCGTTTTGATGTTGCAGCTTTTTTTCTATTTTCATCTCATCAGTTTATCTATTTTACCTTTATATTATGCTTTTTATGTGTCTTGTTATCGTTTTTTTTTTTAATACATTTTATTTTCGTACACTTTGTTTTAACTTCTAGATTAAAAAAATTTGTTTTACAAACCAAGTGGATGGAATTCTTTCATGTGGATTAAAAAAGAATACAACAAAAAACAGGACCAAACCAATACAGACATTTTCACAGCCAAGCTACTTGTGAGTGGAAACAGGCAGATTTTGAAATTCTTTAATGCAAAACAACATTGTCCCATTCCCTGGAGGTCCTAATCTGCAGCAAATTGTCTTGAGTTCTGGATAATTTCCTTAGAAAAATCACCCAGATTGAGAACGTGTTTGCAGACTCGGTATGCAGACTTTGAAATGTGTTGGTGACCAGGAATGCTTTGTCCTGCAAAGGTTTTCAAAAGAATCCAACAATCATTACTGAGCTGTTAAACAGTTCCATTATTTCAGTGGTTCCCACAAGATGAGAGGCACGGGGGAACCTTCTGATGAGCTTCAAGTTTAAATAGAAAGCTTCTGTGGACGGCGATGCAAACCGTCATGTGTTAATATTAAATAATGAGCCGCTTTCAAGTCCTTCACTTTGGCTTTGCCACAAAAATGGCATTAATGACAGCTTTTGGTGTGGTTTACATCACACAGACTCATGAAACACAATTGCCAGAGATGAATTTGTTATTAGTCTCTAAGGGCATGAGATTTATAAGCTGTTAACCATTTGTACTCAAGATGTGCTGACACCATTATTTTAGACACATGTGACAAATATGAATGAGATGCTTGATTGTTGCTAATGCAAAACACTTGTGATTAGTCACCATTTGGCACAAGAACATGCCCTTGATTGATGCTCCCGAGCACACTGCAGAGGGTTCACGTAGTCGTTGTCGTTATACTTAATGCACATTCTTATCTGGTATGATTTAGCACAAACAAAAGTTTGTTTTTCACAATAAGAGAAGAAACTTGTAGAGCATTCACATGTCCTTTCAAAGTAAATGTTGCATTTCCTTCATGTAAACCAAAGTGATGTTATATTAAATACAAGAACAGAGATAAATATTCACAACTGTTATTTGTCAGAAAGTTTTATTAATGTCAGAACGGGTCAGTGACTGAGCACAAGCTCATGGGGAAATGGTTTTTAAACCGTTTTATTTTGTAGCTGCATGTTTTCTCACAAATTGACTCAGCATTGCCTGGTAACAGCGTTACTCACCAGAACTCTTGGTGTGAAGAATTGATCTTGGGTTTCTATTTTTCCTCCCTTAAAGCCTTTAAAAGGTTTAGTTCTCTCGTTCTATGGTCGCATAAACTCAGATGAGTCACCACCGCACACTTCGGATGTGTGAGTAATACAAACACTTGACCCTGACAGCAGAGCAGAAATTGGGCAGTCCTCACGTAAAACAAACATTACCAAGTAAAACACAGCGAGCGTGAATAATCAGTGCTTCGGCTTCACGCTGCAGTGTGAGATTGCCACGCTAAAATGCAATTACTTATTTGCTGCAACAATAAAAAACTTTAACAGAGCTTAAATCATTTCATGCAACTCAACTGAAAAGTCAAAAACACATTTTGACTTAATTTCTTGCAATTTTATACTTTACAATTTAGACGATTAAAAAATGTCTTACGACACTTTAGGTGTTGTTTTAAACATGATCATTTATTATAGCCTGTCAGTGAAAAGGGTGGACGGTGATGTTTTTGCCTGTGTGTGCATCTCATTAACCACTGGACAGATTTTAATGCAACTTTAAAGTGATAATATGCAACTTTTTCATATTTTTAAATCTTCTCCTTGAGCCAGTCTGTGCTAATATGACCCTTTACAGAGTTAATGAAAAGTCACTTAGCCCCATCTGGTGGTTAGATCCGGAATACCACGATTGCAAAGTCTCCGTCGCCGTCACGGTACCCAGGAAGTCACGTGTCTCATGAGGGTTAGGCTAACCCAATGTGGCTAGCTGTTATGCTAGCGCTGGGGTGTTTTTAGCTCATGATTCCTGATTTTTTTTCCATCTCTCCCTGCTTGAACACAGCTGATTTCTTTGAAGGAGTAAATAACCGCTCCTGTAGAAAACTATGAAGGCTGAGGAGACAATTCAACAGTTAGATTTAGGCGTTTAGAAGCTGAAACAATATGCTAACTTGTGTAATGCAATGATTTAAAAACGTACACCAGAGGGAGCCCAAAAAAAACAAAACTGCATATTATCACTTTAAGAAGCTAGTAATTGCAAATATATGTACAATACACTGTGGAAGCAACCTTGTTAAAGATGGCCACCCCAGCCAATGTAGGAAAAAAGCTATAATTAAGTCAATTGTACAATTATTGAACAATATTGTAAACTGAATTATCCACAATACATACATGTGCTAGCAGATAACACAATATCTTGCAATATTGCATGAAAATCCACAATTTAAATGATCTTTTCTTAGCATTGGCTGATAGTTTAAAAATGAAAACATTGGTCAAGGAATGCTGGGCCTTAAATGACATTTTAGTGAGAAAATTCAACATTAACAGAGAATTAAACTGAAACATGAGACAAGCAACTTTCTATACCTTTCAATTACATCTTTAGAAATTAAAAATCCACCATGAACCTGTAGGTAAACACATCCAAGCTGCACATATTGTTTATGTTACCTATTAACATGTCTTCATTTAACTTTTATAATTAGTGTTGCTCTAGCATAAACCTGTGTCATTTAAGTCAACTGAGTCATGCGGTTTTTAAATTAGTAACATTTGTCTGGAATTCAGTGAAACCCCAACTTTTAAACTATAGATACATATAAAATTAAACAGTCATACAAATAGATTTTTTTTTTGTGCAAATATACACTCCTAGGTCATCATGTATCTTTAAATTGATTCAGATATTAAATCCTCCTTTGGCACACAAAAAAGTCCAAAATACCAATCTTGAGTTATTTCACTTCACCTGAATGATTCAGAACCCAACTTACACAACCTGCCAGAAGTGACACACAAGAATTTAACCTGTTTTATGCAGGCGGGAGACGAGATGAAGACACAAACACAGAATCAGCAGAGCTGAAAAACAGGTGAACAGTGAGTGTGTTCTATGTATGATTAACACAACTCAATGACCTGCACAAAAGGTGTGGTTGTTTGTGTGATACTCTTAACAGCAGTGCATGGTGAGCTATACAATGCACCTGTCTCCAGTGAGACAAAGACGGCATTCATCAGAAATGTATGAGACAGTCAAACACAAAGGCATCTGTAGTTTTACTAGAACGGAGCAGAGTTTAGCAGTTTAAGCTGTTTACCACAGAATTCCCCTTCAGTTTGCTTTGGTTCCTCCCCCCAAAGGTTCAGTTAGCATTAGCATGTAGCACTGTTAGTTTACAATCATGTCCAAACAAGTCACTCAGTGATAGTTCTGCCGTAGTTTTCTCAGATATATAGTTGCTCCCTTAAATCAATATCTCATTTCACACAGACTGCAGGTTCCAGTGCTGTCTGACAAACACCCTGCAGCAAGTGCCGATTCCAAGAAAAAAAAAGAAAAAAAAAAGGAAAGCGGCTATTAACTTTGGCCATGGTACAGAGATAACTGGAGGGCAATGGTTACACAATCAGCTCCCTCGCCAGATAAGGTCATTGTCCTAGTTCAGGTTCGGAAGTAAACCCTGAATGCTCTGCATGACAAGCAAACAACAGGAAGGAAATAATCAATTTGCTGCTTTTAATGAACAACTCTGTATCTGGCATCTTTGTCGGTGCACAACCGCCACATGCTGGTTAAATATTACCTCTGTGATAGTGCAGCATCAAGGTAGTCATGAGCAGTCAGGCAAGTCAGCAGGAGGAAACTCAAAACAACCATTTGATTTCTGCTCTGAACCTGAGAGGTCTGCAGCTAAGATGTTAGAATACATAGAACAGAGACATTAGATGTTCTATACATGTTTCAGGAATTTCAAATTAACAATATTATTTTTCATTATGGTAAATAATATATTTACTAAGGAAACCTTCACTTGTCTATTGGCTGATTTAACCGTTTAATTTTATTTTGACCGTAGAAACAAAACTATTAGATTCATAGCAATATCATCACCTACATGTAAATTCATCTATAAAAACTAATCAAAAGTTTGACTGCTGCCCATTTGTTAGGGATAGTTACTGAATTTTGTTCCATATAATAAATCTGAAGCTTATACACGTAAAATATTTCTGTGTCTATGGGGTTAAATATCTGAGCCTTACTGACTAAAGAGTTGACTAATTGTTTTAAAATACTTTGACAATTTAAAATACTTGACCTTTTGACCTATCAGAAAACTTCTGACTCACACTGTTGACATGCAGCATGGCGTATGACTTAATGCACACACTTGATTTCTTAATTAGCTTTTCTTGAAGAAAGTTAGAGTTAAGTTGTTTAATAATTGTTTAAAAATTATGAATTTATGGTCATTTTGGTCAAATCTTGAAAATAAATTTTAATCTGTTAACATTCTGGTTATGTGTTGGGATCTAGCCTCACTGAAAAAATAAAACAGGGGTCTAACTTTAAAAAATTGAAGTAATCGGTCACATGTAATTAAATTAAGTTCTTTCAAAGTTAATTTATTAAGTTTGTTCAAAGTAAACTTTAAAAAATTAACTTGGATAAACCTAATTAAATTACTTGTGACCGATTACTTCAATTTTTTAAGTTAGACCAATGTTCTCTTTTTTCAAAGTGTAGATAAGCATTGAGAAAAGTTAAAGTATTCACCATTTGTGTGGTCAATTAGCTAGCAAACTCCAAAAGTTGTAGATGTGCATCCGGTGATTACTTTCCGAAAGTTTCTTAAAAATCTATCCTAGGGTTTAGATTTTGTTTATTTCTAACACTTGAAAAAAATTCTCTCTCCCTCTCTACATATACAGGAACATATATATAATCTTAAAATATCAAAAATCTAATGTTCTAATTGAAAACAGAAATATCGAATGCATTGAATAAATAAATATACACCCTTTTGCTTTTCATCCATCCTCTGAAGTCGGTTCATTCTCCACTGAGGGTCGCGGGGAGCTGGTCCAGCGGTGAGAGCAGGGTATATGCAGGAATCTTGAAGTTAAATTCAAAACCTTTTCAAGACTTTTTCAAGACCGTCTCAATATCTTTTAATACCTCACCGCCATTCTGGTTATGCGGCAGCGTTCACCGAGATTCTCTTCCGTCTGAACATTTCGGTGCGTTCGTAATACTCACCGGGAACACCAGAGCGTACATTGTGCTTTTGAACTTCTGCACCGCCCGCCCTGGTGCTCTGAGAGAAGGATTACTAACGTACCCTTTGTTTCCCGTTCTTTTTAAAAATAAAAATGACTAAATTCACACACGTTTACGATGTTTTTGGGACTCAAACTGTTGGACATCAAATTCAAATTTTTTTTGTTCCAAAATTTAAGACTTTATAAAGCCGTGATAAGACTTTTTAATACTTTATAAGGGTCTTGAATTTCCCAAAATTGATTTATCACCTTTTAATACTTTTCAAGACTCTGCGGATACCCTGGAGAGGAACACCCTGGACAGGTCGCCAATCCATCGCAGGCCCTTTGCTTTTCAGTGGCTCATAATAAAAACTTCACAAAAACATGCTAATCAAAACAGGAGGTGACCTTATTGTGTCTTCAGGGAAATGTTTACGATGTTTTGATTTAGTAACAAAACCCTGATTCACTTATTTCTTCATCCAAACAATTTGTTAAGTCGTGTTAAAGAACAGAATTGATGTTGACTGAGGAATAAACATTCAGCTCTGCTCTGATTGCCAGTGCAGTTAACAGAAAGCTTCTCCATCAGCTAAATGAAGCAGTCAGGAAGTATATTAGAACCTAAAAACCCTCCCTTTGACACCCTGAATCATTTGAAGTTGTGGAGAAGGAGCCTCATTACTGCCAGGGCCCACACGGGGGGTTTGCTCCCAGACGAAGTTTAATGGCTGTAAAAAGGAAAAAGCTTCAAGGTTACGAGACGCTGAATGGCGTTGGAGGAGACGGCTTGCTCTCCTTTTGCCCTGCGTCCCACGTCACTGGAGCCAGTGGAGTCATAAATGACTGCTAACACTAACAGTAAACGGATATAAAAAGACTCCCGGTTTCCTTTATGTGACCCATTCTCCTTTACTCTGGGGGTTTTTGTTGATGGAGGCTGGGGGCTGATGGAGAATGTGGAAGAAGGAAGAGCAGCATTATCCTCTGGGAGCATACATTTTATGTTTTAGTGTAGGAAAAGTATTTGAATCTTCAGAATTAAATACAATATCTAAAAGCAGGAAGCTGATGTCTGAGGAGGCGAGTCATCATTCTGAGATAAGAACACATGTATGGCTTTATTAGGTTAATAATCCAAAGTCATCCAAAACACAATTTTGTATAGATGCAACCATTTATCTGCTAATATATAAACAACTAGAAAGTCATCCATTTTATCCTATTATGTAATAATTAAACAATATAACAGTAATAAACAAATAAAACGGTCACTTTCCACCTGTAGATCCACCAGCAGTGGGCAGAAGACACAGGATATGGCAGGTTTGTGATGAAAGTACTAATACTAATATAAAATAACATTTGTGATGACGTATGTCTACAAGGGGTTAAAGGTCAAGAATGTATTTATTTGAAGTAATTTAGTTCATCTTATATGTCAGATTCAAAACAATTTATAAGTGTCTGGAAATTATGTTACGATAACAAATATACAAAATACTAATTTAACTTAAAAGCGAATGTAGTCTTACAAAGATTAAACCCCAAATTAAATATAAAGAAAAATGATAACTACAATTAGGGATGTACCGATACCACTTTTTTTCAAAACCGATCCGATACTTAAATCTGAGTACTCGCCGATACCGAGTACCGATACTTCTACCACATGAAAAAAATGCAACAAACTGGAATACAGGTTTTAATTTTTCTTCTCTGCTTTTTACAACAAATAACTGAGTTAGAAAAAAAATAAAATATATTAAAAAATGATCAAAAAACTAAAATATAAGGTGACAAATAACCATTTTCTGTGATTTCACAGTGAAATTATTGCAGTTTTCCACATTTTAACCAAATAAAATGAACTATTTGGCACCATCTCCAGCTCTCAACCCACACTGTTCCTCTTTAGTTCAATAGCTCCCCCTAGTGTTCAATATAGGAAACTACAGCAGAAATCACAAGTCACAGAGAGTGAAGCCACTGGTATCGGGTAGCTTCAACCGATACCGGTATCAGTACATCCCTAACTACAACTGCATTTAAAGCAATCAAAACACTATTAAAGGCATACTATGCAATTTTTGCTTGTTTTGCGGTGTCCGTTTTAAATCACTGCCGTAAAAACGTTAGCACCGTTGTTTCTGCTCAGAAACACCTAAATCTAACTGTTGAAATGTTTCCTCAGCCTTCACTGCTTTCTACAGGAGCGGTTATTTACTCCTTCAGCTGTGTACAAGCAAGAGAGATTTAAAAAAGCAGGAATCATGAGCTAAAAACACAGGTGCTAGCATAACAGCTATAGGGTTTGGGTTAGCCTAACCCTCGTGAGATACGTGACTTTGTGAGACTATCGGGGCACCGGACCGGAGACTCAGAAGTTGCAAACGTGGTATTCTGGGTCCAAGCACCAGATAGGACTATTACTGGGCTAACACTGGCTCAAGAAAAAATGTCAAAATATGAAAAAGTTGCAAAGTATGCCTTTAAACTCTTGGATTTTATTATTATTTTATTCTGCATTATAACACTGATAAATTAATTTAGCAGGTATTTATGCAGACTCGACTTATTTAACCTCTTTTGCGCAACAATTTGTGTTTCACATAAAGTGTATTGCAGGTAAACAAAGTTTTAGCATGGCAAAATGTTCATTTCTTTGTAAATGGGGGGCGGCATTAGCTCAGTTGGTAGAGTGGCCGGTCTGGCAACCGGAGGGTCGCCAGCTCGATCCCCAGCTCCGGCTGGGCTAGAATGTCGTTGTGTCCTTGGGCAAGACACTTCACCCAACTTGCCTACTGGTGGTGGTCAGAGGGTCCTGGAGGGCGCCAGTGCATGGCAGCCCCCGCCCCCGTCAGAGTGTCCGAGGGCAGCTGAGACTACAACGTAGTTTATCACCACCAGTGTGTGAGTGTGAGTGTGAATGGGTGAGTGACTGATCGTGTTATACAGCGCTTTGGGGTGTTCTGCACTGTAGAAAGCGCTCTATAAATACAAGCCATTTACCATTTAAATGAGCATCTGAAGCAAATACAACATCCTTAAATTTTTCACATTGAAACATTTACTTGAATTGTCACCATTAACTTTGACCTCTGCTTAAACAAAGTACAGAACTCCACTTTTAAAAATCTGACCTACTTCTTTAAGACATTAAAATCTATTTGCTGTCAGCAACATCCCAAAATAATAAAACACACCCAAACCTAACTGCTGTGTGTACCTGAGCGACGCACAATTTCCGTCAGCCTTGGTGCCGTTGTGCGTAATGGAAACTTTTCACTGCTGAATTTGTCATTTGATCACGAACAGAAAACATTTCTTCTCATCTGAAGGTGAACACACCTAGAACTCTAAGCCTGCCTTTAGGTGGTGCTTAACGCAGCCCTGAAAATGGATCTTCATCAGCTTCATCATTTAAAGGTAGTTTTCAAAGAGGGGCACTGCTTCTCCTTCTCCACCAGTAATGACCATAATGCCTTGTTAACCCCTCCACCAGAGGTTACATACTCCTATGACATTACCCCTAAGTCATTCAGGATGGCCACAGTATCCTATAGTTACTGATAAATTAGTGCTCTGTCTCCCCCATAAAGAGAAAATAAACTTTTTAAAGATTTTTTTATCTTCAATAGCAGCAGTTGAGCAGATGAACCTTCTCACAGGATGCAATTTTACACAAGGCAGACATTTAAACCTCTTCTTTAAAATTCATTGGCGCTGCATTCACACCTTAACGGATCAGTTTTTGTTACTTTATCCATAAAATCACAACATCCTGGGGTTTCATGGACTTCAGGTTTCTTTCCTGGAATTGTCCAAATTACCTGCCGAGACTGAAGTTTAAAACGATAAAATACTGCAGTCTACTTCCTCTGTGACCTTTTGTTGCACTTTATGGTCAGACTGTCCTCCTCACTTCAGCTCATTTCAGAGGCCCCGGGCCTGTTAAATGATCTCTGACCTTTGAACTCCTGTAGCCAACCCAGCTGAGGAGAAACCCAACACCGGCATCCTTTGATTCAGTTTTCAAGCTTTACGTTCATATCCTCTTGATAGACCTCTTCACATTCTAACTAATCCTGTGACCCCGCAAAAAGACCTGCTGTTGGGATGTTCAGGGTGAAGTGGGAGTCAGGAAACAACTGGTTTAGGTCATTAAATACATTTAAACACAATAAGAGTCGGGGGGTTTTCTTCACAGCTTCTGCCTTTGATTGATAAGTTTAGGAAATTATTTCAATCATCAAACAGAAATAAACATCAGGCAGACTTTTCACAAAAAAGATTGTTAATTTTAAGTCAATTGGGTCACCAAAGACATGCAAAACAATTAACACAACATATAAAACGCCCAATTAAAATACCTCATGGGTTTGCTGTTGACAGAAATCCTACCTAACCACTGTGAGCTTTTCCCAAGATGTTCAAACTTCAACTCTTTGGATAAAACTGAGAAATTAATAACATTTTGCACGATGAATGGATTTATTAGACTGTAAAGCAATCAGAAAAATTATTTTAAAATAAAAAGCAAAATATGTGTATTAACCGTATAAATGGCGCTCACTGAAAGACCACTGGAGGATCAACGGAGGTAAAAAAAAAAAAAATTCTGTTGTTTTAAAGATCATTTCAAAATAAATAAAATTTAATTGACTTACTACTACAAAAACTTTTCTTACTTTTAAAAACATTTTTATAAAAGTTTCAGGTTTAAAAACTTAAAGTGATCAAATATTGCCACTTGTCCTATAAAGGGTTAGAGCCGGTATACCATGAAGTTGTGGCTGTTAGTTAAATACAAAATTGCAAGAAATACAGATTTCGAAAGGGAATCACTCTGAACTAGTACTTTAATATTTAATACATTTTGCACACGGCACATGACGTGACTACATTTTGCAAATTCTATTGTTCCAATTTACTTAATTCTGTCTTCACTTATACGCAATCTACTCTAAGATAATTTGCAATATGTCACCAAGTCCTTCTAAAATTGTCTTATTTTTCACACTTTTGGCTGACGGAAAATAAAATAGGAAGAGGAATTTGAGACGGGTTCAGACTCCCTGTGACAGCTGACTATCTTAAAAAGGAATATATTTAGTCGAATGGTTTTTTAACTGAACAAAAACTCACAAGAGCAAACTCCCACCTCTTGTGAGGAAATTTAGAACCCTTGTGAACATGTTGAGACATTTTTTTTTGGAAACTCCTTTGTGAATGTCGCTTGCAGTTTGTTGCCACTGATAGTGAGAAATCTGCTTTTAGTCCTCGGTGACATCAAGAGAACCTTTCTCTAAACGTGAAGCCATCTTTATCAAGGAGAACTTCATAATGTTTAAGGTGAATGATTGCAAAAGAACATCTGCTTTAATAACTGAGAAAACCGCCAAATATTTGCATTATTAAAAAAAACAAACAAAAAACCATCTGTAGAGCATATCTCCATCACCAAGTCAACCAGAAAATTTAATTTCTTACAATAAAGAAAGAAAAGCTCATTTTCTTGGTAGCAGCAGAATCATTTGCTTTATTGGACGTTTTAATTGGATACGGTTCATAAAACAGAAACAAAGCCCAAATTAAAGTCAAAGAAAAGCTATTTTACTGTATCTGAGCTGAAGGTGACCCAGTGCACAAACTAAAATCCATGTTAAGCTGTAATATAATCCATATAATTAACATATGGTTTAGCTCTGTCCCTCTTATCGCCTCCTTCAGATTCACACATGGTGCACACACAAGCAACCACTTAACTACTCGTCATCTAGATTGTTTTTTCTTGCTTCTTTTAAAGTTTTTATGACACTTTTTTACGCTTTGCCACACATGTCCTTTGATTTAACAACCTCTATGGTCAATATATTTCCACTGCAATTTGTCTTTAGATCAAAGCAGCTGTAACACTCAGAGGCTTTCTTAAAATGTGCTTCGTTTATTTATAACTATGACCATTTCCTGACTCGTAACCTTCACTTACTTTAGTGTCCAGTTATCTACGGTCACAATTTCAGTCATCATAAGTCATTTTCTCAAGCAGGTAACACTTATATTCACAATGATGATGTGGACAACAAAACGAGGTGTAAACACTGATCAGCATGGAGTAAGTAGAGAGTAGCAGCAGTGATGGTTTAAGGTAATGTCACACTAAAGTGACAGTGTGTATTTTTCACAAATTCTCTAGCTTCTAATGTGCAAGAGAAACACTGGACCAAAATAAAAGCATCATTAATGGATTTAAATTCAAAACTAAAGCTCCATAAAGCATCACATTTTTATAATAAAAAAAGAACAAAGAGAAAACATCCTGCCATTGTTCTCCATTTCTGCAAAAAAAATTATAAAAAAAAAGAATCGGCAACTCAAACACTTGAAATAAAACTGTCAAAATAGAAGAATGAAAGGTATGCTGTAAGGAGGGAGACGAGGAAGGCTGTGCAGAGCTGGAGCAGAGAGAGGAATCTGTCTGTCATCATCAGGAAGTGGGAGTAACGGGTTTGAGGGGAGAGCAGTGGAGGTCTGATGGGAGGAGGATTGTGAGAAAAGATGACACTAATTTAGGAGCACTTCCTGTGTCAGTTTTACCACCCAGCTCCTGGAACTTCTGGTGCCAAGTTAAACATGACTTAAAGCTGCTTCAGGAATTTATGCTCACTATAGGTGAAAAAAACCCTCCATAATATTCTGAAAATGTTTTAATGTCAGAGTCTGGCAGCTTGAGAGGATACTTAGGTTTTATCTTATTTTTAAGGGGGTTGTGAGGAGAAGGTATGAGATATCAGCATCATCGCATCTGAATGTGGACAGTTAGACAAAAATCAAAAGGGAACACATCCAATCAGAATTAGGCCCCATTTCAGCCAAATATCAAAATATTTCACTTCAAGGAAGCATTTTTACACTTTGCCAGTGTTGAATGGTTCAATGTTGTTGGGTTTTTTTTTTTCAACCAAACATTGTCAATAAAGTTTGAAGCTCTGACTTCCGATTAGGGGGAATGAAATGGAATGCCCCCCAAAGTCAAACTTTCCACCTAGAAAAAAAAAAAAACTTCATTATTTTGACATTCAAGATGGCAGATCCTTGCGTCAACAGTTAAAAACATGCTAATTTTATTAGATATATTTGTTTGTTTAAAAATCAATATTACTTGTTGTTGTATTGTGGCACCTCAATGTCGTGTAGTGGCTTTTTGCTGTCGCGTTGTGGCTTTTTGTTGTCGTGTTGTGGCTTTTTGCTGTCGTGTTGTGGCTTTTTGCTGTCGCGTTGTGGCTTTTTGTTGTCGCGTTGTGGCTTTTTGTTGTCGTGTTGTGGCTTTTTGCTGTCGCGTTGTGGCTTTTTGTTGTCGCGTTGTGGCTTTTTGTTGTCGCGTTGTGGCTTTTTGTTGTCGCGTTGTGGCTTTTTGTTGTCGCGTTGTGGCTTTTTGTTGTCGCGTTGTGGCTTTTTGTTTTCGTGTTGTGGCTTTTTTTTTTCGTGTTTTGGCTTTTTGTTTTCGTGTTGTGGGTTTTGTCGTTGTTGGTTTTGTCATTGTGTTGTGGGCTTTGTCATTGTGTTGTGGGTTTTGTCATTGTTGGTTTTGTCATTGTGTTGTGGGTTTTGTCATTGTTGTTTTGTCATTGTTGTTGTGGGTTTTGTCATTGTTGGTTTTGTCATTGTGTTGTGGGTTTTGTCATTGTTGGTTTTGTCATTGTGTTGTGGGTTTTGTCATTGTTGCTTTTGTCATTGTGTTGTGGGTTTTTTCGTTGTTGGTTTTGTCATTGTGTTGTTGGTTTTGTCATTGTGTTGTGGGTTTTGTCATTGTTGGTTTTTTCATTGTGTTGTGGGTTTTGTCATTGTGTTGT
>SSNR01000155.1:1324384-1346219 GCA_006937965.1 Callopanchax toddi
GGCGCTGCACACTCGTTAGCTCGAGCCCTCTTAGCACGTCGTCAGCCTCATCTCCCATGCAATAAACCAGAGTGTTTACTTGATTAGCATCTGAGGAGCTGTTCAGGTTGCTTGCAAGTCTAAAACGCTCAAACCTTCTTATCCACTTTTCCCACTCGTGGGGTTTGGAAAAATCAAAAGGCTCCGGTGGTTTGATGGTGAAGGTCGCCGCTGGGGATGCGGCCGCCATTACTGGAACTGTCGGCGCGACTGCTCCCGTTCCAGACGCCGAAGCTGCCGTTGCTTGCGCTGAGCCCTCCATAGTAGCTCACCAGCCGATAGTCAAGCTCACGTCTTACTCTTTCACCTCAAAGCCTGCCAACTTCTGACACCATGTTGTGTTGGGTTCGTATTTTCAATAACGACCGGAGCTGCAGGTGAACACCAAACTCTTTATTAACTTCCTGTTAACTCATCAGCTTACATGAGTCTCACCATCAGGCCTGCTCTGCCCTCTAGTGGTGCTAGTAGCACATGTAGTATAATAAATTACACCACAGGTCCCACGAATAATTAATTCGTGCGCACGAAATACTAATTCGTGGGAACGAAATACTAATTCGTGCGCACGAAATACTAATTCTTCCACCATGTTATGAGACGGGCTCCGTAATTTCCCGACGGAGGGCGGGTGTTGTGCAGCACTCAGCAGAATCTCCTCCAGAGCCAGGAGGGAGGTGAGTGTGGGTGTGACTCGCTCCACGCCGGCCTCACCACCTCCTCCAGGACCGAGCGCTACCGTCGGTGCTTTCCGTTCAGGGGGAGGACGAATCCCAGCGGGTGTGGAGAGAGCAGCGAACCCGGTTGCTGCTCACGTGTCTCCCAGTCTCGGCCGGCCCCCTCCCTCCTCCTGGACCGGACACTGAATCAAACTCTGATTATGGCTAATATAAGTGCACAAATATAGACTATATATAAATCCCATGTGCTTTAGATTGTTTAACATATATTTAAAAACCCAAACTCCCTTCTGAAGGTGTAGCAGCTTTTATTTTGGCGGGGAGGTGCGCATGTAGAGGAAACCCGAGTCCAGATCGGGAGGTGACGTCCAATTCCGATCGAGTCCAAAATCACGTGATCAGGGCCGATTTCCGATCACGTGATTGGATCGGGACATCCCTACCACCACAGTCCTACAACATCCAGCCTTGAGGTATCCAGGTCGGATCTCATCCACTCCACCACTCTGTAGTTGTTTGACTACCTCAGCGACTTCTTCCCCAGAGACTGGACAGTCCGTCCCCAGGTCTCCCAGCTCTGGTTCCTCATAGGAATGCGCGTCGGTGGGATTGAGGAGCTCCTCAAAGTATTCCTTCCACCGCCCGACTATAGCCCCAGCTGACGTCAGCAGCTCCCCGTCCCCACTGTAAACAGTGTGAGCGAGTTGCTGCCTTCCTCCCCTGAGGCGCCGGATGGTTTTCCAGAACCTCTTTGGAGCCGACCGATAGTCTTTTTCCATGGCCTCGCCAAACTCCTCCCACACCTGAGATATTGCCTCGGAAACCCCGCACCCCGCTTGGCCCTCCGGTACCTGTCTGCTGCCTCGGGACACCCACAGCCCAGCCACGCCCTGTAGGCCTCCTTCTTCAGCCTGACGGCTTCCCTGACCTCTGGTGTCCACCAGCGGGTACGGGGGTTACCGCCGCGACTGGCACTGGCTACCTTGTGACCACTTCTAGCAACAGCCGCCTCAACAATTGAAGAATCAATGCCCCCCCCCCTACTCTCAGGATGCGGTCAAAGCTCTGCTGGAGGTGGGAGTTGAAGACCATCTTGACAGGCTCTTCTGCCAGGCGTTCCCCTCACTATAACCCTTTAGATGATTACTACATAATAAGTGAGTGACAGGCAATCAGCAGTCTGAATAATCCTGGGGAACCTGCATTAATCTGGACAGGTAACCAGAAACACTTTAGGTTCAGCAGGAGAGCTAGGCTTGGACATCAGTAAGACAACAACAACAACAATGATGACCTTTTTATTTGTAATTACGTATTTAACAACAATAATAAACCATTTGAACAACAAGGAAAACAATAAAACAAACTGGCAACCCAAAATAAAATAATTCAAAATAAATCTGTTTTCTTTATCATTGGGACCCTTAATTCACTCTGTGGTTTGAGTGCATCAGAGTTCTTTTCCTACCACTTCTATTCACCTCTCACTTGGCTCGCCGCCTAGCCTGGGCTAGGAATCTTTCACAAAGGTTTGAGGATGATCCTTTGATGGGGTCCAACTGGAGGCTTCAGTTGGATTCATTGTTGAGACATATGTTTGGTTTCTCTTATGGTCACATGTGGCTGAGATCCGTCGCGCACCAATAACGGACTCTACAAAGCATAAACATGACGATTTGACCACTGTCAGACATTGGATACTTTAAAGTGATAATATGCAACTTTTTCATATCTTTAAATCTTCTCCTTGAGCCAGTCTGTGCTAATCTGACTCTTTACAGAGTTAATGAAAAGTCACTTAGCCCCATCTGGTGGTTAGATCCAGAATACCACGATTGCAAGATCTCCGTCTCCGTCACGGTACCCAGGAAGTCACGTGTCTCACGAGGGTTAGGCTAACCCAAAGTGGCTAGCTGTTATGCTAGCGCTGGAGTGTTTTTAGCTCATGATTCCTGATTTTTCCCATCTCTCCCTGCTTGAACACAGCTGATTTCTTTGAAGGAGTAAATAACCGCTCCTGTAGAAAGCTATGAAGGCTGAGGAGACATTTCAACACTTAGATTTAGGCGTTTAGAAGCTGAAACAATATGCTAACTTGTGTAATGCAATGATTTAAAACAGACACCAGAGGGAGCCCAAAACAAGCAAAACTTCATATTATCACTTTAAATAATCCTTTAATGTTGTTATGGGTAGATTTTTCAGTCGTGGATGGCCAGAGATTGTAAGTTTAGAATCTGGAATCTTTCCGTGTGTGTTTCTGGCTCACAAGATGACCAGGAGTGATGCGGCACAACCATGTGGGGTTATTAAAACTCTATAATTGGTCAAATTCCTTCCAAGGAATCATGGGAAATGTAGTGAATCTATGCTTCAGCAGAAACTCCTTAAACTAATCAATTTTTCCATTCTTTTCTGTTGTTATGTTGTTTTTCTTTTTAAGTCTTTGCTTTATTAGGATGGGATTCTTTAGTTCCAGCTGGTTACATCTGCTTTATTAATATGGAATCATTTATTTCCAGCTTGGTTACGTTTGGGTCTGCGTAGCATCTTCCCCTGACATCTGATCCAGCTCACCACCAGGTGTTGATCAGTTGACAGCTCCGCTCCTCTCTTCACCCGAGTGTCCAAAACATACGGTCTCAGGTCAGATGATACAACTATAAAGTCAATCATCGACCTGTAACCTAGGCTGTCCTGGTACCAGGTGTACTGGTGGGCATCGTTATGTTCGAACATGGTGTTCGTTATGGCCAAACTGCGACTTGCACAGAAGTCCAAAAACAGAACACCACTCGAGTTCAGATTGGGCGGGCCGTTCCTCCCAATCACGCCCCTCCAGGTCACGCTGTCATTGCCCACGTGAGCGTTGAAGTCCCCCAGCAGGACAATGGAGTCCCCAGTAGGAGCGCTATCCAGCACTCGTCCCAGAGACTCCAAAAAGGGTGGGTACTCTGAGCTGCTATTTGGAGCATAAGCACAAACAACAGACAGGACCCGTTCCCCAACCCGAAGGCGTAGGGAAGCTGCCCTTTCGTCCCCCGGAGAAAACCCCAACGTACAGGCAGAGAGTCTTGGGGCTAACAGAAGATGCAGTGAAATGCAATGTTTGGTATCATGTTCTCTCAAGTTATGCATAGAAGTGGTGCCATATTTTTAATTATTCATAAAGAATTAATATAAATAAATTAAATTGAGCAGATTTATTTTATTTCAATCCCAAATCTGAAACATCTGTTCTTAAGAAACTCCCATTTAATCATTAATCATCGCCTTAATTCTGATGAAATGCTTTTGTGTTTGATTCCATAGCCATGTTTAGTGTCATGTTTACAATTGTAATAAAGTCAGATTATTAACATGAGGTTTACTGATCAGCCCAAAGAATCCCCTGAATCAAATGTTGGGGTCGTCAGACTAAATAATATTTATGTTTGTACAAACTCACATATATCTGATACATGTATGTTCACATATGTTGTTTAGAGAGCAAAGACAAGAAATTATGTAGAAAGAATTCGATATTTACCCATTTCATATTATGGCTGAAAACTAACATTACTTCTTATTAAACACCAAACCAAATCAAACCTGAGAAGCATCCAAGTGCAGCTCAGGATTATTAGTCAGAAAGATGGAAAAACACAATATTAAACATTTGGATAATTCATGACGCTGTGTTTTATTCATGATAATACTATAAAGGTTGTTGTAAAGTCAAATGAGAAAATGATTACACTCAGCCAGAACACATACACAGTGGGCTGTAAATTATATAGCCATATGCACAGATGGCGTGTCTGCATGTGCACGTGAGAGAGTGTTTGTATGCTCGCTGATTTACAGCCTCTGACTTCTCAGAAGAAGAAGGAAATTGAAGTCTTGGACTAAAGACCATAAATCCCTACAAGGACACACACACACACACACACACACACACACACACACACACACACACACACACACACACACACACAGTGTGTGGATTGGGTCCTAATTAGCTCTCCCTTGCTGAACGCACTAATCACCACTGCTTCACTCTGTCTGCTAATTCAAAGATCAATTTCATTTTATGGATTCTTCATTTGAATTATAATTCATCCTCAACCTGCCTCTCAAGTCAGATCCAACCACCTGTTAGAGGACTGAAGGTTTCACCTGCTTTTGTGATGTACAGGTCAGTTATGGTTGTCAGAGGGTTTTTTTACCACTGCATCTCATTTTTCATTTTGACTAGGGATGTACCGATACTTAAATCTGAGTACTCGCCGATACCGATACTTCTACCACACACAAAAAATGCAACAAATTGGAATACAGGTTTTATTTTTTCTTCTCTGCTTTTTACAACAAATAACTGAGTTAGATAAAAAAATAAAATATATTAATAAAAATGATCACAAAACTAAAATATAAGATGAAAATAAACCATTTTCTGTAATTTCACAGTGAAATTATTGCAGTTTTCCACATTTTAACCAAATCAAATGAACTATTTGGCACCATCTCCAGCTCTCAACCCACACTGTTCCTCTTTAGCTCAATAGCTCCCTCTAGTGTTCAATATAGGAAACTACAACAGAAATCACAAGTCAAATAGACAGTGAAGCCACTGGTATCGGTTCCTGGTATCAGGTAACTTTAACCGATACTGATACCGATATCGGGCCGATACCAGTATCGTATCGGTGCATCCCTAATTTTGACCATATATAATTTGTGATCACCTTTATTAAAAACAGTAGCTGCAGTTGTCCTGATGTCAGAGGGTTTATATTGGTATTAGTTTCATTATATTTATAGTTTTATTATCTGACCAGTGGCGGCTTGTGAAATTTCTTTTGGTGGGGCACATTTTTGCGAGTCAGTTATCACCACTAGGACAGAGAATGAAGCAAAATATTTTCATCTGACTGAACATGTTGCTGGTAAAAATCCCTCCCACCAGTTCTCTAACAATGTGGAGCTGTTAGGTCTGATTCTACACATCAAACAGTAAAGAAACCATAAAGTCTTCATCAGGAGACCTTAGAATAATATCAATATAATCAGATACAAATAACAATAAAAAACAGCCACAATGTGGTCACAGCAGAATAAGAGTTTCACCTACACAAGGTCAGAAACACAACTTCAACACAACTTCATATTCACAATCAGCTTTCTACTGAAAGCACAAACTCTGCTGATCAAACTCTGGCTCTCAGCAGCACCAGGTGTCAGATCCTGAACATTAAATGTATTTAGTTTAAATCCTGAAGGTCCAGCCACTCAGTTTAGATCATCCAGCAGCAAGAGGTGATGAAAACCAGCTGACCTGAGATCAGATTACATCAAACATCAGCCTCTTGACTGAAATCAACTCTAATGTTCAGTACAGGTCTGGACCGTCTGAACCAGCCTGTGTAGCCGGTACCGGACCTGATTCGAACCGAACCGGTCCAAAATGACCCGGTACCAGACTTTCTACTGGACATGAACCAGGACCCGGTCTGAACTCTAAGAAACAACCCCAAAAGACTGACCGACTGTCGAGTTGGTTAAATCAGGACACATGGAATCAATCAGCTGAGTTGTCACAAAGCTGTGAAGAAGGAGTCTTTAAAAACATATCCATTTAGCTTCCTCCGTGAGAAGAACTCCCTCCTCCACGCCTGAAGCTCCGGGTCAAGTCCTGATCTGAGCTCATTCTCCGGTCTTCTGCGCATGTTGCGGTTACTATACCTCTGTGACCCGGGGCTCTCCTATACTTTGTATTGGAGGGTAGGTCTATGGCAGGTCTACTATGGTAAAGATGTGTGCGCCCTAGACATGCACAGAACAGGAAGCAAACCACATGACCTTTTGGTCTGGTAAAAAAAAGTGAGAGAACATTTTAAAGTGCCCATGGCTTCATATTTAAATCACTTTACATTAAACAGGTCTAATCTTTGATGCCTCTAGATCAGCGTTGCACCATTAGAACTCAAAATACGCTGTAATTATTTCCTAACGAGCAACTCAGAGATCAGAAGAAAGCGCCGCCTTCCGGTTCTGCTGGGTTTCTCCTTATTTGGCAGCCTGACACTTCTGCTGCAGTAGGGGGCAGTGTCCAGTAGGGGGCAGTGCCCAGTAGGGGGCAGTGCCCAGCAGGGGGCAGTGTCCAGTAGGGGGCAGTGCCCAGTAGGGGGCAGTGCCCAGTAGGGGGCAGTGCCCAGTAGGGGGCAGTGCCCAGTAGGGGGCAGTGCCCAGTAGGGGGCAGTGCCCAGCAGGGGGCAGTGTCCAGCAGGGGGCAGTGCCCAGTAGGGGGCAGTGCCCAGCAGGGGGCAGTGTCCAGTAGGGGGCAGTGTCCAGTAGGAGGCAGGGGCCAGTAGGGGGCAGTGCCCAGTAGGGGGCAGTGCCCAGTAGGGGGCAGTGCCCAGTAGGGGGCAGTGCCCAGTAGGGGGCAGTGCCCAGTAGGGGGCAGTGCCCAGCAGGGGGCAGTGCCCAGTAGGGGGCAGTGCCCAGTAGGGGGCAGTGCCCAGTAGGGGGCAGTGCCCAGCAGGGGGCAGTGCCCAGTAGGGGGCAGTGCCCAGTAGGGGGCAGTGCCCAGCAGGGGGCAGTGCCCAGTAGGGGGCAGTGCCCAGCAGGGGGCAGTGTCCAGTAGGGGGCAGTGTCCAGTAGGGGGCAGTGCCCAGTAGGGGGCAGTGCCCAGTAGGGGGCAGTGTCCAGCAGGGGGCAGTGCCGTCACGTGAAAGTGAAACAAAACGCTCGCTAAAAGAAAAGAGAAACACGAGAGGATAACTCTGTCTGTGCTACACGGTCTATGGTCAATGGCGGCGGCACTGCCTCGCTCCAGGTGTCGTGAACGTGCATGTGGGCGGAGAATTGACCATATAAGCAAGTCCGGATCACTATGACCTCATAGCGGGCTGGAGTGAAAAAAACGGTTTGAAACCTGGGTCTGAAATCTGGAAGAGCTTCTCACTGGCTGGACTAGGAGACAGATGGACGCCGTTTTTTGCTCTTTCTGGCAGGTTGAAGGTGAGAACTCAACGTTGCAACATGATAGATAAGTCAGAGAACATGGAGAACCAGGACATGGGACCTTTAAAACTACACCTAAATGCAGATTATGCACAGCACTTATAGTATAATCAATAGTTCGTTTAGTTTATTTTCATGGTTCTTTTACTGTAAAACTATTTTGTGATTCTAATCTTCTTCTTCCTCCTGTGAGACTGGTGGGGCAGCACCCTAGCGCCCCCTATTGACGGGCCGCCAATGTATCTGACAGCAATGCATTGCTCTCTCATTCATTAATGAAGGCACTCATTATTAATATTACTATTATTTATAATAATTAAAAATAGTTTGTTTTTTTTTGCTGTGGCTGCAAGGTGGAGTTGATAAGACTATTATCTCGCAGGAAGAAGGTTGTAGGGTCAATTCCTGGCTGCATCATTTCTCCGTGGAGTTAGCGTGTTCTCTCCATGCATGCTGGGTTTCCTCCCACAAACCTAAATCATACATGTTTGGTGAAGTGGTGGCTCTGGACCGTCCCTACAGGTGTAGGTTAGACCGACTGGTTGTTTGTCCCTGTGATGGACTGGCGGCCTGTCCAGGGTGTCCCCCACCTCTCATCCTTTGACCGCTGAGAGAGACGCCAGCTACTCACACCCCACTGGATGAAGCAGTTAGGTAAATATATACAGTATCTATGATTATCATTATTATCACTCTCAGATCACGTTATGAACCTGAAATTGAGGCTGAAAACCTTTTAGTTTAGACCTGGTTTTCTTTTTCTTTCTCTCCTTCTGGCACACACATCATCTGTTTCTTCTGTTTGTGCAGCAGGCAGTCAAACTGATTAGCATTAAACTCACATCCCCTTCACACTGCTGCTCGACACATATGTTAGTAGACTGTATGGAGTGTTTGTGTACCTCAGAACGTGGTTCATAAGGAGGTCAGGCTCACAAAGACATGACGACTGGCTGCAGAAAGATAAATGTCATGGATACGTGCTATAGGGAACCTTATGGAGTCGTCATGGTAACAGATACATCCAGATACATGCAGATAAAAAAGAAAACAACTTTTATAAAGGGCCAATCGATTCTGTCAAAAAAGTGTAAAACTGTGCAAAAGTCACAACAAAACTCCAGATTTTAATCACTTTTAAAAGTAACTTGAATTAAAAGACTGTCATTAAAAACAATTGATTGTATGAAAACATCTGAACTCATGAACAGAAACTTGTCTGGGTTTTTACTGAAAGATGATGTCCGGTCAAATCTAAAAAACTGAGAACTAAAACAAGTCCAGACGCATGGATCAACACATTTCCTCTGTCCATCCCAACAACGTGGAAACGAGGCACCTGAAGGGACGCCAGACTCCTCCCCTTGACCGGCCCCATCATGTCCTGTTCAGTGGCGTAGTGCTACTTTAGGCTATAAGGTGACCAAACATCCTCTCTTACCCAGACAGGTCCTCTTTTCACATTCTGTCCAGGGCGGTTTCAGAGATCAATGGAAATGTTCGGGTTTGACCATTTTTCACTGGAAATAGGCGAGTACTTAAAGGAACTGGTGTGAATAAAACAGTCCATGTTGCATGTGACTATAAATAACAGCCAAGCCAACTTTATTTATAAAGCACTTTAAAAACAGGTGCTGAACGAAGAACAAAACATAATAAAATCTCTAACAAAAAGTAAAAAGCACATGTATAAAACCTAGGCAATATTAAACACCGCCATAAGAAAATCAATCAAATCCAGACTAAAAGTAACAGGACAGGTTTTACTTTGGCCACAGCTTTCACTACAGCTCTGACTTGGCCTCCGAGTCTAAAGCCACCGTCCACAGCGGTTCACGGTGCTTCTTCTGTGGACGGTTTTCCTCTGATTGCTGCTGGGTGGCTATAGCTAGTGGCTAAGATGCTAGTGTTACAGCCTGAGGGTTGTGGGTTGAATTCCCCTCCTGCTGTGATGATAAGCTTAATTCTTGCACTTGCTGAATTTTGAAAGCCTATTTGGAGGTTGTTACTTAACTATTTTCAAACCCACAGAGAGACTGCATACTTTAAATAGGTTTAAGTCTCAAAATGTTTCACAACTGAGCCAAGTGTCCTCTTTTTTGAAAATCTAAATATGGTCACGCTAGTTTTAGGGCCCCTCCTTCCTAATGCTGTCATTGTGAAAAGAGTTGTGATGCTAGATGGATCTGATCTAAGAGAGAAGCAGAGTACTGATACATCAAGCTGAATGTATCAAATGAAGAAAATCAGCAGCAAAACAAAGTGTGTCATTTGTATAAATGTTTATACAAGTGGAAGTGAAGAGAAACGTTACAGAACTTGAGTTGGAAACACTTCTAAATAAGATAGAGGAGTGTTAACTTCTGTGTTTGGTCACCTTTACAGTGGTAAAGGTCGGTGTTTAAGGGATGGGGGCTACAAGTCCCCACCATTATCAACAGCAAATCTACGCCATCGCAATTATACGACCTCTCTTTCCTTCTGAGTCATCCAACAGGTCCTTGATTTTCCAGTAATCAGTCAGCTGTGTTGGGCTGTCTGCTGGGACCACAGAATTCGTCTCTGTGATCAGACGGGGAGGCTGTGTGTGCACACACACTCTCACCTGTCACTTCTTAAGCTCTGCACCCTGGTCCCACCGCGGAGTCACGTTACGCTGCCCGACACCTTCATCATAAGTCGAGTGGAAATGATTTGTTTTTCTTGCTTTATGGTGAGACTTTATGGTGCATCCATGCAGCCTCCAGGTGACCTTTGCCTTCTGTGTGACTCCAGATCAGCAGACTGGCTTGAAGCTGACCTCTGACCCGGCTGCTGACTTCTCTTTGACTCCTTATCGATGCACAGCTCGGCGTGTACATATAACATGCCTACTACTGATTTCCACTGCATTTCTGAATAACACTCTACTAAACTCTACTGACCCAAGCACACGGCTCACATGTCAGATGTGTTTGTGTCAGTGAACGCAGCTCGTTTCCTGCCCAACATCTGCATCACATAAACACCTCAGTGTCTGTGTGTGTGTGTGTCTGCCTGAATCCTTTGATTGTGAGAGTGTGTATACACTGGATTCATTGTGGATCACCCCCATATATCATCCTCTGTTAGTGTGTGAGTGTTTCTCCCCCAAGAAGTGAATATGACACATCTGGCTTTCCATACTCCTTATCTGTGAGACACACACTGGGCGATGAAAGAAACATCCACACTTCTCTGTCTCTGTTCCATTCTTACATCGAGATTCTGTCTCACAAATGTCTTTGTCCCTGTTTATGGTGTTCGTCCTTTGTGTGTGTGTGTGTGTGAGAGTGTGTGTGTGTCAGAATCCATTCCCTCAACATTCCTGCTGAGCAGATCAGAGGTCACTCCCAGGACAAGCTCGTGCGTCTGAGTGTGTGTGTGTGTGTGTGAGTGAGTGTGTAAGTGCACATGGGGCCTCCTCTGTCCAGGATGAAAAATGATGGAAGGGAGGTGAAGGAGAGGTGAGAGGGTGACGGGGAGGAGGTCGGCCTGAGGTCAAATACAAATGCCTCGGCCTCGTTGTCCACGCTTGTCGTGGAACCGGGAGAATGAGAGCGGTGGAGAGCAGAGCGGCTTCCTCTCCTCTTCTTCTGCTACCGTTCATCACTGTCAGCAACCAGCCCTCTGAGCTAGTTACAGCGCTACGCTAAGTCACAGAACTTTGATTGGTTTGATCCTTCGTTGTCTGAGTTACACACACACCCACACATGCACACACACACACACACACACACACACACAGCCATGATCCTCAACCGTAATGGATAAAAAATGAGAGTGACCTTTGACACTCTTCCTCTCTCTGTCCTCCCTTCACTTTGTCTCACCAACTACAGTAAACACACTCCCTATTTTCTCTCTCTCTCTCACACACACACACACACACACACACACACACACACACACACACACACACACACACACACACACACACACACACACACACACACTTTTATTATGAACTTTCATTCAAGTGCAGCAGACAGATTTTTCTTTTTGTTTTGGACAAAACAAACATTTCTAAAAGTTCAAATCGACACAAACATTTTGAAGATTCCTCCTCTCTCCCTGTGTGAGGAGTCCTGTACTGATATCATGTCAAGATGTTATTAATCGACTATAGCATGGGAAAGGAAATACATGAATATTTACAGAATAAACATATTAGATCATAAAAGCTGTTGAACAAAGATGGATAGCTGCATATCTTCGTCTGCAGCTATCAAACATTCCAGTTGAGAATCTATAGAATAATCCATCAATTCATGAAGTTCAAATGTTCAACCAGCTGCTCACTGCTGTCAGATTAACAGGTACACACATCTGTCTGGTTCTGCTAGAGATTAATTCAACTATTATTCAGTCTGTTCATTTATTTAAAGCTACCAGATTAAGGAACCAGAGCCTTTTAAAACGATAAGGTCAGACAGGTGCAGAGCTGAGACTGAGAGAGTCACCTGAAAGGTCTGCCTGAGAACAGCAGCTCACCTTCAAACCTTCAGTTGTTCATGTTTAAATGTTTCACCACTGAGTCGGTCTGCAGGTGGGTGAATCCTTTATGCTGGTAACAGAACCACTCCTTCTTTAAACAGGACAACGAATCAGACAGAATCCGTTAAGACTTTAAATGATTTCAGTGAATGGGTCTGGACTTTAATTTCTCTGGTCTGACTGAGACTTTTGACTGCAGGAATCCCAAACACATCAGTGGTTTGTTGGTTTGTATGACGTTGTTGACGCGGAGCTGCAGCTGATAACCGTCCTCCTGAAACGCAGCATCACACTCACCTGCTTTTTATAATAGACTCATTTCAGACCTAGAGTTCCGTTGTTTTGAATGCACAAAAAACAAGATGCAATAAAAATGACTCAATAGGCATTGTGTAGAGAGAAATGAACATACAATTATATTCCTGAGGCTTTACCTGGTTAAACTGGGGCCTTCAGTTAACAGGAAGTCAGTTCAGTTTGAACTTAATCCTAATAAATTGATCTAAATAATTCCTCAGTCCCAGGTGTTTTAAAGCTGCACACACCTAAAGGATCATGCTCCTTCTTTTCCTTGTAGGCATGTTCCTGTTTGATGCCCCCTGCTGGATGACAACAGTAACAGTCTCCATGTTTGCTCTGCAGTTAGTCCGCTGACTCTCTGACCTGCAGGCACTTAAACTGTAAACATATTAGAGAGGGGTCAAAGGTGACAGAGGAGGAAAGAGGAGCTGTGTCTATTGTTTCTGATTGTTTTCACCAGGCAGAGGGGCGGAGCTCCCACTGTCACTCACACACTCCTCATGTCAAAACCTGGAGTTTGGACCAGAACTTGTGCGATCTAAGTGATAAGATTACATTTTAAAGTAAGCAAAATGAATGAAACATAATCTCAGCTAATGAAATAACATTAGTAAGATTAAGACTAATACATGTTCAAAAGGAGCAGGAAGAAGCAAAAGCATGTTTTAGATCATGTTTCTTCTCCACCTTGTTCAGAAATCACAACAGTCCGTCTTTATATGAGTTCAACGTGTTATTAGCTTTAGCAGCCTTTGGCTACATGTTTACATGAACACATCCTCACATCATAAACCCCCACTAACACCTACAGTATACGTACAAAAGATTTGAGCATCCCTCCTCCCATTTACCCACCTAGAAACACAGAAACGTTCACGTCTGCACGTGTCTACAAAAACGCCCCACATTCTACAAGCATGTGTATGCGTATGTACACGTGTACACACATACAAATACTTTACCCCCTACATCAATAACTGGATCTCATAAAGTCAGACTTCCTCCCAGAACCTCATAAAAACTGAATGTTGTCCCACTTTCTTTCTGAACTGGTCAGACCTGGAAGCTCATTGTTTGATCCATTTTACTCCACAAACAGTGACTTTTTACTGTTGTTCACACAGACGTGTGTTTTAAGTTCAATTCCTCCAGCAAATGATGTAAATAGTCTCTATGAAAAGTGTTGTATGTTAGCAGGGAGCAGGTTGTTTTATGTTCAAAGCCAAAACCTATAGATCAGGACACTTTAATAATCCTGATTTCAGAGAAAGTTGTTGGTACGACCTCTATAGCCAGTCTAATTAATCACAGCTGCACAAATGTTACTGGAAATAATGTATTTATGTAAGTTTTGACCTCTGCACAATAATTCAGATACAGTATGGCTGCATCAGTGCACAGGATAACATGTGGAGTATTTAGTGATCCAGCATGTTTCTCCTTGTTTAATATGAAAATACAACTTACAGTTTTGTTGTTTTATATGTCATCACTTGCTACAACCAGAAAAGTATTTTTATTATTCACTCTTTCAATAACTACACCATCAATATTCATCTGATTTTGTGTATGATTACAGAATAACATGAACTTAGTTTGACCTAAATGCAATGATAATTAGTTTTTACATCAGACACTATTTCCATTAACTCGTTCATTTTTTTACCTGAACAGAAAACATTTGTGTCATCAGCAAACCCTATAAGTTTTAATATTTTTGAAACCCTACAAATATCATTAATATACAGAATAAATAACTTTGGACTCAATACTGAGCCCTGTGGAACGCCACAATCAATGTCCAAGCCTGATGATGAAAACTGTCCCAACTCCTTTACTTCCTGTGACTGAAGCAGCTTTTTATTCACTGCTGAACAATCCCCCAGACCATAGTTAACGTATCAGGATCGATTGTTTCAAAGGCCTTCTGAAGATCAAATCAAATGTTTAGGATCTATTAGTGATGTCACCTATTAGATCTAAAGCCAAACTGACTTTCTGTTACTATTGTCTAAAAATTGATCCAATCTTTTAATAACTAGCTGTGTTAAATATTTTAGAGACTTGTGGAGGTAATAAGACCGGCCTGTAATGAGTGAGGTTGTGTTTATTCCCAGTCCTAATCAGTAACACAGCATTAGCTATTTTCCTCTGATTTGGAAATGTTCCAGTTTAGAATGAGAGAGAAGGAAGTGATTTTCACTGTTTTGATGTCGATGTCATTATAATCAGTTGATGCTTTACCTTCATATTTTTTACTGTATCTATGATCTCCATTTCTTCCACTGCTGTGAAAAAAATAGAACTAGGATTTTGTTCTATCAGATTATCGTTCCAGTGTTGCATTGGCAAAGCATCAGGTATGTGTTTTGCCAGGTTTTGTCCATTATTGACAAAGGAGTTATTATATCACTTATATTTTCCTTCTTAAAATTATTATTATTAAATTATTCCAGGCAACTGTGCTGCCAGTTATTGGTATCCTTGGCTAATGGTCTAGCCTCTTGTTATTATAGCCTAATCTTGATATTATGTACTAATATGGTCAGAAGAACCAAGGGCGGCACTAGCTCAGTTGGGAGAGTGTCCGGTCTGGTAACCAGAGGGTCACCGGTTCGATCCCCAGCTCTGGCTGGGTTAGATTGTCGTTGTGTCCTTGGGCAAGACACTTCACCCACCTTGCCTGTGTGAATGTGAGTGTGACTGTGTGTGAATGTTGGTGGTGGTCAGAAGGGCCGATGGTCAGAATGGCAGCCTCTCTTCTGTCAGTCTGCCCCAGGGCAGCTGTGGCTACAGACGTCTGTCGTAGTTTACCACCACCGGTGAGAATGACTGTGTGAATGAATAATGCAACTCTGTAAAGCGTCTCTGAGTGACCTGAAAAGCGCTATATAAAACTGATGCATTATGAGTCATAAAACAATTGATGTGTGTTTATCCTCTTGATAGTGTAACGTCACTGGTCAACTGACCTCCTCCCTTCACCTTAACACAGAATGTTGCTGATTTTAGACTGAGCCTCCAGTCTTTCACTGGATGAACAGCGCTTCGCTCTATGATGCACTGAGTTATCAGATTCAACCAGTCTGCATTGAAACACGCTTTATCAGGTAAGGAAGGCCAGCTAATCGACCTGACTTCCTCTAAACTCCCTTCCTCCAATCCCTCTCTGAAGGACGAAGCTGCAGCCATAAACTCTGGTATCTTTTCTGATGAAAGCCTTTAATCTGGATGATGATGATGATGATGATGAATGCTTTCCTTACAGGTGAGCTTAATCAGACTTGATTACTTAAAAACAATAATTAAGTGCATTATTGGTAATGATTTTAAATGTCATTTCCTGTCTTATTTCTCAGAAGACATTATTAAAGTATATATCCAATGCATTCTATTCATGCTAAGATTAATTAACATTGTCAACATTGATAGTTTAAGCTTTAAACAATGATTGGTTAATACATCATTTAAATCTTAAATATATCTATTTGATTGATTAATAAGGTTTACTTTACCTTTCTTTTCCTTACAGATAAAGTCATGAATTGTCATGTTATATATTTTAATATCTGTGTTAATAATGACACTTATATTGAATTTAATTCAAGTCAACACCCCTCTCTCACCATTCCTAAATTCTGATTGGCCAACCCAGAATACTCTAAAGAGTTTACACTTCCTTTCTAACCTCAGAGTTCTGCTTTATCCTAAAACCAACACAGGAGAAAGTCAAGCCAGGCTTTCAACAGGTAACTTTTAGTGGCAAAAGAGCCGATTCCTTTCCAACCCAGAACAACCAATCTGTCGTCAACATGCATCAGACTCTACAGCCATGTGGTCTTCGGTTGATCTAAACTACTGGGGACAGTGGTACCTGCAGACTGTCAGCTGTTCCAAGGCGACCTGGATCCCCTTTGAACCCCGAGACCAGACTCTGTGACTGGGGGAAAACCTTCCACCTCAGCTTGTGGAGAAACCTGCTCTCTACGCTGCCAGATCTATTGGACCTCCTGCAGATCCACTAAGCTTTCTCAGCCAAGACAGATGGTTCATGCACTTGATAACTAAATTTAACATCTAAAATTAAGATCTGAATCCAGCCAGATTAGTCTTACAAAATCCAGACTTCACTTTTCCCTAAAATCATTAATAATACATCTTATAACATCCATCATCATGTTTCTAAATGTTGTATTAATGTTTTAGTTAAATCATCATCATCATTTTCTCTTCTGTACCATCATTAGACAAATTATAGGGATAAATTGACTTTTATAAACTATGGTTTTGTCTCTGCGTCAGATTATTAATGGGTATTGATTCTCTGTTCAACCAAAAAGAATCTAGATTTTAAATTTCAATAAAACTTAATCATCTAAAAGGTTGATGAGCTAAAATCTATGACTCATCCTAAATGTTAGAGTATGTTGCAATATCCTCTTATGGTCTATCCTCTTGATAGTATACCCTTATATTGTCTATATCCTTTTCATATTATGGCCCAATGTAACCTGTCCTTTTGTTCTTCTAGCCTAATATGGTCTATCCTCTTATGGTCTATATTTTTTTGTGATATTTTACCCTATTATGCTCTTTCCTCTTGTCGATTAGAATAGGCTAAAATGGTCAATTCTCTTGATCTTACAGCGAGCTGCATATTTCTGACCCTCAAGCCGGTGTAGGTGCTGGATCTACTCGGCCTGCCAGGTCGGCTCGGGGCATGCGCCTGTCGATGACGCAACACAAGCTGATTGGCTGAACGTACGACTAAGTGACGTCACTACGTTCGTAAATGTTACGTATGCACGTTAACGCTGAAGCTTTTGATTGGTCCGGACAAATTTGAGGTTGTAGTCCTTCTTCACCGGAGTAAAGACTACAACTTTGTTTGAATGAATCTTTAGATTTATTTACATCAGAACTAATGAAATATACAGAAGAATCCACATTTATACAAACGGCCAGGCCTCATAAATATATAAATACATTTAAAACATTCACATATGAGAACTGTTGTGCTTATTTGGCACAGTCTGATGTTGATTTGATGTAGTTTCAAAACAAAGACAACATTGTGTTTTTATTAACAAACTACAGATATCAAGAAAACATTTAGGCGGTCAGAATCATGGATTTAATAACAAACCTGATAAACTCTTTCCAAAACACGTGTGAAAGAACAGTATCGACAGGGGTTTACAATGTATTTTGTCCAAGTGGCTTTGCCGTAGTGTGACGTCGTCGGTAGGAGAAGGACCCCGAGCCGATCTGGTACCTACACCGGACCTGCACATCCTGCCCTGCCTCTCCTACCCAGGCCATCATTACAGGCTGAGGAGCTGCTGCCCTAAACTTTTCTTCTGTCCATTTGGCGTGGATGGAGGTGACGCGTCCCCACCAATACCCAGCAATCACTAAATAGTCCCCACCAATAATTCCATCCAAGGGTGCAGAAACAGCACTGCATCCCCACCAACAATACGTACCAGGTGCTGTGCTGCTGAGCGTGGAGTCCATGAACAGACCTGTGTCCTGGGTAAGGAGGTCTGGATCATCTGGGCGAGCACCGAGTCACTTACGCCAATGGCACCTGCCCTGGGTCTGGATGAGGACTGGCCATCGGGCATTTTCCCGGTGACGGTAACTTTGGGCTGGACCGGGACCAGGACGGATCGCTATAATCTGCACTTCTTGTTTTGTTGAATGCTCGAAATTGGCCCTGGTATTTTCGGTTGAAGCGGCCCAGCATGAGGTGATGTTGGGTCTGGTGGGGGTCTGTGAGGCTCGGGTTGTTAAGTGCACGTGTCACCGGGCATTCGCAGACACGTTTTTTGCACCCCACAGAGGAACCTGTGCATATGAGCTGAAATTCATTGTCTGCAATATTTTTACCATAATTGTGAACTTTGTTCACATCTTTTTAAAATGATTTTGCACCCTACAAATGAACAGCAACTAAACCTGCACAGAGGCACCACCTCCATTCATGATCTATTTTAATGGCCTGCACTCCAGCACATGAAGTCATCACAGCGGGGTGAAGGTAATAGCCCGATCGTGTGGATTTTACTCATGCAGAAACTGAAGTGGATTCTGCTTGTGTGAAATACAATGACAGCAAACTGCTGTGTTGATAACTTCCTCTGTCTTGAGATTTGGAGTTACTCAGAAAACATCCAGGGCTGCAGATCTGAATGCCCAATCTAATCAGGCCAATTAGGACAGTAACACTACTTATCTTCACAAGTACAGTTTAAACTTTTCTCTCCATTTCAAAAGTTTGCTCCAGCAAATTAAATCATCTGCTTTGGAGTGGATTCAAACCTGAGTTTGTCTGGTCCAAACCTCAGTACTAAATGCTTAAAGAGTGAATACAAAACAGGTGTGGTAGGTGGGTAATCTGCTGCAGACGACTCCTTTTAATTCCCAAGAAACACGAGTACTAATCGGTCAAAAGTGTATAAGTGGAAATTAGCCAAGGGATGACTTGACCTGGAGGCTTCAGAGCTGCAGACGAAGTTTCACTTCCTCCACTTTGTGCCTTGACTCTGAACAAAGCCACTTCCTACATGGCTGCTGCTGCTTTGTTCCCTGTAAGATCCAAATGATTATTATATCACATCCATGCACGTAGCATGTTGTAATGGTCAGAGGTCTCATTTATAAAACTTTGCGTGGAATCCTTACAAAATTTTTACATAAAGCTCAGCAAAAAATGTCATTCACACAAAGGAATTTTTGTATGAAACTGCATAGACACAATTCTGCCTTATAAATCACTCATTTCCCTAGAAGTGTTCTCAGCTGTCTTTGGATCAGATCCCACCTCCTACCACATTCCACCATATACAGTCAATAAAAATACCTGATGAATGTTCTGCAGATACATAAGTTGCTGATTTCTTGTATTTCACAGTAAATCATGACAACAGAGAGGTCTAGAAACACACAGAGACTGAAATCAAGGTGCTTGTGAGCGAGTTGGAAGAGCAGAAACATGTTTATTTAGGTGATCACCTGTTGACGCATCACAAATACACAGAGGTGCTCCAAATATGTCTCTGGTTTACATTCAGATTCACACAGAGTCTCTCCATCAGGAGCAGGTGCTTCACCTTTGAGTCAAAACATTCTCTCCCTCCTCTCCTGACACTGACCCTAATAATAATAATATCCTCAGAAATAAGTTCATATGTTAATTTTAGTGTTATGAAAGAATTTAACTTTTTGACATGTTTTGCTGATGGAAGATCATCCTTCAGAGTTCAGTGTTTATTAATGGTACAGTTGTATTATGGGAAATGTCTTATTTTTAGAACTTGAATTCATGCATGAACCTAATGTTGTTATGACGTGTGTTTCATCAATCTCAGTATATTTATATTGATCTTTAATGCATTTAGACCATAGGTTTCATAAAAACTATTCTGGAGTTTCTTGATTAAACAGGCTAAGTGTTGGAAACCTACTGGGTTATGCCATAGAAATGTATTCTCGTGATTGGTTTAACCTAGACCAGTAGCTATAACACCTGTCTAACCACAAGTTTGAGCCTGTGTTTTTTATATGATGTTACCTTTTTAGGCATCTCATGTCTACAAGGGACCCGTCCAGCGTGTCCCCCGCCTCTAGCCCCTTGACCCCTGGAGTTACTCACCAGCTCCCCCGGACCCTCTGTGGAGAGGGATCATTAAAGGTCCCATAGAATGCAAAAATTCACTTTCTAAAGATCATATCAGTCCCAAAGACTGTGTCTGAGACCCAAAAGTGAGACAATATTTTCACCGTTTTCACTTCCTGATTCCTCCTCCCTGAACCGTCACCTTATCGTGGTGGAGGAGTTTGAGTGCCCTAACGATCCTAGGAGCTATGTTGTCTGGGGCACTTGTGCCCCTGGTAGGGTCACCCATGGCAAATTGGTCCTAGGGGAGGGGTGAGACAAAGAACGGTTCAGAAGACCCTTCATGGAGACACAACCAAAGAGTCTGAGTACCCGGCCCGGAGGGTTACCGGGGTCTCACCCTGGAGCCAGGCCTGGGGTTGGGGCCCGTGGACGAGCGCCTGGTGGCCGGGCTTTCGCCCATGGGGCCCGGCCGGGCCCAGCCCGAACCGGAGACATGGGCTCATCCAACTGTGGGCCCACCACCTGCAGGAGGAGAGTGAAGGGTCCGGTGCATTGTGGATCGGGTGGCAGACCGAGGCGGGAGCTTTGGCGATCCGATCCCCGGACGGGAAAACTGGCTATCGGGACATGGAATGTCACCTCTCTGGCGGGGAAGGAGCTGGAGCTTGTGGAAGAGGCTGAGCGATACCGGCTAGATATAGTTGGGCTCACCTCGACACATAGCATTGGCTCTGGAACCCGAGTCCTGGAGAGGGGTTGGACACTTTTCTTTGCTGGAGTTGATCCGGGTGAGAGGCGGAGGGCTGGGGTGGGCTTTTTGTTAGCCCCAAGACTCTCTGCCTGTATGTTGGGGTTTACCCCGGGGGACGAAAGGGCAGCTTCCCTACGCCTTCGGGTTGGGGAACGGGTCCTGTCTGTTGTTTGTGCTTATGCACCAAATAGCAGTTCAGAGTACCCACCCTTTTTGGAGTCTCTGGGACGAGTGCTGGATAGCGCTCCTACTGGGGACTCCATAGTCCTGCTGGGGGACTTCAACGCTCACGTGGGCAATGACAGCGTGACCTGGAGGGGCGTGATTGGGAGGAACGGCCCGCCCAATCTGAACCCGAGTGGTGTTCTGTTATTGGACTTCTGTGCAAGTCGCAGTTTGGCCATAACGAACACCATGTTCGAACATAAGGATGCCCATCGGTACACCTGGTACCAGGGCAGCCTAGGTTACAGGTCAATGATTGACTTTATAGTTGTATCATCTGACCTGAGACCGTATGTTTTGGACACTCGGGTGAAGAGAGGAGCGGAGCTGTCAACTGATCACCACCTGGTGGTGAGCTGGATCAGATGGCAGGGGAAGATGCCGCGCAGACCTGGTAGACCCAAACGTATAGTGAGGGTCTGCTGGGAACGCCTGGCAGAAGAGCCTGTCAAGATGGTCTTCAACTCCCACCTCCGGCAGAGCTTCGACCGCGTCCCGAGAGCAGTGGGGGACATTGAGTCCGAATGGGCCTTGTTCCGCTCTGCGATTGTTGAGGCGGCTGTTGCTAGCTGTGGTCGCAAGGTAGCCGGTGCCAGTCGTGGCGGTAACCCCCGTACCCGCTGGTGGACACCAGAGGTTAGGGGAGCCGTCAGGCTGAAGAAGGAGGCCTACAGGGCGTGGCTGGTCTGTGGGTCT
>SSNR01000155.1:1355188-1365655 GCA_006937965.1 Callopanchax toddi
TTTCTGGACTTATTGTGTCTCCAGCTGGAGAACACCCTCTCAGACAGGTAGGGCTGTACGTTATGACGAAATATTTCATCTGGACGATAGAAAATGTCTACCGTCAGATAAAAAGCTCTATCGTTTAAGCCACGATAGAAGTTTTACAGCATAATGCACTTTACGGGATGTTCATGAACGCACCGCGCAGCAACACATAAACAAACATGGAGGCAGACGGTAGTGGACGTGTTTTAGACCAGAGTCAACAGGATAACCAGCTAACTCAAACCGAGGAGCTTGTAACTAAAAGAGGGACAACTTCTGTCTCATGGATGTGGTTTAAATATAAACAGACCGACGTGGACCAGACAGCAGCTGTTCATAAAGTTTGCCGGCTCCCGGTCCCAACAACGGACTCCGACGCCACTAATATATTTTATCACCTGCACAAAAACCACGTCGAAGAAAACAGAGACAGTCAAAGAGCAAAAGCTGCAAAAGCAGCGTCGAGTGTTGGAGTAAGAGCTCAGAATAAACTCCAGACGCTGCTACAGGTTTTTACCTGCAGCACGTCATGTAGCGTCTAGCTGCCAGCTGAGCGGGATGGAAGGAAGGAGGAGGTTACTGCTGCTGTTACCAGGTACATCTACAAAGATATGGCTCTAATCTACACGGTGGAGAAACCTGAGTTTAGTGACTCGTGGTGACGTAGTCGCGCCGACTGGAATTGATAAGAGAAACGTTAGCAAAAATGGCAAACGATTCCAAGGGATTGAAACACTGGGAACCGGTTTTCATTAAGAACCGGTTTTCGATTCCCATCCCTACGTCCTGCACTGACAGTCAGCTCCATGCAGAGCTGCAGAGGACGAAATTCCTCTGGTGGAGTGCGCTCTCAGTCCCTCCGGAGGGTCTAGACCCAAGGAGGTGTAGACTTGAGAAATAGCTTCACACAGCCAGTGTGAAAGCCGCTGGGTAGACAGAGGAGACCCATAGAGCATTCTCTAAAGTGCACAAATAAACGCCGAGAACGACGCAGAGCAGCTGTGCGCGTGACGTAGCGAGAAAGTGCGTGCACAGGGCAGAGAAGATGAGATCTGGCTTCCTCCTCCGAATTATGCGAAGGAGAGAAAAACCCATCCAGTGTTATGACTCTGGATCTGTAAGAACTGGTGATGCTTTTAGGTGTAAAAGCCGGATTGGGGTGTAAGGCAGCCGAACTGCCGTCTCCCCGTATCTGAAGGCAGGACGGAGCCACAGACGGTGCAGACAGATCGCTGGCGTCAAGGCCAACAGCAGGGCTGTCTAAGTGACAGAGATTTCAGTTCCGTCTGATCCAAAGGCTCAAACGGAGCTGTAGTCAGTGCACGTAAAACAGCATTAGATCCCACTGAGGGACCAATGAACGCGTCACCGGCCGGCGTCTGCGCACGCCTTTCAGAAAACGCTTCATCAGCGGGTGACTGAACACCATTCTGTCACCAAAACCCTCATGACAGGAGGAGATCGCTGCAGCGTATGTTTGATTGTACTGAAGGCCAGGTTTCTGTCCATCAGTAGCTGGAGGAAAGACAATATGTGGGCTAGGGGGCAGGAAATGGGGTCCACACCCTTCTCCGCACACCAGCGCTGAAAAGCTGTCCATTTGGATGCGTAAAGCGCCACAGTGGAATCAGCGCACGCACCCTGAATGGTGCGCACCACTTCCTGGGAGAGGCCCAGCCTCTCTAACCGTTCCCGTTCAGCGGCCAGACCCAGAGGTACTGGCCTATTATTGGATAGCTCCTGATCGAACCCTCCGCTTGGGAGAGAGCGTCCTCTCGCCACAGCAGCTGCCACGGGCGGCTTGACAGCAGCTGTTGCAGGCACGGAAACCATGGGGCGCTCGTGCGCTATGGAGCCCGTATCCGAGCCAGGAGGCGGGGGATTAGTGGTATTGGGGGGAAAAGCATAAAGCTTCGTTCGTGGCCATTGATGGTGAGCGAAGGCATCCACTCCCAGAGGTGGATCGTCCTGCGGGCTCAGCGAGAACCAAAGGTCGCATTGTGCGTTCTCGCGGGCAGCGAATAAATCCACGTCCGCTTTGCCGAATCTGGCCCAAATCTGACGGATCAGTTCGGGGTGCAGACACCAATCCATGTCCCGAGGGCCTCCCCTCGACATGATGTCCACTCCTCTGTTCAGCACGCCGGGGATGTACACCACTCTGATGGAGAGCAGGTGTGTGTGAGCCCAGAGCAGCAGCCGCCTGGCCACGTTCAACAGCTGGACTGAACGTACTCCTCCCTGACGGTTTATGTATGCTGCTGTAACCATGTTGTCAGTATGGACCAGAACATGCTGGTCCTGCAACAGAGGCAGAAAATGTTGAACCACCTTCAGCACTGTGAGGAGTTCCAGAACATTTATGTGCAGGGACGTGTGGGGCGGCCACCGCCCCCCCACTACCTCAGGCATGTGCCCCCCCAAACCCGAAAGGGAGGCTTCGGTGAACACCGACACAGGAAAAAATGGGGACTTGCCGAGAGGAACCCCTGTTGATAACAGCGGGGGGTGGGAGTGGGGGTCCCGTCAGGGTCTCAGATCCGGTCCCACCAGTCCAGTCCGGTAACGATCCTCTGCAGCTTCTTAGGTTCCAACACGTTAGCGAAACAGCAGCTTACAGAAGTCCTTTAGCAACTAGCTGAGTTAGCTCTGTGCTAGCTCACTCCGACACAGCAGTTTTAACAAAAACCCAGTCCAGCAGCCTCACGCTGAAACTATCTTGTTTTGTCCACCAGCTTACTGTGACAGACTATGACTTCTCTTGACGACAAATCTAAGCTTTTCTTACTTAAACTCTTGAAAACAAGCTAACCTCTTCACATCTGCTACTCCTCACATGTTCATCTCCGCTCGTCTTTCTCCGGACTTTTGTTTTCTCTCTCCGCCTCACCTGTGTTACCTTCACTGACCATCTCATCATAGGAAAATACAGTTTTCACAGATAAATCAAAACAAATGAAAGATAACTTATTCTAAACAATGTAAACATGTTTTTAACACACTTTACATGAACTTTGGCATTTCAAATGACATTTTAAAAATCAAATGAATTAATCTTTTAATTATTTATTAACTTATTAACTCTCTTCTGTTTTACTATTTATGCTTTTTTAACCGGGTTACACCGGATTGGTTTAGTTCTTGCTTTAAGGAGCTTTTTAAAGCAGAATATGACTCATGTTCTGTGGAACCTTGTTAAAACTTGTGTTTGAGACTTGGAAGGCAGGAGAACTTGTTCTGAAAATAGACTTAAAGGTTTCCATTAAAGCAGCAATCTGGAGGATTTCATCAGGAGAGCAGTTTTTGAATCTAGCGTCCAAAGGCTCCTCCTCAAAACATCTCGACACGCGCGTCCAGTCGCATGTGCGCGCGTGCACACGGTGCATATACGTTGCGGGCATGAACTGTACAGCTCAATGTGTAGGGTTTAATCACTCACAGTTCACAATCTTATTCCAACACTACGAGGGTCTGATGAGCCCTCTCTGTCCCTGCTGCTTCTGATATTAGCTCTGTTAGCAGAGAGCTGCTGCTGGACTCTGAAGCTGAACTTGACTCGGCCCTGGATGAACTTTCTGACCAAAATAAACGTGTAACCCTGTCAAGCCTTGCCATTCTGTGAGGTGAAAGGTTCAAAAATAAAAATAAATCCATCTTTAGCTGGAGAATGGGTAGGTTTTTAGTAGAAATGAGCTGTGAGTCCTCAGTGAACGAGATGGTAAACAGAGAAACACACGGAGCGTCCTGTACGACAGCGCCCCCTACTGGTACAGGTTTGGTCGATGCGCGTGCATGTTGAGAGAATGCAGAAATTTGAATTTCATTGGCTGAAAAATGTCGGCGGCAAGAAATAATGGAAAGGGGTCTCTAGGAGGAAGGAGGGTCTTCATCAGAATGACAGATGTTGTGGAACTCAACCCATAGATCAGAGTTTAGACCTGAAATATCATTTAGAACATTTAGAAAACTTTGATACAGAGAAAAATAATCCAGAGAGCTGCTTTAATGATCAACTTCATAAATGGGGTTAGCTAAACAGAGCCAGTGCATCTCTTAGAGCCTGCTAATGGAGAACTGCTTATGATGCAATGTGCACCTTTCCTCCTTTTTCATTGCTTTCACTGTCAATGCATTAGCATTCCATTATTGCTTGTCAATAATAGCAAGTCATTAACTTTGTGTGTCTGCACTTTAATTATCTCAGGCTCCAGGCTCCGTGTCTGTTCTGCGCTTCCTGCACAGTTCAACCTGTAGTGTTTGTTGATGGTTGTTGTTTTTCACTCTGTCTAATGTCTTCTTACCTCTACAGGTACAGTTCAAAGAATTAGAATGTTGTGAAAAAGTTCAATTTTGTTGTCAATTATTTTAGAGAGTGAAACTCTGAAGCCATGCATACATATACTGCATGTATACTTTTTCGTTTTCCGTCATTTTGACTGACGGGGTTCTATCTATTTTTATCCATCACTTATTAATTTTAAAAATGATCTTAATGACATTTTCAGCAGCATTACTTCATTCCTTTTAAATAATATCGTAATTGTTCCTCAACCTTTTCATTCTCCACTGAGGGTCGCAGTCCGGAGAACCTGAGAGTGTTTAAGCTGCAGAGGATCTCACTGTTCCGATGATTTGATTGATCTAACACCAGGCCCAGTTCAGCTCATAGATCCATAGGACTGATAGAATCTAGATCAGCTGATGAGCCAGTCATCATCTGGAAATCTCTAAGAACTTTCCCTGTCTGGAGCCTACAGCCTGATCTTCAGTGCAGCTCATCCATTACGCTGACTGACTGCAGCATTCACATGTCTCAGTAATCACAATAACTACACAGCTGATCACAATAATGCACCAATAAGTAAAGTTATATCATTTGAATACATAAACAGACTGTGATTTAACTCCTAAATCCGACATATTTGTTTAAATTCTCGATTTTACTCTGCTCAGAGATTCACACGGGGAGGGTGAGTATTGGTTTTGTGTGCGTGTGTGTGTGTGTGCATGTGTGTGTGTGTGTGTGTGCGCGCGTGTGTGTGTGTGTGCGTGTGTGTGTGTGCATGAGGGTCTAGAAAAGTGTCTTAAATTCACCATGCTATCTCACCGGCTACGCTGCAGGTTTCCCGTCTCCAAAATGTTCTTAGGTTCAAAGTTTCCGTAAAGTAGTGAACTTTTTTCTGTCACTTTTTTTGGTTATATATATAAATCCCAAAGTTGGCGGAGAAAGTGACTTAGCAACTTTCAGACCTGTCTTAGCAAGTTTTATAAATGAGGCCCCAGGTGTCTTATTTCAACGTTCTTTTAAATCAAATACAGGCTGTTTACCAGTTACTTCACTTCCTAAAATGTGACATACAAGAAATCAGATGTAGCATCCATTCTGACTCTGACAGGTTGAATCAGCCTTAATATCAGATGATTTCTCTCCTATAGAATTAGTTCTAATAATCACATCACAGTAGGGCCTTTTCATCATCCTATTAAACCCCAAAATGTCTAAAGCTGGACTTTTTCTGACAGACTCTTAGTGTCATTTGCAAAACCTAATGCTTTTCAGAATGCTCAACTAATGTTCTTAATCTCAATTAAATTTACCTGGTTAAATAAAATATAAAACAAGGATTTCAATAATAATATCATGTATTTTTGTATGTAGTTGACCATATTCTAACATTGCACAATCCTTTGTTACAACTTAAAACTTTAGTTTTATGAAGTTAGTTGTTCTCTTGTCTCTCCCTTTCTGCTCCTTTCCTTGGTGACGCGCGCACTCTTGTGTGTGCGGGCCGGAGGAGGGGGGTCATGTCTGCACTCTGCAGCGCTGACAGACTGACACACAGAGAGGAGAGGGTGTCTTTGTGACTCAGCTTTGCTACGTTTTTGCAGCTTTAGGAGGGCAGACGCTCGATCAGCCATGACAGATTGTTTATTTATTTATTAGAAACGTCCTGATCGTCGGTATAATCGCGGAGCGGGTCCGGTTTAGCGGCGAGGAGACCAGGAAATCTCCCTGTTCTCCTGACCACCAGTCCATCACTGGCGATGCTGTTGAAAGTTTACAGGACGTAGGACTGTGGCGTCTCCCCTGAAAACGTTCTAGTTTCTCAGACAGGGGGGAGGGCTCTCTGCAGCAGCTGCTTGTGTCACTAGACCTGTGTGTTCATGGTTCTTTTAAATCTATTTTGTAAATCCAATCTTCCTCCTCTTCCTGTGAGACTGGTGGGGCAGTGCCCTAGCGCCCCCTATTGACGGGCCACCACTGGTAGTAACTGATCACAGTAGAATTTTATTTGCAGGGTCAGGTGGGAATAGGGGAGATTATGCTGTCTGCAGGTAGAGTTCCCCCATCTGGACTGACTCCCCATTTTTAATACAGTTTATTCACACACACACACACACACACACACACACACACACACACACACACACACACACACACACACACACACACACACACACACACCAAACCACTGATACACCATTGGGTAGGTGGTAGTGGTGGAGGTGCCACCCCCATTGCTTCTGCCCTCCATTTTCAGTGGGTCTGGCAGTCTGGGGGGGTCTCTGGGGGCCCTAGGATAGTTGCTGGATGCTCAAGGTGGGTTGTGGCCCTGCTTGGTGGTATGCAGTCTGGGGGCTCTGATTCATGCTGTGGCAGGCTGCTGCCTTATCTAGAAATCAGAGTTGGACATTTAGATGTCAAATTTAGACATGCCAGTAGTCAATGGTTAACTAGATGCAGTTAGCCTCAGTTAGTGCTAGTCTACTGCACCCAAGTAATGGCAGTTACACATACATTATTATGCTTTCACTGGAGAGTTTCACTGGCTCAAAACAGTTTACCAAGCAGATGATTAAAACATATTTGTTAGATACACACAAAAATACATTTTTAAGGATTAAAGCCAAAGTAGAGCTGCTTCAGCAGAAGTGAGGAGTCCTTCTTGTTTTACTCGGGGAAAGTGCTGCTTATTACAAACATACCAGCAAAGGTTCAGCTATTCCGGTATCTAACACAGCACCCCATGCTTTATATGGAAAGAAAACAAATAAAAACACAAAACAGGCACTTTCTGATTTTGTAAATATGATATGCAAATATCAACTACTCTGGTGTATCTCCTAATAGGCCAAATCATGGTTCCCCGCTGATGTTCAAAGCAATTACAAAATTGGTGATACTCTAGAAAATGATAACGTAAGCGTCCAACCCCTCCAGGTTCTCCACAAGTCTTGATTTCCTTAATGTTCCTCCACGTTCAACTGCAAAACATATCCACTTGCCTTGAGTTCTGCTTCGGGGCCGACAATACACTGGCATCCTTCTGTGGTCCTCATGTGCTGCCTGCTGCTCCTATACAACCCTATAGGCTACTGTTGTCATCCTCATTTTATTTTTACAAGTCTCTGGGACTTATACAGCTGCCAGCCATCATCCCACACCTCTAAAGTCCTGCAGCTGCCACCAGTCCCAGAAACGAGCTCTTCTTTCTGCTCCTGCAGGAAGGAACCATCACTGTCCATTATCACTGGGTGGAAAAACCCTCCATGTGCCTTTCCTCAGAGGCCTCTCTTCCAGTGGCATCTCTGGCATCATATGTCAGGTGGGGCACAACAACTCAAGTTATATATATATATATATACTGTATATATATATCTCCTCCGTGAGCCGTCACCTTATCGTGGTGGAGGAGTTTGAGTGCCCTAATGATCCTAGGAGCTATGTTGTCTAGGGCACTTTGTGCCCCTGGTAGGGTCACCCATGGCAAATTGGTCCTAGGTGAGGGGTGAGACAAAGTGCGGTTCAAAGACTCTTCATGGAAGTTCTATCAACGAGCCAGTGTACCCGGCCCAGAGGGTTACCGGGGTCCCACCCTGGAGCCAGGCCTGGGGTTGGGGCCCGTGAGCGAGCGCCTGGTGGCCGGGCTTTTGCCCATGGGGCCCGACCGGGCCCAGCCCGAACTGGATACATGGGCTCATCCACCTGTGGGCCCACCACCTGCAGGAGGAACATGAAGGGTCTGGTGCAATGTGGATCGGATGGCAGACCAAGGCGAGAGCTTTGGCGGTCCGATCCCCGGACACAAAAACTGGCTATTGGGACATGGAACGTCACCTCTCTGGCGGGGAAGGAGCTGGAGCTTGTGGAAGAGGCTGAGCGATACCGGCTAGATATAGTCGGGCTCACCTCGACACATAGCGTTGGCTTTGGAACCCAAGTCCTTGAGAGGGGTTGGACTCTCTTCTATGCTGGAGTTGCTCCAGGTGAGAGGCGGAGGGCTGGGGTGGGCTTTCTGTTAGCCCCAAGACTCTCTGCCTGTATGTTGGGGTTTACCCCGGGGAACGAAAGGGCAGCTTCCCTGCGACTTCGGGTTGGGGAACGGGTCCTGACTGTTGTTTGTGCTTATCCACCAAATAGCAGTTCAGAGTACCCACCCTTTTGGAGTCTCTGGGACGAGTGCTGGATGGCGCTCCGACAGGGGACTCCATTGTCCTGCTGGGAGACTTCAACGCTCACGTGGGCAATGACAGCGTGACCTGGAGGGGCGTGATTGGGAGGAACGGTCCGCCCAATCTGAATTCGAGTGGTGTTCTGTTTTTGGACTTCTGTGCAAGTCGCAGTTTGGCCATAACGAACACCATGTTCGAACATAAGGATGCCCACCGGTACACCTGGTACCAGGGCAGCCTAGGTTACAGGTCGATGATTGACTTTATAGTTGTATCATCTGACATGAGACCGTATGTTTTGGACACTCGAGTGAAGAGAGGAGCGGAGCTGTCAACTGATCACCACCTGGTGGTGAGTTGGATCAGATGGCAGGGGAAGATGCTACGCAGACCTGGTAGACCCAAACGCATAGTGAGGGTCTGCTGGGAACGCCTGGCAGAAGAGCCTGTCAAGATGGTCTTCAACTCCCACCTCCGCAGAGCTTCGACCGCGTCCCGAGAGCAGTGGGGGACATTGAGTCCGAATGGGCCTTGTTCCGCTCTGTGATTGTTGAGGCCGCTGTTGCTAGCTGTGGTCGCAAGGTAGCCGGTGCCAGTCGTGGCGGTAACCCCCGTACCCGCTGGTGGACACCAGAGGTTAGGGGAGCTGTCAGGCTGAAGAAGGAGGCCTACAGGGCGTGGCTAGTCTGTGGGTCTCCAGAGGCAGCAGACAGGTACCGGCGGGCCAAGCGAAGTGCAGCGGTGGCAGTGTCCGAGGCAAAATCTCGAGTGTAGGAGGAGTTCGGCGAGACCATGGAGAAAGACTATCGGTTGGCTCCAAAGAGGTTCTGGCAAACCATCCGGCGCCTCAGGAGAGGAAGGCGGCAACTTGCTCACACTGTTTACAGTGGGGACGGGGAGCTGCTGACGTCAACTGGGGCTATAGTCGGACGGTGGAAGGAATACTTTGAGGAGCTCCTCAATCCCACCGATGCGCATTCCTATGAGGAACAGAGCTGGGAGAACTGGGGATGGACTGTCCAATCTCTGGGGCAGAAGTCACTGAGGTAGTCAAAAAACTACGCAGTGGCGGAGCCCCGGGGGTGGATGAGATCCGACCTGGGTATCTCAAAGCTATGGATGTTGTAGGACTGTCGTGGTTGACACGTATCTGCAACATTGCGTGGTCATCGGGGGCAGTCCCTGTTGAGTGGCAGACCAGGGTGGTGGTTCCCATTTTTAAGAAGGGGGACCAGAGGGTGTGTTCCAACTACAAGAGGATCACACTCCTCAGCCTCCTTGGGAAGGTCTACTCCAGGGTCCTGGAGAGGAGGGTCCGGTCGATAGTTGAACCTCAGATTGAAGAGGAGCAATGTGGTTTTCGTCCTGGTCGTGGAATTGTGGACCAGCTCTTTACCCTCGCTAGGGTGATGGAGGAGTCATGGGAGTTTGCCCAACCAATCCACATGTGTTTTGTGGATTTGGAGAAGGCTTATGACCGTGTCCCCAGGGACACCCAGTGGGGGGCGCTTCAGGAGTACGGGGTGGATGGTCTTTTGTTAAGGGCCATTCAGTCCCTGTACCAGAGGAGTGTGAGTCTGGTCCTCATAGCCGGCAGTAAGTCGGACCTGTTCCCAGTGAGGGTTGGACTCCTCCAGGGCTGCCCTTTGTCACCGGTCCTGTTCAGAACCTTTATGGACAGGATTTCTAGGCGCAGCCGTGGTGTGGAGGGTGTTGAGTTTGGTGACAGGAGAATTGCGTCTCTACTTTTTGCGGATGATGTGGTCCTCCTAGCTTCATCAAGCTCTGACCTTCAGCTCTTACTGGGGAGGTTCACAGCCGAGTGTGAAGCGGCTGGGATGAAGATCAGCACCTCCAAGTCTGAGGCCATGGTTCTCGGTAGGAAAAGGGTGGCTTGCCAACTCTTTGTCGGGAGAGAGGTCCTGCCTCAAGTGGAGGAGTTCAAGTATCTCGGGGTCTTGTTCACGAGTGAGGGAAGGAGGGAGA
>SSNR01000155.1:1374079-1402197 GCA_006937965.1 Callopanchax toddi
ATTCTCCTGTCACCAAACTCAACACCCTCCACACCACGGCTGCGCCTAGAAATCCTGTCCATAAAGGTTATGAACAGGACCGGTGACAAAGGGCAGCCCTGGAGGAGTCCAACCCTCACTGGAAACAGGTCCGACTTACTGCCGGCTATGAGGACCAGACTCACACTCCTCTGGTACAGGGACTGAATGGCCCTTAACAAAAGACCATCCACCCCGTACTCCTGGAGCGCCCCCCACAGGGTGTCCCTGGGGACACGGTCATAAGCCTTCTCCAAATCCACAAAACACATGTGGATTGGTTGGGCAAACTCCCATGACCCCTCCATCACCCTAGCGAGGGTAAAGAGCTGGTCCACAGTTCCACGACCAGGACGAAAACCACATTGCTCCTCTTCTATCTGAGGTTCAACTATCGACCGGACCCTCCTCTCCAGTACCCTGGAGTAGACCTTTCCAGGGAGGCTGAGGAGTGTGATCCCCCTATAGTTGGAACACACCCTCTGGTCCCCCTTCTTAAAAATGGGAACCACCACCCTGGTCTGCCACTCAACAGGGACTGCCCCCGATGACCACGCAATGTTGCAGATACGTGTCANCACCACGACAGTCCTACAACATCCATAGCTTTGAGATACCCAGGTCGGATCTCATCCACCCCCGGGGCTCCGCCACTGCGTAGTTTTTTGACTACCTCAGCGACTTCTGCCCCAGAGATTGGACAGTCCGTCCCCAGTTCTCCCAGCTCTGGTTCCTCATAGGAATGCGTGTCGGTGGGAGTGAGGAGCTCCTCAAAGTATTCCTTCCACCGCCCGACTATAGCCCCAGTTGATGTCAGCAGCTCCCCGTCCCCACTGTAAACAGTGTGAGCGAGTTGCCGCCTTCCTCCCCTGAGGCGTCGGATGGTTTGCCAGAACCTCTTTGGAGCCGACCGATAGTCTTTCTCCATGGTCTCGCCGAACTCCTCCCACGCTCGAGATTTTGCCTCGGAAACTGCCACTGCTGCACCCCGCTTGGCCCTCCGATACCCATCAGCTGCCTCTGGAGACCCACAGACCAGCCACGCCCTGTAGGCCTCCTTCTTCAGCTTGACGGCTCCCCTAACCTCTGGTGTCCACCAGCGGGTACGGGGGTTACCGCCACGATTTGCACCGGCTACCTTGCGACCACAGCTAGCAACAGCCGCCTCAACAATCGCAGAGCGGAACAAGGCCCATTCGGACTCAATGTCCCCCACTGCTCTCGGGACGCGGTCGAAGCTCTGCCGGAGGTGGGAGTTGAAGACCATCTTGACAGGCTCTTCTGCCAGGCGTTCCCAGCAGACCCTCACTATGCGTTTGGGTCTACCAGGTCTGCGTAGCATCTTCCCCTGCCATCTGATCCAGCTCACCACCAGGTGGTGATCAGTTGACAGCTCCGCTCCTCTCTTCACTCGAGTGTCCAAAACATACAGTCTCATGTCAGATGATACAACTATAAAGTCAATCATCGACCTGTAACCTAGGCTGCCCTGGTACCAGGTGTACCGGTGGGCATCCTTATGTTCCAACATGGTGTTCGTTATGGCCAAACTGCGACTTGCACAGAAGTCCAAAAACAGAACACCACATGTCATTGCCCACGTGAGCGTTGAAGTCCCCCAGCAGGACTATGGAGTCCCCAGTAGGAGCGCTATCCAGCACTCGTCCCAGGGACTCCAAAAAGGGTGGGTACTCTGAGCTGCTATTTGGTGCATAAGCACAAACAACAGTCAGGACCCGGTCCCCAACCCGAAGGCGCAGGGAAGCTGCCCTTTCGTCCCCCGGAGAAAACCCCAACATACAGGCAGAGAGTCTTGGGGCTAACAGAAAGCCCACCCCAGCCCTCCGCCTCTCACCTGGAGCAACTCCAGCATAGAAGAGAGTCCAACCCCTCTCAAGGACTCGGGTTCCAAAGCCAACGCTATGTGTCGAGGTGAGCCCGACTATATCTAGCCGGTATCGCTCAGCCTCTTCCACAAGCTCCAGCTCCTTCCCCGCCAGAGAGGTGACGTTCCATGTCCCGATAGCCAGTTTTTGTGTCCGGGGATCGGACCGCCAAAGCTCCCGCCTTGGTCTGCCATCCGATCCACATTGCACCAGACCCTTCATGTTCCTCCTGCAGGTGGTGGGCCCACAGGTGGATGAGCCCATGTATCCAGTTCGGGCTGGGCCCGGCCGGGCCCCATGGGCAAAAGCCCGGCCACCAGGCGCTCGCTCACGGGCCCCAACCCCAGGCCTGGCTCCAGGGTGGGACCCCGGTAACCCTCTGGGCCGGGTACACTGGCTCGATGATTGTACTTGCATGAAGAGTCTATTGAACCGCACTTTGTCTCACCCCTCCCCTAGGACCAATTTGCCATGGGTGACCCTACCAGGGGCACAAAGTGCCCCAGACAACATAGCTCCTAGGATCATTAGGGCACTCAAACTCCTCCACCACGATAAGGTGACGGTTCACGGAGGAGTCATTCCAGAGGTTTTCCAACAAACCCCACCTCCGGTGCCAGTGCCCACCTCCAAGTTACATGTAGACATTGAAGGTTTGGAGCGAGGGGATGGTGAGCTGCCCCCCCACCCCCCACCTGTTTTAAATGCATCCTATCACAGCATCTATCAACACCACACTGGAGCCGGAAAGGGGAATTTTAGGGTCTTCCACACCGCTGTTCTCTGTCTGCTGCCCTGGGCTGGGAGTGGAACGGGCCGTCTGGTCTGGGTCTGTGGTGGTGGGCTGCTCTGCTGCTGCGGTCAGTGAGGCGGTCTGCGTCTCCACCCCAGTATGAACGGGACCTCCTCCTGGGTCTAGGGACTGGTTTTGCTCTTAGGGTGCTGGTTCTCAGACCTGGGAGTATAAAGTATGAGTGACGAGTGTGAGTGGGTGTACAGCGTCTATTGTTTGTTCATGTAGGGCTGTGTGTTTGTGTGTATGAGGGTAGGAAGGTGCAATTGTGTTTGTGTGATTGGTTATCTGTCAGGTTGGGTCCTGTCCTCTCTCCTGGGATGGCCTAGGCCCCGCTCTGATGTGGGACCTATCCTCCCCCGCCACACCTTCTGCCGGTGGGTGGTACCTCTGTCTGCTGGCGTGTTGGTGGATCTCAGGGGCCAGGTGCTGTTGCACCTGCCGTCTCACCCCCGGTGGCTGCTTGGCGGGGTCTGGGCCCTCCAGCTCCGTCGGGTATTGGCTGGAGTCTGGTCGCCCTCGGGCCTTGGGTCTCTGGGTCCGGGGTTGATCTGCCTGGGTGTGGCCTGCTGCTGGGTGGCCCCTACACCCCCCTGGTGTTGCAGCTGCCCCGGCGATAGATTTCCTGGTATTCCCATGGTCTGGGGGGCCTCCGGACGTCTGGGGCTTGGATCTCCTCCGTGTCTTCCATGGTTCTTAGGGGGCAGATCTGCGGCTCTTCGAACTTATTATTGAATAATACTATGGAACAACCTTATAGACACAAGCGTGCATACATACACACAGGCGCTCACAAAGTGTTCACACAAGTCTGGACTCAGGTGTTCCCAAACACATTGACTTGGGCTGTGGCTGGCACTAAACACACCTTGAATTAATCTTTACCGTGTGCATTTTAAAAACACTGTAATTGTTGCGCAGTCATATGCTGTGTATTACTGTTGTATCTATGCTATCTGGTTTTGTTTGTTTGTTCTCTCTTTGCAGGTCCAGAAGCAGACTCTTCGTACCTCTTGTATTCTTTTCTCAGTGTTAACTTTTTCCCCCCACTCCTCTTTTTGTATCCTTCCCCTTCTTTTCCACCTTCGTGTCCATTGGGACTCAAATCAAACCAAAAAAGAATTCTACTAAAGATCTTTTTCAAAAATTGTATTTAAATACAAATCAGGTCGAGCATTATAACTTTCTTTTAACCCGTTTAAAACAGATCGTCCTCTCTGGTGCTGTCCACTAATGGTTCACATCCTACCTCACAGACAGGACTTTTATGGTAAGTCTAGATACCTGCTCCTCAAAGGTCCACAGGATCACATGTGGTGTGCCTCAGGGTTCCGTTTTAGGCCCAGTGCTTTTTAACCTCTATATGCTCCCTCTTGGCAGCGTCATCAGAAGACACGGAGTTCATTTTCACAGTTATGCTGACGACACACAGCTGTACATCTCCGTGTCTCCTGATGACACACGGCCAGTGGAAGTACTTTTTAACTGTACTTCAGACATCAAATCCTGGATGGCAGAAAACTTTCTCCAGCTCAACCGGGACAAAACTGAGGTTTTAGTCATCGGTCCTGAGGCCCAGAGAGAGAAACTTTGACCAAAACTACAATCACTGTCTCTGAATCCTTCTGTACAAGTGAAGAACCTGGGCGTGATTTTTGACTCTGAGCTGACTTTTATCCCTGACATTAAAAACATGACTAAGATAGGTTTTTATCACCTAAAGAACATCGCCAGAGTCCGCCCCATTCTCTCTGGGGCCAACACAGAGACACTGATGCTTTTATCACCAGTAGAATGGACTACTGTAATGTCCTGCTTTCTGGTCTTCCCAAAAAGAGTATCTCAGGTTTACAACTCTTACAAAATTCAGCAGCACGTGTCCTGACAAAGACCGGGAGGCGGGAGCACATTACGCCCATCCTGAAGTCTTTGCATTGGTTCCCTGTGTGTTTTAGGATCCAGTTTAAGGTTCTTTTAATGGTTTTTAAGTGTCTCAATGGACTTGGGCCTTCTTATCTAGGTCTACTTCAGGGTACTGGAGAGGAGGGTCCGGTCAATAGTTGAACCTCAGACAGAAGAGGAGAAATGTGGTTTTCATCATGGTCGTGGAACTGTGGACCAGCTCTTTACCCTCGCTAGGGTGATGGAGGGGTCATGGGAGTTTGCCCAACTAGTCCACATCTGTTTAGTGGATTTGGAGAAGGCTCATGACCGTGTCCCCAGGGACACCCAGTGGGGTGGAGTCTCTAGAAAGAGGACGCAGTCCTTTGACCAGAGCATTAGTCAGCTTGGGAGAGACACTGCTGCAGATCGGTGACAAACTAATCTATGGGTGTTTAAAGCAACTTTTGCTCAAAAAGTCACACCGATGCATTAGAACTTTATCATACTTGTTTGAGACTGTATGTTTAGTTTATGGCAGAGTGCTCAATACGTCAATCACAATCGACCGCTCCATCACGGAGGCGTTGCTGGTAGATCATGATACAGTTGGTTTGAATATGTTTTCTCTTTTAACAATAAACTCATCATTTGAAAACTGCATTTTATATATACTCAGGTTATCTTTGATACTGAAATCGGTTTGATGGAAGTGACAAATAAGCAAAAACAAAGAATACTTATAGGGCCAAATACTTCTTCACAGCCATGTCTGTTTTGTGCCTCAGCAACAGAAGGGCATTGTTAATGTCCTCAATGGTCTGTCACCATGGACACTAGCTGGTTCCTACAGAGGTATATGCATACGTGCTTTTGTGTATTCCTTTCTTTCAAATCCAGTTTGCATTGATTTTTCCGTTAAGGAAAAATGCAACGACTCAGGGTCTCTACCGCCATGGCTTCACCTAAACTAATTACACACAAACTCACACACACAAGTACAAACAGAGTGTTTTGGACAAATAGCTTGCTTGAGAGATTGCCAGACATTTAAAAAAGCAGAGTACTGTTGACGTCAGGCCATCAGCCTGGATGCGCCGTATTAGGTAAGTATTGAACTCCAATACTAGCAACTGTTTGGTTTTTACTCCCTCCTGCCATCATGCTTTGTCTCACTACTCTCGGTTTTTACTTTAAACACAACACACTTTAGTTTAAGGTTGATTCACTACATACCGTAAGATTCAACACAAAACGATATGATGTGATGATAGTGATGGTTACAGAGTCTAACTGCTTCTGGGAGGAAGGATAACATTCCTTTGTGAATCTAGGATGCAGCAACCTGTCACTGAAGGAGCTCCAGTTCTACAGCAGCATCATGGGGGCAGGAGACATTGTCCAACACTGATGTTACTGATACCAGAGTTCTTCTGTCCCCAACTGGGTCGAGGGGTCTGTCAGGACAGAGCTGGCCTTCCTGATCACATTTAGCTGCTTCCTCTCAGCTGTAGATATGTCAATTAATTAGACAAATGTTGTTACACTTTTTTAAAAATGGCTGCTCTCAACCAGGTTTGGTTTGATTTAGAAAAAACACTATAATTAAAATCTGACCCAAAAATACAAAAATAAGGTTGTGCAAAAATGTTTATCACCCTTTAATAACTGAGCAGCAGAGTTCACTTTATACATTAAAATACTAAAACATGAGTCAAGATTTCTTCTAAATATCAGTGAACGTGATCCAGGTGAAACTCATACAAATGTTTGGGTTTTTTCCTGTCAGTGGCGGCTGGTGACATTTTTTTTTGGAGGGGCGCATTTTGGAAAGTTGTTTTTGTAGATGCAATCTAACCACATATCGCCAGAGTACCACTCATATGCATCACAATACTTTAAAATATTAAATTAAAGCAAAACTACAAGGTTTGAAAATGCTATAAATATACCAATTCTGTTTACCAGGCAACACAGGAATTTTATGTGATGTAATGATAAAGTTTCTTAGATTTTGCGCTTAAAAGGAATATGTCTGAGTAAAATTAAAAATGTGTTTTATTTTTCTTCCTGAAACTGTTTGTTTTATTCTATAAATACAATATTAAAATATGAGAAAACCAAGTTTTCTCAATGGCTGCCTTTAAAGTGATAATATGCAGTTTTGCTTGTTTTGGGCTCCCTCTGGTGTTTGTTTTAAATCACTGCATTATACAAGTTAGCATATTGTTTCAGCTTCTAAACGCCTAAATCTACCTGTTGAAATGTCTCCTCAGCCTTCATAGCTTTCTACAGGAGCGGTTATTTACTCCTTCAAAGAAATCAGCTGTGTTCAAGCAGGGAGAGATGGAAAAATCAGGAATCATGAGATAAAACACTCCAGAGCTAGCATAACAGCTAGCCACTTTGGGTTAGCCTAACCCTCGTGAGACACGTGACTTCCTGGGTACCGTGACGGCGACGGAGATTTTGCAATCGTGGTATTCTGGATCTAACCACCAGATGGGGCTAAGTGACATTTCATTAACTCTGTAAAGAGTCATATTAGCACAGACTGGCTCAAGGAGAAGATTTAAAAATATGAAAAAGTTGCATATTATCACTTTAAGGGCTTCTATCTCACCTCTGTAGCTAACCTCTGAAGTTCACCTGGGCTTGATGGTCGGAGTTTCTTGGCTTTGTGCTGCCAAAGCTGAAAGTGAAACCAAAACGAGTGCTCTGTAGAGCTTCCGGCCAGGTCAACAACAACATCCTCCCGTTCTTCTGAGTAATTCAATACGTTTTTCTTTTCTTTTCTTACTGTATTCATAATCACTTATCAGTGTGTTAGAGTGTCATAGTTCATGATAAAAATAAAAACTAAAGTAAATACTTAAATAATAAGCTATTTTTCCTCCGGTTTTGACTGTGCCGTTGTGCGCATGTGTCACAGGGACGCTGAGCCCTGCGTCCCGATCGGTCTCCTATTTTTTGCACTCAGTGCGCATGCGTCAGGAGCAGAAAACACAGCGCCATGTCGGGACGGCGTCCCGTCCAGACACCCCAGTGAAACACTATTGGTCCGGTAAAAAATAGTTAGAAAACGTTTCTAAACTACACCTAAATGCAGATTATACACAGCACTTATTGTATATAGAATAGATGGCTCGTTTAGTTTTATTTTCATGTTAGTTTTTTATATTTTATGATCACTATTCCTCTTCTTCTTTCTCTTGGGACTGGTGGGGCGGTGCCCGAGCGCCCCCTATGGACGGGCCACCACTGTTTCCTGTTAGTTGCTACTAGGGTTGTTCGATATTATCGGTCTACCATTAATATTGGCCGATATCTGCATTAAATGTAATATCGGAAAATATCGGTATCGGTTTTTACAGTGGTGGGCCATGACTTTCACCTCTGGGCCAGTAGCGTAGCCAGAAATAGATTTTCGGCCGGGCCTAATAAAAAATGGGTGGGCCCAAAAATGTAATTGAAAATAAGTGTATTTGTAAATGTAATTTTTGTTTAAGCAGACCTGTGTCTATACAGTGATCCCTCGTTTATTCTGGGAGCTACGTTCTAAAAATAACTCGCAATTGCAGTGAAATCCGCCAAGTACCAGTTTTATATTTTTACAATGATTCCAGAAGTTTTAAGCCTGTAAAACCCCTCACTGCAAACTTTATACACTTCTCTCAGACAGGCGTTAACATTATCACACTGATCTCGTTTAAACACAACCTGATCATCAGAACGGCTGAATAAATAACTTCATTGATGTTTCTGATTGCGTCTGACGGACACCTGCTCGTTCTAGTAAAACAACAACACACAGCTGATGCTGAGAGAAGTGATCTGAGAGCTGCTCTGTGTTTATCGCTAGAGGTCTCAATTTCAGCCCGAGCCGTCGGGTCAAACACGTTAATTATTTCAGGTTGGACACAGAGAGAGAGAGAGAGAGAGAGAGGAAAAAGAGAGGAGCGCAGAGCGCACCGTTTGGAGACATCATGTTGCTCCATGGTTCTGATTCTGCAGTCTGTCAATCAGTTAAAAACAGCTTTTCTACTTGTAAAAGTGTAGATTTTCATTCCCACCTTGCTGCAGAAAAGAAGCTCGTAAAGGGAAGGGGGCATAAGGGCGCTACAGTAGCGCCGCTACTGATCCAGAGTCTTGGTCAGCGCGCGGCGCGCAAAAGGGAGTCAGGACGCACTGCGCTCCGCTCCATGGAGCGGAGGAGATCGTCAGGACGCATGAACACTGCGCTGTAAAAAAAAGTTTAAAGCATGCAAATTTGCACAAAACATTCCGCGAAAGTACAAGGCTGCAAAATGTGAACTGCAGAAGAGAGGAACCTGTCAGAAACGACAGAAAGATCTTTGAACAAAACATCAAAGCACATTAAACCTGTAACACAGGACAGGTCCTCCACTTTTTGTTTTTTGAAACATTTTGAAATGAAGATTTGTTTTGCCGTTTCTTAAATGCTTTGGTTGACACTACAAGTCACAGCAGCAGACGCACATTTGCGCTGTTACCGTAGCTTGTCTGGAGACTTCCGAAATTATTCAAAATAGCCAATGAGAGCAAGACTTACAAATGATGTAATAGTTATGAAATCACCACAACACATTCATGCTGTTGATGTCAAATTTACTCTGTTCTATTTCATTTAATCATTACTTAAATGAAATCTCTCAAAAATAAAACAAATATATATAATTTTGTTGAGGAAGCCATTTGATCGGGTGGGCCCAGGTACACAGTGGGTGGGCCCAGGCCCGCCCAGGCCCACCCGTAGCCACGCCCCTGCTCTGGGCCTTCAGTGATTTCCTCCTCAGTGATTCAACTGTTTGGAGGGGTGAAGCCAGCAAAACACACAGTAATGAACAATAAGGCAGTGGATAAAACATGGCTACTGCCTGACAAACAACTTCAAATCTTATCTGTACCCTTGAAAACAAACCCCCACTACAGAATGAATGGAGCAGCTGCTCTGAACCCTCCCTCCTTTCTACGTTCTCCTCTTTATCTCCTCCTTCACCCCTGCTGGGGGTGCAGGCTTGCAGCACTGAAGTCTGTGCCTGCTGGCAGAGTTCCTGGTCCCGCCCACCTTCCCCGATGTGTTTTTTAACTGTGGACTGTCAGTGTATTGTTTCCTGTATGCAGAGGTTTCTTCCTCATCCTTCCTTGTCGTTAGCCCTTTTCTTACCTGCTCCCATTTTTTTCCCTTTTATTGTTTTGTCCAAATATATTATTGAAGTTTTCCCTAAAATTGTTCTGCCCAAGCCTCATCATTTACCATGTAGATCCCCTGTATGCCCAAATCTCTGTTTTGTTTTTTATTTTCAATGTTTTCTCAGTTTTGTTCTTTTGTTTGTGTTGTGAAGCGCTTTGTGATGTATATCTGTGAAAGGCGCTATAAATAAACTTTACTTACTTACTCCTGAGTTCAACCTAAATGAATACGCCTCATAATACCATCAATCTGACGCCACGGCTACAGAATCCATACAGAATCACACATACACATTACATCGCCCTTATTACAGGCTGGTTAACGCACATTTTTGGGCAGATCAGAACCGAACCGATCCGGCTCTGTTACGCCGAGATATCACGCACAGCCTGACCGGCGGTGCACCTGATTCAGCTCAGTGACACGCTACAGGTGATTGATTACTAATGAAATAAAATGACAAAAACACAATAAAAACACAAATAAAATGCTGCACTCACCAACACAAATCTCCTCCACATCATTGCTCCAAATCCATCAATTCCAACTTCATAATCCCAGCGTCTCTCTGAAGCGGTTATCCAGGTAAAGTTCATAGTCCTTTTTCTGAAATTGACAGATAAACAGTTTTTCCAGCTGGGACAGGATCCCTTCTCCTCCTTCAGTCATCCTGGGTAAAAAAATACACCGATAGCTGTCGGTAGCTACTTTACAGGTTTAGTTCTATCGCCGCCCCTGGGCCAAAACGAGTCCTTATCCAATCACAGGACCACGCGTTCATGTCAACAGAATGTGATGTATGCTAGCTGGCCTCAGCCACGCAGACTCGAGAGCTGATTGGCTATCGCAACTGATCGTCTGTGTTCACTGAAAGCAGACCTGCGGCCTGCTCTGTTGATTCTGAAGGTCCTGATAGAAGCACTTGGACGTAGAGTCCCTTCAATCTGCCTAACAACACAAGCAAGCTAAAATCTGATTGGACAAGACCCTACCTTGGTATCTTAACACTGGAACCAAGTGGATATAATATGATATAAAGAGAACAGACCAGGGAGAACATTTTTATTGAATAATATTAACCAAAAGAAAAATACTTTAACTTTTCTGAGTAAGTTTAGACCAGCAGAGAAGGCCTTGAAGGCCCTGACGGCCCGCCACTGGGTTTTTGTAATGACACACATAAGCTCTACATACCGTGCACGTATTATACATCAAACTGTTCGGATACTTCTCCTCTCTCTCAAAATGTCAAAATATAACAAATCTGACATTTGGTTTTTGAGATATTTTTATTTATTTGGCACACCCTGCATTAAATCCTGTGGCTTCAGCATTTCCCAGCCAACTTTGAACGCAATATCTATCGGTGCACACTTGATGACATCATCAAACCATATCATTAAGTACACGCCCTCATAAGCATCCTACCCCTGAATCCGGACACAGCCTATGTCACTAACCACTACGGTGTCTGTTAGGAAAGCACTGAGGTTATAATGGTTATAACTTTGTTTTCAGCTTTTCCGTGTTGACACATTGAGAAGAAGATTGAGTTACATTCATATTTAAAATGTGACAAATTACTGCTTTCACAGTGGCAAAATCGTTGTATCTGTACAGTTTAAACGTCATCAGCTCTCTGCCTTTAAAATCAGGTTCTACGTACCTTTTTACTTTGAGCATCGACAGCCCTGCACTACCTCAGTGAAGCTGCCCCCCACCCACTTTAAAACATTCGGCAAATAGGTGGAGTGGGTAGTGCTTCGTTTGTGCTGATTTGTGCCGTTAAAAGTTTTGTTTGTGCTGCTTTGGTTTTTGAGATATTAAATATTAATTTTAAAGTCATTCTGCAGAGGTCATTATCCCACCAGCTTGCTCCAAAATGAACCGGACTGGTCTACTTTTTTAGTGCTCGGTTTGTGCTGATTTGTGCTGTTAAAAGTTTAATTTGTGCTGCTATGGATTTTGAGATATTTAAGATGAAGTTATAGGTCATTCAGGGTTCATTCAGGGGTCATTCAGGGGTCACCCTCCCCCAGCGCGCTTTAAAATAAACCAGTGACATCATCTAAGTTTTATTCTACTTTGTAACCTTTAAATATCTCAAAATCCACAGCAGTACAAAGAAAACTTTTAACGGCACAATCAAAGCATGAAAAAATGGACGTGGTTCCTTCATTTTGGGGCAAACTGCGGGGAGATGATGACGTCTTACCCGAAAATAAAACGGTAATATCTCAAAAACCGTAACAGCACAAATGAAACTTTTAACGGCACAAATCAGCACAAACGAAGCACCAACCATCCCACCTATTTGCCAAGATTTTTTTAATGGGTGGGGGGCAGCTTCACGGAGGTCTCTGCACTGACTACCCAACATGCACCCCCCCCCCGCGTGCCTGCACACACACACTCACACTCCGGCTCGTGAAAACGCCTGTAAAAATTGCATGTGGCCCTTACAAGTTTTTTGTTGACCTACAGGTGGAAAGGGCCAATTTTATTTCCCATTTCTTTATTTCCTAGTCAAACTCTAAAAGCTTTGTGTGCAAAAATGAGTTAATTGCATGATTAATGAGCTATTTTTATTTAAAGAAACAAATTAGAACCCATAGCTAGACATGTGAACCATTAAAGTACATTGTAACCTTATCACAGGCATCAAGGTTCTGTTTGTGGACTTTAGTGTCTCGCCCAAGGACACGTCAACTCAGAAAGAACAAAGATCAAACAGTTGACCTTTAAATGGAGGACAACCTGTTACAGCTTAGCCACAGTTGTCGCTGTATGGATGGATAAATACTAGCAGGACAAAATACAGCAAAGGACAACCTGCACGGCTCGTGGCCTGAGGGGAGCGCTGGATGGAGGAGGTGACCTGTGATGTTAGAGCACCTCCAAGTGGCAGAGCACGCCTTCAGACTGGTCTTCAGACTGATGCTAAAATACGTTTAGACAGTGGTGAGTAGTAAAATTATGAATACATAAAATTGTGATTTTGTATTTAGATCATTTCATTATTATTGTTATTAATTTTTTTAAATATTGTTAAAGATTGGTGTGTTTAACTTTTTGAATTAAACATTTCATTTCCATCCTGTCTGGTTTATGAGGTTTCACTTTACCATGGCTATAGGTAATATTAATATTAATTGCCAATTTATGGTTCTAGTCAATTCAATGTATTTTTGTGTTATGAGAATCTTAAAAAAAATAAATTGAAAATAAAACATGTATTTGTTAGTTACTTCAAAGGTTTATGCAGCAAAAAAGTAAAAGTACTAAGAGGATTTCAACTGTATGCAAAATGAAATTTTAATGAACATTTTATACTTAATATTAAATGTTGAATATATAGTTCAAATGAACAGCAGTGATAAAAACCTAAATATAAAATTAAACTGTCAATTGGAATCTCAAGCAATTATTTTAAAAAATCATTATCTGTAAACAGAGTGATGTCACTTTTTTAATTTGCATATCAAGTACATACATATATGTACGGAAGCGTATTGCATTCAACCGAAAAAAAAATGAAATGCTCTGTTTTTCTGAATGAACGAGATCATTTTTACAAAAATAAATAAAAACGGCTCGGTTTTTCTGAATGAACAAGATCATAATAGACTAAAGTGACCTGGACCTGCGGTCCGTTCAAGGAGGATACGAGTTCTGCGTTTCTCTCACACACGCCGGGAGCAGAGAGGAAGTTCGCACTGCCGCTTCGCTCCTCAACAATTCCCTCAGGTGTCTGCTCTGATCGACAAACTAATAATAATCCCACCTGCATAGTTCATACACAAGATTATCTACCAGTTTCTCAATCTACAGTAGAAGTAAAAGTGAATTAAACTCAACAAACGGGACATGTTTGAGTTCATTTTAGCCTGACACAGAACATGCAGAGGGTTAGGCTGTTATTGTCTCTTAATTCAGAAAAACAGCCGTTTTTATTTATTTTTGTAAAAATTATCTCGTTCATTCAGAAAAACAGAGCTTTTTTTTTTGTTTCGGGTGAATGCAATACGCTTCCGTATACGCGTGTGTGTGTGTGTGTATATATATATACACACACACACACACACACACACATGAATTACTTAGGCTAATTTAGATAATGATATATTTTGATATAAATTATATATTTTGTGTATAATTACCTGCAATTGAAAAAACTAGACATCAAGATGGTGTGTGTGTGTGTGTGTGTGTGTGTGTGTGTGTGTGTGTGTGTGTCTGACTTCTTTCACTGCAAAATTTCTAAGAAAGTAAAACAGCCTTGTTTTTAGACATTTTTGTCTTATTTTTGTCAAAAAGAAAATATATTCTCACAGTCCTACTTGAAAAAGGCCAAATCTTCTTAAATATGGTCACATTTTCTAGATTTGAGCAAAAAATCTGCCAATGGGGTAAGCAAAATGTGCTTGGCTAGATTCCTTAAAAATAGCGAATTGTTCTAAATGCAGAAAATTTTGCTGTTTTTAAGGAATCTAGACAAGCAAATGTAGCTTACCCCACTGGCAGATTTATTTGCTCAAACCTAGAAAATGTGACCATATTTAAGAAGATTTGGTCTATTTCAAGTAGGGCTGTAAGAATATATTTTCTTTATAGACAAAAATAAGACAAAATGTCTAAAAACAAGTCTGTTTTACTTTCTTAGAAATCAGTTTTTGCAGTGTTGTAGGTCTTAATATTGGTTTTTAAGTTATATTAATTTCAGTATAAATGTTTGTGTTAGTTATTTGTTATCAGAGTGATTCTGATTTGAGATCAGCTGGAATCTTTTTAGATTGAAGGTTTTAGGACATTTCTTCTGGTGACCAGTGTCCACCAACAGTCTGGAGGCTAAACCAGTCTAAACCAGCTACATGTGGATCCACCCTGCCTTTACTACGGTAGTTCTCTTCTTTTCGGACTACCACAGAAGTGTCTTCATAAACTACAGCTAGTTCAGAACGCTGCGGCTCGTACGGTCACGAGAACACCTGTTTCTGATCACATTACTCCTGTCAGTCGACAGCTTCATTGGCTGCCGATAACATTTAGGATAACTTATAAACTGCTTCTCCTCACATTCAAGGCTCTGCATGACCTCACTCCTTCTTACATCTCCATACTCATCCAAGTCTCTGTACCCTCTCGATGCCTCAGTGTCTCTAAGTCTGTACAATCCTCCTGCTAGACGTAGCACCATGGGAAACCAGCCTTCAGTAGATCAGCCCCGTCACTCTGGAACTCTCTCCAGCTGACCTTAAAAACATCACAACTCTCCCACTCTTTAAAACCAGGCTGAAAACTCATCTGTTTAAATGAGCATGCTCACTGTAACTGGGATTCATGGAGGACTTTTCACTGGTTGTGTGTAAGTTGATGGTTTTATTGTTTTACTGTGTGCTTGTTATTTTTTGACTTGTTACATTTACTGAGGTTTATAGTGATTCTGAGTGCTTTTATGCTATTGTTTTTAACTTGTTACTTTTATTGTGTTTTAATGTGAAAACAAACTATTTTAGACGACTAAAACTAGACTAAAATGAAAAAGAATTTTAGTCAAAAGACTAAGACTAAAACTAAATCAAAGTTTCATGCCAAAATTAACACTAGTTTTTGTTCTTTTTTGAGTTTTTTTGTTTTGTTCTTTTTTGTGTGTTTTTTTTTGTTCTTTTTGTGTTTTTTGTTTTGTTTTTTTGTTCTTTTTGTGTGTTTTTTGTTCTTTTTTGTGTGTTTTTTTGGTTCTTTTTGTGTTTTTTGTTTTGTTTTTTTGTTCTTTTTGTGTGTTTTTTGTTCTTTTTTGTGTGTTTTTTTGGTTCTTTTTGTGTATTTTTGTTCTTTTTTGTTTAGTTCTTTTTTGTGTTTTTTTTTGTTCTTTTTGTGGGTTTTTTTGTTCTTTTTGTGTGTTTTTGTTGTTCTTTTTGTTTTGTTCTTTTTGTGTGTTTTCTTTGTTCGTTTTTGTGTGTTTTTTTGTTCTTTTGTGTGTGTGTTTTTTGTTCTTGTGTGTGTTTTTTGTTCTTTTTTGTGTGTTTTTTGTTCTTTTTGTGTTTTTTTGTTCTTTTTTGTTTTGTTCTTTTTTGTGTGGTTTTTTTTTTGTTCTTTTTGTGTATTTTTGTTGTTCTTTTTTGTTTTGTTCTTTTTTGTTTTGTTCTTTTTTGTGTGCTTTTTTTGTTCTTTTTGTGTATTTTTGTTGTTCTTTTTTGTTTTGTTCTTTTTGTGTGTGTTTTTTGTTCTTTTTGTGTATTTTTGTTGTTCTTTTTTGTTTTGTTCTTTTTTGTGTATTTTTTTTGTTCTTTTTGTTTATTTTTGTTGTTCTTTTTATTTTGTTTTTTTTTTGTTCTTTTTGTGTTTTTTTTTTTGTTTTTTGCTCTTTTTTGTGTTTGTTGTTTCTCTTTCTTTCTGTGTCATTCATCAGTAGCTACTTTGAATGAGGACAAACAGAAGAGAGCGCTCACTCTGACCATTTTTCACTGAAATATTTTTGAAATTAGTTATTTTTGCATGCAATCGCGTTTGGGGGGGCAGTCATGGAATTTGGGGGGGGAAATGCCCCCTTGCCCATGCCTACATTCGGCCTCGGCTAAGGTACTAGTTATGTTTGTGTGTAGTAGACCTCTCAAGTCAGGCTGAGGAATGTAATATCTCTATGGTTGGGACTGAAACAATGTTGAACTGCTCCCATTGATCATGAAATGCTGCAGAGAAATGTCAGCCAGAACAGTCCTAAAGCATCCTTAGTGTTGAGGTACCAGGATGGTTTACCCACAGTAAACAAACCAGTTAACACACACACACACACACACACACACACCACTTGGACCTCTGGTACCTGTCTGCTGCTAGAGACCCACAGACTAGCCAGGCCCTGTAAGCCTCCTTTTTCAGCCTGACAGCTCCTCGATCCTCTGGCAACAGCAACCCTGTGGCTGCAGCTTGTAAGTGCTACCTCAGGAATTACATAGCTTAGAGCAGGATTCCCAAAGTGTGGGGGGTGCGCACACCCTGAGCTGTGTAACGCCGTCAAAGGCGTTACTTCCTCTGAATTCTGACCTCTGGGATCATCACTACAATAACTCATCTTTTTCCCAATAACTTGGATTAAAATGACTCTTTTATTATGTTGTAACCTGAATCAACATTCCTTCCAGGACCCGGTCGTGTCGGAAGACTCAGAAGACTTTCTTTAGTTAATAATTAAACTTAAAGACTTTTTGATGTCTCATTCTAAAGGATGGCTGCATGGTGGCGCAGCTGGTTAGCACTGTTGCCTCGCAGCAAGGAGGTCGTGGGTTCGCGTCCCAGCTCTGCGGCCTCTCTGCGTGGAGTTTGCATGTTCTCCCCGTGCATGCGTGGGTTTTCTCCGGGTACTCCGGTTTCCTCCCACAGACCAAAAACATGACTGTCAGGCTAATTGGGCTGGTAAATTGTCCTTAGGTGTGAGTGGGTGCGTGGTTGTTTGTCTCGTTCGTCTCTGTGTGGCCCTGCAATGGACTGGCGACCCGTCCGGGGTGTCCCCCGCCTCTCGCCCCTTGACCGCTGGAGATAGGCACCAGCACCCCCGCGACCCTCTGTGGAGGAATAAGCGGCTACAGAAAATGAATGGATGGATGGATTCTAAAGGACAATACCTTTAATCCACTGTCCAGAAATGTCTTAATATGATTAATTCATTTTCTTCCAGTATTAATGAATGTTGATGTTGCATCAGTATTATTTCATGTTTCTACTTTTGCTAAAAGGTTAAAGCATATTAATAATCCTGTTAATCATATTAATAATAATAAAAGTTTGACCTGGGATTCTTAATGACGAGAACCACGTGACTTGGTAAACTCCTTCCCATTGGGCCACGCGTCAAAAAGATTCCCCTGTCAGGCTTCCTGTACGGAAGTCCCTGAGTTCTCGTTCAGCCAACAGCGAGACAACAGCTCACCGTTTTTCTCAGCTACACGGTGGGCCCGGTGCCGACCGTGCTCGTGGGTACAGCCTCACCGGTCGATGACATTTCCCCGGCTCGAAGCTAGACCCCATCCGTCTGCTTCTATTTCGCCAGCCATGGGGAAGAACCCGTTAGCCTCCCCTCCCAGCCGATCATGGAGCAGCTGAGCCGACTCATCGGACGCTTCCGTGCCTTGGGTGACCTCACAGCCACCGGGGACAATCCGAGGTCCGTCGGTAACCAGCCTACAGACGAACCTCCACTTCACGCCGAGGCGATCCTGGAGCGGCCTCAGTAGGTAAACCCCGATCTGGTAAAACCGAGGCTCTTGATAAATAACACTCCTGTCAACTTAGTCTCAGCTCCCCTCATAACTAGCTCAGACTCCCTAGAGATATTTTATATCTCACGGGCTCTCGTCATTAACTCTCAGCTTAATAACATCAGAAGAACTCCTTAAGATGCAACTCCTACCTCATATCTGTCTGTTCGTTCAATCTGATTACTTAATAAAATAAGTGTAGTCTAAGTCTGCTTCTGGTTTATAGCTTCCAGGTATAACGTACGTAAGTCTTCACTTTGAATAATAGAACCTAGAGTATCCTGCATAACAATTAGTTTAGTGAAGGTAGCTTAGCATCGCTCAGCGTAAAACCGACAAAACTAAACTAATGATCTTGCAGAAGTGTGTTCGTATTATAACAATAAAAACAGGTTATATTACGCTACAGCTGCCACTAGGGGGTGCTCAAGATGAAAAATGTAATAATTACACATTTAGTGTTTTTTCCTTACACAATAAAGATGTGTAAATAAACATTCCCTATCATTATGGTGTGGAGCTGTGGGACAGTATTTGGATGAACTCTGAGTCTTTTTTCTGTCAATCATGTGAACTCCTCTGAGCAGACCTTTATTTTGAAGGCGATAACTTTTACTATTAGTTCCAGGGTGATGTCACGTGGTGCTGCTGGACTGTTTACCTCATCAAATGGATATTATTATTTATTCAAAGAATCCTTCTTGACAGCTTGTAACAACTCTGCTGATTGATTCCCTGTGTGTCCTTATTTAATCAACTACATGAGTTGTTTTCTTTGTTTCTTTTGTTTTACTAAAAATGTAGCGCTACGCTCAACGGCCGATGAGCCAATGGCTAATGGAGCTGGGTTTTAATTTTAGCATCATTTAAAAACACTAAACTATCTAGTTAAGGGTTTTAATACTGAAGAATTTTGTACAACTCTATGACGATAAAATACAAACAGTTGTATGTTATTTATCGTGATATTTGTTACATATTATTATATATTGAGAAAAACATATATTAAATATGAAATGTGATTTATTTAATTATTAAACACTCAAAAGTATCAAAAATTGGTATCATTAACGATTTGTAGGTACCAGGAATGGGTTCAAATGTGAAAGGTTCCCATCATTAGGGGGACTGGGGGTGCGTGAACATGGCTGGGACATAGAAGGGGGCAAAAGAAGTTTGGGAACCAAAGTTTGGTCTCGATGGTCCCCACAACCCTCCAGATGTGGTCAGTGCTCTGCTAGAGGTGGAAGGGAGGCGTTCCCAGAAGACCCTCATGATACATTTGGGCCAACCAGGCTTCCCCTGTCACCTGATCCAACTCACCACCAGGTGATCAGGTGACTGCTCTGCTCATGTCTTTACCTGAGTGTCTGAAACAGGACAGCAGACTGGATGATACAACCTCTAAGTGACTGAGCTGTGACCTCCTGCTGAGTGCTTCTTATGTTGAAACATGCTTTTTGTTATCACCAACCTGTGACTCATGCAGAAGTCCAGTAACAGAACACTTGTTATGGATGCGTTGATAAACCAATAGGTTTTAACATTACAGACAGTACTGTGTTTCAATGAATTTGATGTCTGAGCTCTTAAATCAGCCATGAAGAAGCATCTGTATCTTTTAGGGCTAAGCATTAACTTCTAATATTTAACCCTGAGCCTTCTTCATTCATGCTCAGGCTTTGAGTTAATGGACTCAGTGTTTATACCCAAAACTGTTCCACAGACGTTAAAAATAAGGTTACGCACCAACACTCTCAGCTTTACAGTCTGCCATCAGTGTGTTCTGCCCTAACAGCAGGTTGTGTTTTGGATGGCTTCCCCACTAGCTGGAGGGAGACAAACGATCTCACACACACACACGCACGTCATCATCTACACACATAAAGTACTTCATCACTGCCTGCAGGACAGGGACTAGAAATGACATCTGCTGCGTGCCTTTGTCTTTCTGTAATTCAGTCGTCTCTCCTCCATAAACACGTGTCTCTGTTCTGGTGAGAGTCTCTCTTCTGCTCTTTATTTGAACCCTTATTTACTCAGGTTTCTATTGAGATTAAGAATCTCTTTTCCAGTGGAGACCTGAAGGCAGCTGGGGTTCAGTATTTGGTTGGGGATTGAACCTGCGGGCCCACATGGAGGACCGCCTCTCTTCCTACATCAGTTACAGAGAGCAGCTGCTGCTTTCTGCTCTTATACCGTAATCAGTAATTATACTGTAGTCTTCAAACAAGCTAGGTATCTCTAGCTAATTTACACAAACACGTCTCAGAGCTCTCACCCCTCCCGTCAGGTATAATCCTTGTGCCGTGTCTCCTCCGGACATGGGAACTCACATTGCCACAGAAAACTCCAGCTGTAGAAACGTTCCCCCAGGTTTTTCCTCTTTCTACGTCCAAACGTTTTTAGTTTCCTGCTAGCTGAAAATGTGTTTTTCTTTTTGGGACTCTGGTAATTTTTCCTAAAATTGAAGCGCTAACAGCTGTTTCTGTCCTCTCTCACTTCCTGGATGTTCTGCTGAAAAATGCTTGTCACTGCCCGATCTGTAACCGGAAGCACGATCAGTTCTGCGCATGCGCGAAGCCTACGTCACTTCCTCTTTTCGACAACTTAGCGACATTCAAGTCTTTTGAATGAGACGGTTAGCTCTCAGTTAGCCCTTAGCTTTTACCAACAACTTAGCCTCTTTCTCGACTGCTCGGACCATTTAAACAATGGATACCTACGTGTATAAACATTTTAATACATTATGTATGTATATAAATGTATTATATACTTGTTAACACCTTAAAAGATACTCTGAACCGTAACTACCGTAAAATACTTCACTGCAAGTACACGCGTTCTGCACATGCGCAGAACCGATCGGGTAGACCTGATCTGTACCGTCCGACTTTGCGCAGTAAGGATCGTCCTGATCCGTAACTCCCTTTTTATTCTTTATTTTCTTCGACATTGTATGAAATGTTGCCATTATTGTAAACTTTTTAATAAACACTTATTACTGTTAACATCTTAACAGATACTCTGACCCGTAATTACCGTAAAAAGCTTCAGCGGATGTAGACTCATTTCGCACATGCGCAGAACCGATCGGGTTTCCGTTACGGATCGGGCAGTGACAATGTTCCAGCAGCATTAATAGAGGATCCAAGCAGTGAGGAAGTGGGGCGCTTCAGGAGACAGACGGACAGATTGTCCAATAGCTGCTTTCAGTCTGAAACGTCTGATTGGCTGAGGTTTTTAGAGAACTGTGAGGGAACCACTGTATTGATTTCTTTCGGGATTATTTTTATCACCACAATATATTTATAGCTATCTTAGAATGTTGTTAAGAGGAATGAAAAAAACGTTTTAAGCTACATTGTTTACCGAACTCCCTATGGTACCTTGTCTGGTTTGAGTGAAAACATGGAAGAAGGATCCGTATGCCGGTCCAGTTCCCATATTCCATTATTTTCATTGTTCGTGATGTTTTGGGCCTCTGCTCCTCTTCAGGCTGACTCTGGTTTGAGTGAGGAATCACTTTATGACCCCAAACCTACAGTTGGAGCTGATTCACTCCACCAGCTCCTTCTCTTCACTTTACAGTCTTTAATCTTCATTATTTTACATACCATTAACTCCAAAATTGCTTCTGTTCTAAACAGTTGCATGTGTTTAACAGAGGAGGATAAAAGTAGAAATAACAGTTTGTTGTTTCTGTTTATGGATAACCTCCATCCTTCCCTCACTCGTGAACAAGACTCCTCCCCTTGAGGCAGGACTTCTACCCCGACCTGGAGTTGACAAGCCACCCTTTTCCGGTCAAGGACCGTGGTCTCAGACTTGGAGGTGCTGATCCTCATCCCAGCCGCTTCACACTCACCTGTGACTGTGAACCTCCCCAGCAAGAGCTGTAGGTCAGAGCAGTGGCGGCCCGTCCATAGGGGGCGCTCGGGCGCCGCCCCACCAGTCCCAAGAGGAAGAAGAGGAACAGGGATCACAAAATAGAAAAAACTAACATGAAAATAAAACTAAAGGAGCCATCCATTATATATACAATAAGTGCTGTGTATAATCTGCCTTTAGGTGTAGTTTAGAAAGGTTTTCTTACTATTTTTTACCGGACCGATAGGTCGTGTTTCTCTGGGTTCTACTGCGCATGTCTGGACGGTGTCCCGTCCCAACATAGTGCATTGTTTTCTGCTCCTGACGCATGCGCACTGAGTGCAAAAAATAGGAGATCGCTCGGGACGCAGGTCTTCAGCGTCCCTGTGTGACATGCGCACAACGGCAGGAGACCGGAGTGTTGATCAGACTGAAACCAGAAGTTCTTGCTCTCTTTTTAATGGAGGGTAGAAAATGGATATTTATTCAAAGAATCCTTCTTTCCTGCTTGTGAAAACAAGCCGAATGATTGTTCTGATTTAATCAACTCAATGGTGAGTGACTTCGTTTGTTTGTTTCTTTTCTTAATGACTATGTCTGTCGTGGATTTTCCCATTCAAAATCCCCATAGGCGGAGCTAGCCGCGGCTAGCAGTGCTAAGTCCTGATGAGTGAATTTATACCTTAAATAGCGATATGTGTTTGTTGAGGTGTCTGCCGAATGTTAGAGAAATACAGATACTGCTGATTGAATCGTTGGTTTATGTAGTTTAGTCTGTTTTTCATGCATTTTCTCTACTTTTCATTAAATTATTATGGCGTTTTAAGGAAGTTTGGTCTGACTGGGTTTGATGGGACTTATCAGTGGATTTGACTTTATTTTGTTGTTAATTCACTTCATTAGTTGAGCTGATTGTCATGACTTGCTTGGTTAGTGGTTGTTGTCTGAATTGTAACATTAATTATCTGACTGTGTTAGTTAGAGATGGATTTATTTGTTTGTGGTGTCAGTAGAAAGAGAACTGTGAATATTAAGTAATGTTTTTGACTTTGCCAGGTTGTTTTTTCCTTGAAACTTTTACAACTTCTGTTGTGACCACATTTTGGTTGTTTTTATTTGTATCTGATTATATTGATATTATTCTAAGGTCTCCTTATGAAGACTTTATGATTTCTTTACTGTTTGATGTGTAGAATTAGACCTAACAGCTCCACATTGTTAGAGAATTGGTGGGAGGGATTTTTACCAGCAAAATATTCAGTCAGATGAAAATATTTTGCATCATTCCCTGCCCGTGATATGTGATTTTTTTTTTTTTTTGCGCATCTGAAAACTGACTAGCAAAAATGTGCCCCACCCAAAAAAAATTTCACCAGCCGCCACTGGGTCAGAGCCTGATGAAGCTAGGAGGACCACATCATCCGCAAAAAGCAGAGATGAGATTCTCCTGTCACCAAACTCAACACCCTCCACACCACGGCTGCTCCTAGAAATCCTGTCCATAAAGGTTCTGAACAGGACCGGAGACAAAGGGCAGCCCTGGAGGAGTCCAACCCTCACTGGGAACAGGTCCGACTTACTGCCGGCTATGAGGACCAGACTCACTCCTCTGGGACTGAATGGCCCTTAACAAAACACCATCCACCCCGTACTCCTGCAGTGTCCCCCACAGGGTTCCCTGGGGACACGGTTATAAGTCTTCTCCAAATCCACTAAACACATGTGGATTGGTTGGGCATCACCCTAGTGAGGGTAAAGAGCTGTGTCAACAGGTCCTCAGTGTATTTTATGAATAAATTAAATCTTTAAAATGGTTGATATTTGATTTTTCATGGTCACATAAAGATTCATAGGAACAATAAGACTAGTATTTATCAAATGCTTGAATAAAAGAATGAAGATATTTTATCATTTGAATGCCACATTAGGCTTTATCTTCTCCCATTACTGAACATGTAACCAATGTTTGACTCAACTTCCAGCTCTGTAGCTGCTCTGAAGCGTAGTTCATTCACTTCTGTCAGCTTACCCTTCAGGCTGCATTTCCACAGAAAGTTCAGCTTCTCCTGGTTAGGTTCACTTTGTTTAGTTTTTGTGTTTTACTTGATGTTTTGTCATTCCTGCAGATTTTCATCTAGTTCTATTTAAATACAGATGACTTGGTGTTTATCATTGGCGTTCTCGCTCCACCTGATGCTTGTCCTACCTCTGAGTTCCCATTTGGGTCTGCTTGGCTCTTTAAGGGGGAATCAGTCTGTCATTAGTAGGAAGGAGGAACCAGTTAGTGTCAAAATAACCAAAGACAAGACGTCCACTCTGAATAGAGACAATGTGTCTCCTTCACTTCCTGCCCACCTACCTGCACTCAAGGCACAGTTCTCACAATGGGGGTCATCACTCTGTTACAACAGCTCTTCTTTACACACACACACACACACACACAATCTGGTGTGTTGACTCAAACAACCTTAAAGTTGTGTGATACTCTAGGGCACAATAAACTGTTGAGGGAAATATGGCTGAAACCCGACCCACTGCTAGGAAGGTTTTAGTTTGTTGTCATGTTTGTCAAATCGACCCCCGAGTCAATCAAAATTACACACACTAAGAACAGTCACTAAACACTATGTAGATAAATAGAAAACACAACGCTCAGGACATGAAGATGAGACATAGATGTTTATTGTTCACTGTAGGTGAAATGCATGTTGGGAAACAAAAATAACTGAGCATTAAGCTCTGGAACAAAAAGACTGAACAGAAATCTGGTGCATTTACACGTAGCGCTGGTAAAACCAAACAGAAATCTGATGAGTTGATACTTGTGTACAGTAAGCCCATGTACGTAAAAATAAGGTACAAAAATATACAAATGCTACCTAAGAGCATTACTCAGCATCATGTCTCTACTGGGTCAGGACACAGGACTTCGTCCATCACAGGACACATTTTGTCTGACCAGGAAACGAGGAAAACTCATCAGTAGTGAATGTGAGAAATGATTTTCTCTCATTCACTAGCATTGAGGGTTTTTCTATCTAGAGGTCCAGTGGGGTTTTACGGATGGGCGGGACTTACCAGCTCTACAGTATGATGTCATACAGTAACTGCTGTCAACATTTACATACTGTACTATAATGTCAGAAGAAGGTCATTAGTTGTTCTCTGCTCTAAATCCTCAGACTGGTGGACTCAGTGAATCTACTGATGTCCAGTTGTTGTCAGAATGATACGGCTGAAACCTCAGTGAGTTTGAGTGTAGCATGCTTGCTGGCTCGAACGCGGCAGTAATTAGCGTTGAGCTGTAGCGTCGCATGCTCGTTAGTCTCGGCGCAGCTGCACGGGACTGGACAGGAAGCGAGACCGTTTAGCTACTCCGTTAGTAAGTAGTGAAAACTGACTTACTTGTGGATGGAATGAAGCCCGGAGGCCTGAATGGTTGAAGGGGTGAAGCCCAGATGCCTGAGCGGTTGAACAGTGGCGACGGCGTTGAATGAATGGACCGTTGATTGGATGATTGAGTAGCGTTTTGAAATAACTATTTAGTTATTTTAACTACACCCTCTGTAAATTCACTAATAAGTTTTGGAAGTTTTATATGGAGAAAATATCTCCAATACTATCACTTATATTTAGTGTTTACAGGAATTATCTAGGTTCTTTGAAAGAGTACAGTGAATTGAAATACCTTATTAATAACGTGAACTGAGACCAGATAAGATTGAACAATCATTTAATTTGAAAAACCTAAGAACACAGACAGATAAGACAGTTTGAAAGTTTGATGTAAACACAATTAATATTCTTAAACATATTGAGGATGTTAAAGATAGTTTAATTGTGAGTTTAACGGACCGTAGCATATGTTTTAATGACTAGGGAAGTTAGTTAATTTAGTTAACCTAGTTAGGACTTTAAGAGTCAATTTAGGCTAATTTGAGTTGTTATGGAATTTGGTTTGGCTTAATTTAGTTTGGAAGAATTAAGCTTTATCAAAGCAAACCTCTCGATCAGAAAGTGGTGTTCGCTCACTGAAAGGTGGACGCTCCTAGATCTGGCAGGCGTTGGTTTCTCCACGAGCTGAGGCTGGAGTCCCCAGACTCGGAGTGGTGGTCCTGGAAGGCGTGGCCGCCGAGGACCTCGCCGGACAGTCCGTGGATACGTCCCGGTCAGCAAGGGAGGCATTTCAGCAGGCATGCTGAACTCATTTCTGATCTTCCCGTGGTGAGGGAGAGACTGAGAGGCCTTGTTCAAAGCTGATAAGGGTTCAACTAAGATAGCAGCATAGCAGCTCCAACTGCTTCAGGCTGTAGCTCAGACCAAGACTGAGACTGTATGAAGACTCGACAAGACTGTCAAGACAAGACCAGCAAGACAAGACAAGACTGACTCGTACCGGAACTGAGTATTAGTTTTGAGACGAGTTATCTTAAATTTAACCAATCAGAAGATGTTAAGTGTACTAATCAGAACTGAGTTAGCGAAGTTGTGAATCGTTCTGATTGGACAAGGGACTGGTGGGGAGTTACCAAGTCACATGACTTCCGCCCGTTAAGACTCACATTATAATGGTAGAAATGCATGAAATAGCAGAGAAGCATTATAACACTTTGGGTGTGAGTGTGTAGGTGACCCTGAGCAGAAACACTACAAGAGAATGTTCTGTAAACAAGAGATTACAGCTGGAACACCAGTCTGTGGTGTTACAGAAAAGACTTCTTAAAGAGAGTGTTTTATTAGACCAGCTAGTGTCCAGTTAAGGTCATCTGGGAGATGGACACCTGAAAGTGGACAGTTGGACACCTGTAGGGATCTTGATTCAGGTTAAAACATAATCCAAGAGTGATTGTATTCCAAGTTATTGGGAAAAAGATGGATTATTGTTGTGATGGTCAGCAGAGGTCAAAGGTCAGAGGATGTAGCCTATTTGGTGAGGCTACACATCCCCCCTTTATTTCAAGGTCAAGGACGCCTAGCAGAAGGTCGTTGCCTTGAAATACCAAATCCGATGACGGAGGACATCATTGATCATCATGACCCAAAAAGGAGGAAAGGATTGTGGTACCTTTCCAACGGACAGAGTCAACCAAAAATGAATCAGAGCTTGAGTTTAGAGATTACCAGACACAGGGGCACCTGTGTCGATGACCTTCAGGAATTTTGAGCATCCCACAACAGAACAGAATCAGGAGGAGGGCACCGATCCAAACGATGCCAGGAGACTGAGGAGTGGGGCAGTTTGTGAAGGAGTAGGCAGCAGCGGAGGCGTCGTTGATGAAGATCTCCAACCCAGAGCAGCGTCGGCAGATGAGTCGCAGACGAGACCAGTTGGGACCTTGGACGTCCGGTCGCTGGACAGAAGAGTAGAGCAGAGGCACAGCACAGCAAAACAACCACAATCTGATGGAGGGCATTCAACATGTGTGAATGTAGGCAGATTTGGTTAAAACAAACTAGAAAAATTAAATTAATCTAATTTTAAATTAGGCTATGTGTCATGCCATTACATTTAATTAAGGATTTAACCTACTTAAATGATTTAAGAGCTCTATTATATGTATAAAACTCTGAAGAGATTGACTTCCACTCCCATGAGGTTACTCTAGGAGTGACACTTTTAAAGTGAATTTGGAAAGACTTTACGTCATATTTTAAACTAAGTTTAACTATTTAAAGTTTTGGAAATAACTTAGTAAACTAAGGATTGAGATTTTGATAACCAAAAATTGAGTTTTGGAAATAGTGAAATCAGTCATATTAGATCTGAAATCTAAAGTTTTAGAGGACATTTTGTTTTAAATGACCTAAAATATATTTTATATCCCTAAATCTGATTTGAGGGAAATAAAGTAAAATTGACTTGGCTCGCCTTTACAGTAATTATTATTAAAATAACTGTGAAAATAGTAGTAAATTAAACATTAAGTTTGATTTAAACATAAAGTAATTTTACTAAATGAATACAGCATTAGGCTGTAAAATAAAGGAACTCTGGCTTAGTGTTTACCAGGATGGACGCACAGCTGACTGGAGTACAGCAGGCGACGTCAACAGCTCGACCAAGTCTGTTTATCAATAAAACACACGGTTAATAACACATGGTTAAGGAGGCATAAACATGGACACACATTCACGCCGATCAAACAGAAAAGGGAGACAGCTGGTGTTAGGAGTCAGAGAACACAGAGACTCATTAGTTG
>SSNR01000155.1:1412940-1438586 GCA_006937965.1 Callopanchax toddi
AAAGAAACTCAGTTTCTTCATTTTTACAGTATTTTTGCGACGTTAGTTCAAATCAGTTTAGACGTCGATTTAGGAAATCCAACTCCATCTGCCTTTGGGGTTAAAATAGTTCAGTTTTCTGAAGAGTTCTGGTTTTGCTGGCCGAAACCCCAACTCCCAAACCGAGCAGCCACAGCCTTGTTCCCGACGACATCAGTGACCTCCGGAGTGGAAGTCTGACGTCAACCTGACTTCGAACCCATCGGGCCTACAACTCGAGGGACTCGCAGAAAGAACACTGTCCGTCCATCGTAACCTCATTTCCCCGTTGGGACGACAGCTTTCGCATCCATTCGGCACTGAAGGTTGGTCTTACGTGAACTTTCATGTGGCTGTGACATTAAGAATGATGCATCATTTGATATCTGAACTCTTTTAAACCCAAACCCTTTCCATAAACCTTAGCCTAAATTTTAAATCACTTCTCCTCTTCCAAATTACAGCAGTCAAAATAACCCCCTTTTTACTCATATATCTCACTCTGCAAGCTCCGTTATCATATCTTAAGATTTTAACTATTTGTGTATTCAATATTTCACTTAAACTTCCAGTTAATTACTCTCACTGTCATAATTATCAAGATGGTTAAAATCACCTGTGTTCATGCATGATTCTGTTATTTGACAAGGTTGCAAACTGTTGATTTGACTGGTTGTTAATAAATATACCCTCTTAGTAATACGTAGTTGTGATGTTTTGAATTGAATGGTGTTAAACTTCATAAATCAAGAATTCACTCATTCAGACTTGTCAGACTGATTTAACACAACAGAAAGGTTTCTCAGGTTATCCTAAAACCTGGGTGGTGCCCCGAGGTTTATTATTAGCATTATTAATAATAATATCACTATTGTTGTTAATAATCCTAATAATATATATTTTATAATTAACATTGTAGGGATTTTATCCTGTTACACGCTGATGACGTCATACATACGGCGTATACAGGACGGCTTTATAAAACTTGACAGGCTTTGTTGCAAAACGTATTTTATGCTGACAATAAACAGCTGAGAGAGAGCAGTTGTTTTAGGAGCACTTTGGTTTTAATCTCAAGTCTTTAGACTAAAATGCTGATTAGTTTTAGTCACATTTTAGTCAGGTTTATATGCAAAACAGTTTTAATCTGACTAAAACTACAGTTTTATCAATCTGACTAAAATTGTGGTCTATTGTTCGGTCATAATCATAACAAAGACATTCGCTATTTAATGAATAAAATCACTCAAAGCTTGATAGCCGAGCCATTAGCTCGTTAGCTTAGCCGTTAGCACATCTGACGTTTGAATGGGCTGCGCTGCATTTTTAGTAAAACAAGAGATAAAGAAAGCAAAGACTCACCATGATTAAATAAGGACAATCGATTGGCAAGGGCATCAAAAGCTGCCAAGAAGTATTCTTTGAGTAAATATCCATTTTAATAGCGCAGCGCCAGACCGATATCCTGGAACTGATCAATGGACAATGGGACTCATCAAAGGAAACGGAACTCATCAAAGGACAACCCCTTCAAAAAAAAAGTTCACGTGATCAGCGACTAGTTGACATGGTTTAAAAAGCCACTACAGCCCACAAAAGTCGACTAATCGACTGGTTCGTGCAACCCCTGGTCAGAACTACCATTGTGTTTTGTGGGATTATCATTTAATTCTTCAACAACGGGTCAGTGAGCTATTTGTTGGAACAGACTGTTCCTAAAAGCTCAATTACATAAATGTTCCACAATGAGACGCTCCTCGTCCATGTACTGGTGGTTGTTTACATTTACCGTACTAGTAGCGGTTCAGCGTATTGTCATACTGTCTGTGTCATAAAGTCCTCCACAATGTTGTGACACACACGTCTCAGCCAACTGGGACAACTCCAATTGACTAAAATGTTTTCTATCCAAAATCACGGCTCAGGCGCCACCTGGAGTGGTACTGATGATTCCTGTGGGCCCCAGGCTTTATGGATGCAGGGAAAGAGGACATGAAGCTGATTGATGTAGTCAAAGTTATCTGTATGTTTTTCTTTGCTATTACTAAAAAATGTGTTGAGCTTGACTCAGTAAGACCTGAAAGGGAAAACCAAACACAAGATGTAGTGGATAATATATGTATTTCTTAGATAATATATGTATGTATTAGTTAATATATGTATTTATTAGATAATATATACATGTATTAGATAATATATGCATTTATTAGATCATATGTGTATTTATTAGATAATATATGTATTTATTAGATAATAAATGTATGTATTAGGGTTGTCACGGTATGAAAATTTACCTTCACGGTTATTGTGACCAAAATTACCACAGTTTTCGGTATTATCTCGGTATTTTTTATAAGGATGTTGAATATACAACTAATTAAGGTTCTTTTAATGCAGACATATAATATTTGGTAAATCTTATTTACCTTTTTCTTGACATGTTTCTACCCACTGCTCAGGTCTTCATCAGAAGTGTCACTGATGTTTGTGTGACACGTCTTTCTCAGCTGTTCGTCCGATGTTGAATATGTTCAACTAGACAACTAAATAAACTCTAGATCAGGACAATGTCCTCAGCTTGTGTCCTTCCTGTGAGATTTTCAGATTAGGGGAGATGTCATCAGGCAGTAATCATTGTTAAATTCATAATAATTCATAATCAATCAGCAGTGGCGACTGTAGATCAGTTGACCGACACGCTATTGTACTGCATGGGCCACGTACTTGACAAAAACAACCTCGTTTCTATGGTTACCCGTCGTACTTTAAGGTGGTCTCTGTACTGCTCCCGCTCCCCGCAGCATGGCTAATAAACCACCAGTTATTTCCTGCTAAGCTGGAGTTCTGGTGAACTTATTCTGACGCTTCATTAAGCAGCGTCAACAGCGACCTGCCCGCTGGGAGCCCCGTAGCCTCATTTCAATACGGAGGTCCGCGACTCGGTTTATGTGCTGGCAGTGGCGCTCGCTGCATTGTCCCTCAACCCAAAGTCCTCACATCATGTATTTCAGCTAAAACGCTAAACGTTACCTTAATACGTTCTTTTGCAGTGACTAGAGTTGATGGACACACAGATGCGTCGCGTGTCGCTTCCTTTCGCACTTTTCCCGGCACGTTCTGAAAACAACTGTCCCTCAGCATTCTTCAAATATCCAAAATATGCCCATACTTCTGATTTTGTCTTCTCTGAGGGCTGATAGATGCCCTCAGCGCTGTTTTCTCCTCTTTTCGCCGTCATTTTAGCTTTAGCCTAAGAAAGTTGTGGATGTAAACACTACAAAGTGCGCAGAAGCTTCACCAGAGGGTACAGTAGCCGGGAAGCTAACCGTGCCAAAACCGCGAACGCGGTTAACCCACCGAAATAATATAGTTTTTAAAAAACATGATGGTAATAATTATAGTCAACATTTTTACCGGGGTTTACCGCGAAACTGGTAACCGTGACAACCCTAGTATGTATTGGTTAATATATGTATTTATTAAATAATATATGTATGTATTAGTTAATATATGTATTTATTAGATAATATACGTATTTATTAGTTAATATGTGTATTTATTAGTTAATATATGTATGTATTACCGGTAGTTAATGTGTATTTATTAGTTAATATATGTATTTATTAGTTAATATATGTATTTATTAGATAATATATGTATTTATTAGTTAATATGTGTATTTATTAGTTAATATATGTATGTATTACCGGTAGTTAATGTGTATTTATTAGTTAATATATGTATTTATTAGTTAATATATGTATTTATTAGTTAATATATGTATTTATTAGTGATGTCCCGATCCGATCACGTGATCGGAAATCGGCCCCGATCACGTGATTTTGGACTCGATCGGTATCGGACGTCACCTCCTGATTTTGACTCGGGTTTCCTCTACATGCGCACCGCCCCGCCAAAATAAAAGCTGCTACGCCTTCAGAAGGAAGTTTGGGTTTTTAAATATATGTTAAACAATCTAAAGCACATGGGATTTATATATAGTCTATATTTGTGCACTTATATTAACCATAATCAGAGTCTGAATCAGTTTCCGCCGGTCCAGGAGGAGGGAGGGGCCGGGACCGGGAGACACGCAGCTTATGGAGCAGCGACCGAGTTCGCCGCTCACTCCACTTGTCCTCCCCCTGAACGGAAAGCAAGCACCGACGGGAGTGCTCGGTCTGGAGGAGGCGGCGAGGCCGGCGTGGAGCGAGTCATATGTCATATCCGCGCTAACTCGTTGTCCCTACACAGCGTCTCCCTCCAGGCTCAGGAGGAGATTCTGCTCCGTGCGCAGCACAACACCCGCCCTCCGTCGGGAAATAAATTGAGCGATGTTTAGATTTTTAAAAAGCGCTTTCTGAGGAGGAGCTTCCTGATTAAATGTCGCTCAAAAATGCAAACACTGACGGATTTCTCCAAATAGTCTAATGAAGAAGTTGTTCAGAGCTGCTGCAGTCAGAGGATAAAGCAGGAGGAGGAGGAGTGAAGGAGGAACTGATGACTTAAGAAATGATCCGGGTCATTGTCAGTAAACAAGTTTGTTCTTTCTGGGCAAAAAATGGAGCAGAGTGTTAAAATAATGTTGACATTTCTGCACCTGAACAGCTGTAGGAAAAAAAGATTTTCCTCAAAAAGTTACTTTAACCACAAACTAATTTTGTGCACAGAGAATTATGTTTAAGTATTTAAACATTTATGGATATGATAGAGTATACAGATGGATGGATTTATGTCTGCAGCATGACATCATTTTGTTACTGGTTTGTTTTTATTAGTTAAACATCGGCTAAGTAGAAGCAGAAGCAGCTTGAAGCAGAAAGTGTGAGTATGTCTGTGTCTGGAGGCTTTATAAAGTTGATCACAACAACATATTAAAAAGATCGGATCGGGACTCGGGATCGGCAGATCTTCAAAATCTAATGACTCAGACTGGAGGGCAAAAAAACCTGATCGGGACATCCCTAGTATTTATTAAATAATATATGTATGTATTAGTTAATATATGTATTTATTAGATAATATATGTATGTATTAGTTAATATATGTATTTATTAGATCATATATGTATTTATTAGTTAATATGTGTATTTATTAGTTAATATATGTATGTATTACCGGTAGTTAATATGTGTATTTATTAGTTAATATATGTATGTATTACCGGTAGTTAATATGTGTATTTATTAGTTAATATATGTATTTATTAGTTAATATAAAGGGAGTGCAGAATTATTAGGCAAATGAGTATTTTGACCACATCATCCTCTTTATGCATGTTGTCTTACTCCAAGCTGTATAGGCTCAAAGCCTACTACCAATTAAGCATATCAGGTGATGTGCATCTCTGTAATGAGAAGGGGTGTGGTCTAATGACATCAACACCCTATATCAGGTGTGCATAATTATCAGGCAACTTAACAAAAACAAATATCTACCCATTTCAATGATTGATTTTTACCAGTGAAACCAATGTAACATCTCCACATTCAGAAATCTACATTTCTGACATTCAAAAACAAATCAGTGACCAATATAGCCACCTTTCTTTGCAAGGACACTCAAAAGCCTGCCATCCATGGATTCTGTCAGGGTTTTGATCTGTTCACCATCAACACTGCGTGCAGCAGCAACCACAGCCTCCCAGACACTGTTCAGAGAGGTGTACTGGTTTCCCTCTTTGTAAATCTCACATTTGATGATGGACCACAGGTTCTCAATGGGGTTCAGATCAGGTGAACAAGGAGGCCATGTCATTAGTTTTCCTTCTTTTATACCCTTTCTCTCCAGCCACGCTGTGGAGTTCTTGGACGCGTGTGATGGAGCATTGTCCTGCATGAAAATCATGTTTTTCTTGAAGGATGCAGACTTCTTCCTGTACCACTGCTTGAAGAAGGTGTCTTCCAGAAACTGGCAGTAGGACTGGGAGTTGAGCTCGACTCCATCCTCAACCCGAAAAGGCCCCACAAGCTCATCTTTGATGATACCGGCCCAAACGAGTACTCCACCTCCACCTTGCTGGCGTCTGAGTGGGACTGGAGCTCTCTGCCCTTTACCAATCAGCCACGGGCCCATCCATCTGGCCCATCAAGACTCACTCTCATTCCATCAGTCCATAAAACCTTAGAAAACTCAGTCTGGAGATATTTCTTGGCCCAGTCCTGACGTTTCAGCTTGTGTGTCTTGTTCAGTGGTGGTCGTCTTTCAGCCTTTCTTACCTTGGCCATGTCTCTGAGTATTGCACACCTTGTGCTTTTGGGCACTCCAGTGATGTTGCAGCTCTGAAATATGGCCAAACTGGTGGCAAGTGGCATCTTGGCAGCTGCACGCTGGGCTCTTCTCAGTTCATGGGCAGTTATTTTGCGCCTTGGTTTTTCCACACGCTTCTTGCGACCCTGTTGACTATTTTGAATGAAACGCTTGATTGTTCGATGATCACGCTTCAGAAGCTTTGCTATTTTAAGTGTACTGCATCCCTCTGCAAGATATCTCACTATTTTTGACTTTTCTGAGCCTGTCAAGTCCTTCTTTTGACCCATTTTGCCAAAGGAAAGGAAGTTGCCTAATAATTATGCACACCTGATATAGGGTGTTGATGTCATTAGACCACACCCCTTCTCAAGATGCACATCACCTGATATGCTTAAAGCAGCATTCTGGAGGATTTCATCAGGAGAGCAGTTTTTGAATCTAGCATCCAAAGGCTCCTCCTCAAAACATCTCGACACGCGCGTCCGGGCGCGTGTGCACGTGGCGCATATACTTCGGACATGAGCTGTGCCGCTCAATGTGTAGGGTTTAATCACTCACAGTTCACAATCTTATTCCAACAACACTACGAGGGTCTGATGAGCCCTCTCTGTCCCTGCTGCTTCTGATATTAGCTCTGTTAGCAGAGAGCTGCTGCTGGACTCTGAAGCTGAACTTGACTTGGCCCTGGATGAACTTTCTGACCAAAATAAACGCGTAACCCTGTCAAGCCTTGCCATTCTGTGAGGTGAAAGGTTTAAAAATAAAAATAAATCCATCTTTAGCTGGAGAATGGGTAGGTTTTTAGTAGAAATGAGCTGTGAGTCCTCAGTGAACGGCTGAGACGGCAGAGAAACACACGGAGCATCCTGTACGACAGCGCCCCCTACTGGTACAGGTTTGGTCGATGCGCGTGCATGTTGAGAGAATGCAGACATTTGAATTTCATTGGCTGAAAAATGTCGGCGGCAAGAAATAATGTAAAGGGGTCTCTAGGAGGAAGGAGGGTCTTCATCAGAATGACAGATGTTGTGGAACTCAACCCATAGATCATAGTTTAGACCTGAAATATCATTTAAAACATTTAGAAAACTTTGATACAGAGAAAAATGCTCCAGAGAGCTGCTTTAATTGGTAGTAGGCTTTGAGCCTATACAGCTTGGAGTAAGACAACATGCATAAAGAGGATGATGTGGTCAAAATACTCATTTGCCTAATAATTCTGCACTGCCTGTATGTATTTATTAGTTAATGTATGTATTTGTTAATATGTGTATTTACTATTTAATATATGTATTTACTAGTTAATATATGTATTTATTACTTAATATATGTATTTATTAGTTAATATATGTATTTATTAGTTAATATATGTATTTATTAGTTAATATATGTATTTATTAGTTAATATGTGTATTTATTAGTTAATATATGTATTTATTATATAATATGTGTATTTATTAGTTAATATATGTATGTATTAGTTAACATATCTATGTTTTAGATAATATATGTATGTATTAGTTAATATATGTATTTATTAGTTAATATGTGTATTTATTAGTTAATATGTGTATTTATTAGTTAATATATGTATGTATTAGTTAATATATGTATTTATTAGTTAATATGTGTATTTATTAGTTAATATGTGTATTTATTAGTTAATATATGTATTTATTAGATAATATATGTATGTATTAGTTAATATATGTATGTATTAGTTAATATATGTATTTATTAGTTAATATATGTATTTATTACTTAATATATGTATTTATTAGTTAATATATGTATTTATTAGTTAATATGTGCATTTCTTAGTTAATATATGTATTTATTAGTTAATATATGTATTTATTATATAATATGTGTATTTATTAGTTAATATATGTATGTATTAGTTAACATATCTATGTTTTAGATAATATATGTATGTATTAGTTAATATATGTATTTATTAGTTAATATGTGTATTTATTAGTTAATATGTGTATTTATTAGTTAATATATGTATGTATTAGTTAATATATGTATTTATTAGTTAATATGTGTATTTATTAGTTAATATGTGTATTTATTAGTTAATATATGTATTTATTAGATAATATATGTATGTATTAGTTAATATATGTATGTATTAGTTAATATATGTATTTATTAGTTAATATATGTATTTATTACTTAATATATGTATTTATTAGTTAATATATGTATTTATTAGTTAATATGTGCATTTCTTAGTTAATATATGTATTTATTAGTTAATATATGTATTTATTATATAATATGTGTATTTATTAGTTAATATATGTATGTATTAGTTAACATATCTATGTTTTAGATAATATATGTATGTATTAGTTAATATATGTATTTATTAGTTAATATGTGTATTTATTAGTTAATATATGTATTTATTAGATAATATGTGTATTTATTAGTTAATATATGTATTTACTAGTTAATATATGTATTTATTAGATAATATGTGTATTTATTAGTTAATATATGTATTTACTAGTTAATATATGCATGTATTAGTTAATATATGTATTTATTAGTTAATATATGTATTTTTTAGTTAATATATGTATTTATTAGTTAATGTATGTATTTGTTAATATGTGTATTTACTAGTTAATATATGTATTTACTAGTTAATATATGTATTTACTAGTTAATATATGTATGTTTTAGTTAATATATGTATGTATTAGTTAATATATGTATTTATTAGTTAATATATGTATTTATTAGTTAATATGTGTATTTATTAGTTAATATATGTATTTATTAGTTAATATATGTATTTATTAGATAATATGTGTATTTATTAGTTAATATATGTATGTATTAGTTAATATATGTATGTATTAGTTAATATATGTATGTATTAGATAATATATGTATGTATTAGTTAATTTATGTATTTATTAGATAATATATGTATTTATTAGATAATATATGTATTTATTAGTTAATATATGTATGTATTAGATCATATATGTATGTATTAGTTAATTTATGTATTTATTAGTTAATATATGTATTTATTAGTTAATATATGTATTTATTATATATATGTATTTATTAGATCATATATGTATGTATTAGTTAATTTATGTATTTATTAGATAATATATGTATTTATTAGATAATATATGTATTTATTAGTTAATATATGTATGTATTAGTTAATTTATGTATTTATTAGATAGTATATGTATTTATTAGATAGTATATGTATGTATTAGTTAATATATGTATGTATTAGTTAATATATGTATGTATTAGTTAATATATGTATTTATTAGATCATACATGTATTTATGAGATAATATATGTATTTATTAGATAATATATGTATTTATTAGATAATATATGTATATATTTGAATTTGGAATAATCAGATAAATGTACATTTTATGAGGGTTAAATCATCTCTGTCATCTTATAAATAGAGCATTATTCAAAGTCTGTATTTCACTTTCTTTATATACTCCACATCTCCATGTTGCCTTCTTTATCTCCGTATCTTCCTCCATCCCATCTCTCTTCATCACTCCAGGGTTTCTGTTAATTAATGAGGTTTTAACTTGGATCCTCATCACTGAATACAGCTTGTGCTCACTGAGACTGTGCAAGTTAATGTCTTTGTGTCTGTGTGTACGTGTGTATGTGTGTGCGTGCGTGTTGTAGCATTAGTTTGCTCATTGAAACAAACAAATGATACAGTATGTTAAGATTCACTAGCAGTGGATATACTTTTGGTCCTTTTTCATTTCCAGATTTTATTGTACTTCTAGACTGTGACCTCATCAGAGCTAAAATCAAGGTTTTAATGGTGGCACTGGCACACAACAGTGCAGCAACTTCTCAGCTACCAGCAATTCAAAATAGCCCTGACTTTTTCTGTTTCTATGATAACAACTGAGGAAATATTTTTGGTCATTTTGCATTCACATTCTATCAGTTCATTATAGTAAGAACCATAGCATTGGGGCAGCATGTAGCTAAGTAGGTAGAGCGGCCCTCTGACAGCTGGAGGGTCAATGGCTCAATCCCAGCTCCAACATACCTGATTTAGATGAACAAGTCATTAACTGCGTCTGCAGAACCTGATGAGATGCTGAGCAGGTAAATCAGTCATTTGAATCAGGTGTGTTGGAGCAGGGAAACCTCTAAAACATGTAGGACAGTGGGCCTTTAGCAGCAGGGTTGGAGACCTCTCAGATCATTCAGCTCTGCAGAGGCCTTGAAACGAGACATTCATTTGATTCAGGTGTTGGACAAAGGATGCATCTAAGAGTTCCAGGAGTTCCAGCTCTGGAGGACTGGACTTGGGCACTTTAGGCTAAATGTAGAAATTCCCCCATGTCTCTAACATACTATTAAATGAGAATAAATGAACTTTTAAAGAAAAGTGTATTTTTTCAGTTGGTTGGCTGGTTATTCCTGCTGCTGAGCTTCTAAATCAAAAACAAACAGGCCGATTGAGAAAAGAAACAGATTTACTTCACTAAATACTCAACGTCTTTTGTTTTTGTTCATTTCCAGGTTAAAACTGTAAAATGTTCTAGGACTGATCTTGAAGGATGACGTCTGTATTCAGATGCACAGGTGAGTGTTTAATGGGGCGTGTAGAGGAGAAATACCATAATCTTTAAACACAAAGAAACACAAGAAAACTAAAAGATACTGGGACACAGGTCTGAGTAGAACCCAGCACAACAAACTGGTGAGGCCTGGAGAGAAACCCAGGATAGATATACAGTGCAGTGATGAGGATGTGACAAACAGCTGTGCTCAATGAGCAAAAGAAAAAATCCTGTAAAATGTACATGTTAAAAAGGAAGTGATGCTATAAGGATAGACAGAATCCCTCTGTCAACATTTGTTTTATGTAGCCACATGAAGAAGATTCCATTACTTCTGCTCCTGATGGACTTTATGATTGAATTATTATTTGGTTTGAAATTTGAGGAGATTTTCTTTTTCTGTCGTTGTTCATTTGGGTATTTTATACGCAGGCAAACTGATGGCCATATTAATATGAGGAGATGCTCAATTGGCTGAAGTAATGTTGCATAGACAGCAATACTGCCAGAGATTGGACAATCACTCATCCACCTCCAGGCCCACGGCTGGCAGAGTAGCATGTCTTCCTCAAAACAGCCCTTTTAGAACAGCAGATCATAATTCTAAAAAAATACACTTCTTTTGGATCTCTATCCTGACTTGGAGAGGGTACTGTGTTGGGAACAAAAGGATGCCAAATCATTTGATGACAATAAAAACTATCAACCTACTGAGGCTTAATTTAAAGTCACCAAGAAAGTTAAAGTGAAGGTTAGTCCAGCTACTGAAGAGTTACTGCAGCAACTCTAAATGATTTTCAGTAGTTTGTATGACCCATACAGGCTCCTTATGAGATGATGAATGGTGTTCTGGGTGATCTTCTAGATCCTGACCAGTGGTGGCCCGTCCATAGGGGGCGCTAGGGCGCCGCCCCACCAGTCCCAAGAGGAAGAAAAAAGAAATAGTGATCACAAAATATAAAAAACTAACATGAAAATAAAACTAACGAGCCATCCATTATATATACAATAAGTGCTGTGTATAATCTGCATTTAGGTGTAGTTTAGAAAACGTTTTCTCACTATTTTTTACCAGACCGATCGGTCCTGTTTCTCTGGGATCTACTGTGCATGTCTGGACGGGACGCCGTCCCGAGACACCGCATTGTTTTCTGCTCCTGACGCATGCGCACTGGAAATCATCCTTAATGCAAAAGATAGGAGACCCATCGGGACGCAGGTCATAGCGTCCCTGACATGTGCACAACGGCACAGTCAAAACCGGAGAATTAATGCTTATTATTTAAGTATTTAATTTAGTTTTTATCATGAATTATGGCACTGTAACACACTGATAAGTCATAAGTGATTACAAATAAAGTAAAAAAGAAATAGAAAAACGTATTGAATGACTTAGACCGGATGTTGACTCGGAAGCTCTACAGAGCGATCGTTTGCTCCTGCCTGGCAGCAGACGTGAGTTAAAACTGGAGAGAACTAACTAACAAAATGGATATTTATTCAGAGAATCCTTCTTGGCAGCTTGTGACAAAAAGCCGTTTTATTCCATGGGTCCTGATTTCATCAACTCCATGGTGAGTGACTTTGTTTGTTTTTTCTTTCGTTTTATTTATATGTGTCTCGCTGATTTTTGCTATTGAAAACGCCTTTCAGCAAATGGCAGAGACCTACTGTTTTGTGGATTTATACCTTAAATAGCGACATATCTTTGTAGCCGATTATTAGAGGGGCATGCATACTGTTGAGTGAATGTTGGTTCATATAGTTTAGCCCGTTTTGAGGCGCTGGATGACACTTTTAATAAAAAACGAAGGGCGCTCTATGGCAGTTTTGTATGAGTGGTCTAAAACCGTAATTTTACTTATTTTGATGGGACATCTCAGTGGATTTGACTTTATTTTGTTGTTAATTCACTTCAGTAGTTGAGCTGATTGTCATGACTTGCTTGGTTAGTGGTTGTTGTCTGAATTGTAACATTAATTATCTGACTGTTAGTTAGAGATGGATTGATGTGTTTGTGGTATCAGTAGAAAGACAATTGTGAATATTAAGTTGTGTTTCTGACCTTGTGTAGGTCAGGTTGTTTTTTCCTTGAAACTCTTACTTCTGTTATGACCACATTGTGGTTGTTTTTTATTTGTATTTGTATCTGATTATACTGATATTATTCTAAGGTCTCCTCATGAGGACTTTATGATTTCTTTACTGCTTGATGTGTAGAATTAGACCTAACAGCTCCACATTTCTAGAGAACTGGGTGCTCATTTATAAAACTTTGCGTAGAATCCTTACTAAAACTTGCTTAAGCTCAGCTAAAATTTTTCAGGTACGCAAATTCCATTTCCGATTTATAAAACCCTGCGGACGCACAGATCCACGCAATTCTGCTTTGTAAATCGATGTCAGACCTAGAACTGTGCTCAGCTGTTTCTGGGTCAGAACCCTCCTCCTACACACCACATTCTGCCATATACGGTCAATGCTAAGGACCTCATGAATAATTACATATGCATAAACCGGTGGGTTTCTGGCTTTTACAGTAAATCGTGACAACAGAGAGGTTTAGAAAACGTCATTTCACAGAGGCTGAAACTCGAGGTGCTTGTGGTGAAGTGGATGGACGGAAACATTTTTTATTAGGTGGTGAAATGTGACAGATCACGAACACGGAAGTGCTCCGAGAGACGTCTCCCTGCAGCGCGTCTGCTGTCAGTCTGACAGAGAGATCGATCAGGATCCAAGATCTAAGAGAAACGTTTAATGACAACATTTAATTTAATCCAAAGGAGAAGACACGTCATGTTGTTCATCCTGTTAAACAGTCAACCTGTTGGATAAATCGCTGGTTGAAACCCGAGAACGGCCGGTGACACCGGGTTTTACTGGTTCCGATGGTTCTGTTGATCTAATACTGGACCCAGTTGATCCATAGGATGCTCTAATGAATCTATCAGCTGATCGATCGTCCAGTCATTATCTAGAAATCTCTAAAAACTCTCTCCCATTCATCCGGAGTCTGACTACTGGCTGAGCTGCAGCGCATCCAGCGCATTACGCACAAGTGTCCCTGCAGGATTCCTAAGTCTCAGAAATCACAATTAATGCACCAATAAGTGCAGTTTGTTCTATAATCTGCAGACGACTGGATGAACATAATGGGATATTATTCTAAAAAGCGACATATTTTCATTCAAAATTTAATTTTTATTCTTTTTAGAGACGGGATTGTTGGTTCTGTGTGTGTGAGGGTCTACAAGTCTTTAATTGCGTCATAAATTCAACATTTTTCATCTCACCAGCTGCTCTGACTGGTTTCACGTCTCCAACATGTGCTTATGCAAGGTCTAAAGTTTGCTTAGAGTTGCGCACATTTTTTCGTTACGTTTTCTTTTATAAATCCCAAATAAAAAGTGACCTACGCAACTTTTTGGCCCATTTTGTGCGTAAGCAAGTTTTATAAATGAGCACCCTGGTGGTAGGGATTTTTACCAGCAAAATATTCAGTCAGATGAAAATATTTTGCTTCATTCCCTGCTCTAGTGGTGATATGTGATTATTTGCGCATCTGAAAACTGATTTGTAAAAATACGCCCCACCCAAAAAAAATTTCACCAGCCGCCACTGATCCTGACCAGACCGTCACTGAGCACCAGCAACCTGAGGTCAACCTGGAAACATCAGTGGTGAGAGGCGGAGCACTGGGGTAAGCTTTGTCCTATAGCCCTAAGACTCTCAACCTGTATGTTGGGGTTTACCCTGGGTCTCAAAAGAGTAGGTTCCCTGTTCATTCAGGTCCAGGAACAGGTCCTGATTGTTGTTTGTATTTTTGCACCAAATAACAGCTTAGAGTATCCACCCTATTTTGAGGCCCTAAGGCGAGTGCTAGATGGCGCTCTGAAGTAGTGATATGGAACTTTGTTAAGTGTATTTTACATATGCTCTGATGTTATGTTTTAATTGTATATATGTGTGTATGTAAATATATGCTTTTATTTTGGTAGGGTGAAAAAGGCAGTATGTATGTCATAATTGCCTAACTAATGGGAGATGTGTATGTTCCACTTTGACCTTGCAAAAGAGCCAATAAAAGGAGAGCATTCTGTGACAGACCCCGCCGGAAAGCCAACATACGTTGTGTGACATGTCCTAACAGAAAGTTCTCAGTGAAAATCCAGTTCTTTGTATTTGTGAATTATTGATTATTACTCTCCGGGAGTACAAGGTCTCCAGTCCAGACTCTGCTAACAGGTTATGGGCCCAGAACCAGGGTTCTGGACCGACCCAGAGTGACCCAGAGCAACAGGACAGCGAGGACAGCGTCCAGTGTGTGCGAGTGTGTGGATGTGTGGAGAGTGCGAAGCCGACCAACAGCAAGTCCGGTGAGTCCAAGCTACGACGTGTGTCAGACATCATGAGTCGGAAAGCAGCGGAAGCCAGTACCCGCTGGTCAAGACTGGTATTTGACAGAAATGAAGAAAAATACGAACTGTGGGAAACAAAGTTTCTCGGCCACCTTCGTCTCCAAGGCCTGAAAGACATCATATTGGGGCCGAAAGGAGAAGGTGAGGACACAGGTCACACTCATGTGAGCAATGACAGCGTGACCTGGACGGGCATGACTGGGAGGAACCGTTACCGTAATGTCTGGTACCAGGGCAGTCTAGGTCACAGATCAATGATGAACTTCGTAGTTGTATCATCTGACCTGCTACCACATGTTCTGGACTGTTGATAACTGTGGCAGCAAATCAGAATCAGAATGCTTTTTATTTGTTATTGAACCAGCGTCCTGGTACAACAAAATGTAGTTTCAGTACAGCCGTTTCCAAGATCAGACAAACAACATCTACAATATAATACAAACAGGAAATCAGGTGCCTGCAGGCGTGCACTACAAAGCGTTCCCTTGTAGAACAGATAAGTGGTAAACAAGAGGGAAGCTGCGTAAGAATAAAAAAAATCTTGTATCACTTCTCTGCCCTCATTATAGAGTTCAAAGACTCAACACAGGCAAAAACCGCCTCATTACATTTAATGCAAAACAAAACTTAGACACAATATCAGACATGATGAAGGGAGGAAGGTAAGGGAACCTCCCTTCCTCTAAAGACGAGTCCGCAGCTGATTGTTGCATCAGCGCAGCCTGCAGTCTCCAGCCACCAGGAGGGGCAATGAGGTCATCGGTCTGAAATGAGCGTTGAAAGGTAGGGGCGTGTCTGTGCGACAGTAGGATGCGTACGTTGTGATCAGTACATGTGAGTATAGGGGGAGGAGGGGGAGCGGAGCAGCCGCCTCTGGAGGTGTTGAGTCTTCAGCCTTTTCCAAACCTGGCAGAGAGGTCGAATTCCAGATAACAGATTTGTTTTGGGGCAGGCAGAGATCATTTTCCTTCTGCCTTCAGTCCTAAGTGGTCTGGAACCATCCAAAAGGCTAAAATATGGGTCAGAATCCACCAAGCTGGCTGAGTATTCCTCTGAGATGTTTTCCCTCCATGTGAGTCCCAAAAAAGTGGTTGATTCCAGTAGAGGCGGTAAACCCCACACCAGAAGATAAATAGTAAATTGCCTGTGTTTATATATGTCACACAGTGAGAATTTGATTGTTTTTAAAGCTTTCATTTGCATCATTTTTCCTGGTTTTATGTTTTATTTTGGCATGTTTTTATAGTTTTAACGTTTGTTTTAGTTGTGGATCACTGTGGACATTCTTTTAACATGATTGACATCACTTGTGCAAGTGGGCGTGTCCAGAAGGTCACCTATTTAGGTGCCACCTATGTGGTGAGGAGGAGGCTGATCGGTGGTCATGAGGAGCGGCGAGGAGTTGAGCGTCCTGTTCCCGCAGCTGGAGCGAGAACCGGAGTGACGTGCAGCGGGTGAGTGACGACGTCACATGGAGTGGATCTCGGCCGCACCCCCTTCGTACCAGTACCCTTGCTCTGCGGGGCGAGGAGGTGCGAGAAGCCGCCGTCCGTCACTACCACTAGACTGCCGCAGGACCAACCGAGGGAGATGGCCGAGTGCGCGGGTTGGAAACCCCTCCTCCATGAGACTGATGTGATGCGTCAGCGGGGAAAAGCTGTGAGCCTCCGTAGCACACCTGGACGTTAACAGATTTTAGGGTTTTTTTATAAGACTTTGTTTAGCCTTTTTTTAATCTGTCCAATATTTTTATAAAGTAACTTGTTCAACTAGACTTTGTCTCCTGAGTCTCTGTCCCATGGGGTCTGCGCCTGCTCTTCACCTGTATCCGACGGCGGAGGGGCGGCGCTTGGCCTTGCAGCCTTCAGCGTTGCCCCCGGTTACATATACAGTGGTGTGAAAAACTATCTGCCTCCTTCCTGATTCCTTATTCTTTTGCATGTTTGTCACACAAAATGTTTCTGATCATCAAACACATTTAACTATTAGTCAAAGATAACACAAGTAAACACAAAATGCAGTTTTTAAATGATGGTTTTTATTATTTAGGGAGAAAAAAGATCCAAACCTCCATGGCCCTGTGTGAAAAAGTGATTGTCCCCTGAACCTAATAACTGGTTGGGCCACCCTTAGCAGCAATAACTGCAATCAAGCGTTTACGATAACTTGTAACGAGTCTTTTCCAGCGCTCTGGAGGAATGTTGGCCCACTCATCTTTGCAGAATTGTTGTAATTCAGCTTTATTTGAGGGTTTTCTAGCATGAAGCGCCTTTTTAAGGTCATGCCACAACATCTCAATAGGATTCAGGTCAGGACTTTGACTAGGCCACTCCAAAGTCTTCATTTTGTTTTTCTTCAGCCATTCAGAGGTGGATTTGCTGCTGTGTTTTGGGTCATTGTCCTGCTGCTTCAGCTTGAGTTGACCAACAGATGGCCTTCAGGACATTCTCCTTCAGGATGTTTTGGTAGACAGTAGAATTCATGGTTCCATCGATCACAGCAAGCCTTCCAGGTCCTGAAGCAGCAAAACATCCCCAGACCATCACACTACCACCACCATGTTTTACTGTTGGTATGATGTTCTTTTTCTGAAATGCTGTTACTTTTACGCCAGATGTAACGGGTCACGCACCTTCCAAAAAGTTCAACTTTTGTCTCATCGGTCCACAAGGTATTTTCCCAAAAGTCTTGGCGATCATTGAGATGTTTTTTTTTTTAGCAAAATTGAGACGAGCCTTAATGTTCTTTTAGCGCCTTGGAAATCTGCCATGCAGGCCGTTTTTGCCCAGTCTCTTTCTTATGGTGGAGTCGTGAACTCTGACCTTAATGGAGGCAAGTGAGGCCTGCAGTTCTTTAGATGTTGTCCTGGGGTCTTTTGTGGCCTCTCGGATGAGTTGTCTCTGCGCTCTTGGGGTCATTTTGGTCGGCCGGCCACTCCTGGGAAGGTTCACCACTGTTCCATGTTTTTGCCATTTGTGGATAATGGCTCTCACTGTGGTTCTCTGGAGTCCCAAAGCTTTAGAAATGGCTTTAGAACCTTTACCAGACTGATAGATCTCAATGACTTTTGTTCTCATTTGTTCCTGAATTTCTTTGGATCTTGGCATGATGTCTATCTTTTGAGGTGCTTTTGGTCTACTTCTCTGTGTCAGGTAGCGCCTATTGAAGTGATTTCTTGATTGAAACAGGTGTGGCAGTAATCAGGCCTGGGGGGGGGCTACAGAAATTGAACTCAGGTGTGATAAACCACAGTTAAGTTATTTTTTAACAAGGGGGGCAATCACTTTTTCACACAGGGCCATGTAGGTTTGGATCTTTTTTCTCCCTAAATAATAAAAACCATCATTTAAAAACTGCATTTTGTGTTTACTTGTGTTATCTTTGACTAATAGTTAAATGTGTTTAACGATCAGAAACATTTTGTGTGACAAACATGCAAAAGAATAAGAAATCAGGAAGGGGGCAGATAGTTTTTCACACCACTGTATTGCTTTCTAGAGTTCTACACTCTTGTCAGAGCTGTCAGGAGGTCTACAGGTATGGCTACTCTGTGGGTCTCCAGGAGCAGCAGACAGGTAGCAGAAGGCCAAACGGGCAGAGGCAGCTGCCGAGGCAAAATCTCAGGAATGGGTGGAGTTTGGTGGGGCCATGGGAAAAGACCTTTGACTCTTCGACAGAGGAAATTCTGGCGAACTGTCCAGCGCCTCAGAGGAGGAAGGCAGCAGCTTGCTAACACTGTCTACAGTGGGGGTGGGGGCCTGCTGTCAGCTGGGGATACTGTCGAGCAGTGGAAAGAATATTTTGCTGAGCTCCTCAATCCCACCAACATGTATTCCATTGAGGAACCAGAATTTGGAGACCTTGGAATGGATCACTGAGGTTGTCAAAAATGTACAGTGGTGGAGCGCCAGGGATTAACAAGATGCATCCTGGGTATTTCAGGACTATGGATGTTGTAAGACTGTGTTGGCTGACATTTTTCTGTGTTGTTGTTGGGTGTCTGTAGAGTTGAGACCGGGGTGGTGGTCCCCATTTTTAAGAGAGGGCATGTTCCAAATATAGAGCAATCAAACTCTTCAGGGTAGACGTCTAAAACAGGTGATATGACGTTCTAATGCATCAGTATGGTATTTTTGAGGAAGAGTAAAAACCTGGAAAATGGCTGCTAGTTTGTCACCCTTCAGCAGCAGTGTGTCTCCTGATCTGCCTTCTGCTTCAGTCAAAGGACTACTTCCTGTCTTCAGAGACTGCCTGCTTTGAGTGATGTCACCGTGAGGTTTGCTTCTGACTGTAGATAAACGGTTGAATGAACTACACTTTAAAATGACCTAAAGGTCCCTTTAATATTTCTGAAATGCCATTAACCACTAACATGTAAAATGTTATATTACTGCACTCATTGGATAATAGGCTTTATGCACAGAGTACTTAGTAGAACTTCCGGTTTAAAATTACCTCGCGGGACCATTTCCGGTTCCATTTGAAACGTGAAGATTTCCAGAGTTAGAGTGCATTTCCAGCTAAAGATATTGTTTATAATCAAAACGAGTAATAGTATAGTATAGTACAGTATGATATATATATTATAGCACTAAGAAATGAAGCCATCATATAAGTATCAGCGGACGGGAAGCCTCGACAGCTGAACACTGCTGTGTTCCGTTGTGTACCGCATCAGCTGAATAGAATTCATCAGTCCGTTTCCACACATTTCCACTGAATAAATAACTACAAAAAGGAAGGATAGTGAACTTAAGAAGAGAGAACGTGATCATTTCTAACCACACCGTGTCTGCAGTCCACACTTTGCAGCACAGTAGTCAAAGAGCCGAGTGGACGAGGCTAAAGGAGGAGGCTAACGGAGGAGGCTAATGGAGGAGGCACGGCGCCGTTCGTGTGTAATTTCACTGGAACAACTATTCTTTTGGTGAATGAAGACTTGGTGTTTGATAACGTACAGCTAGACCAGAGAAAGTTGAAAGTTGGGAAGCAGTTGGAGCCCACGATCACGGCTATATAGATTTGTTTCACTGTTTTTTGATGATGGAAGCTACGAGCTAACGCTGTTAGCTTACCTTCAATTTCATGAATAAAGCTGGTTATATACAGCTTAAAGTCCTTCACCCGCTTGCTCACAGACGTCTCTGTGTGTTTTTCAAAAATCCGGTGGACATCGTTTACCGTGATGCGCGGCAGGTCTTGAAGAAAACGGGTAAAAAAATCCATTTTGTCCAGTTTGTGTGGGAACAGCGTTGAACCGGAAGGGAGCGGCTGCCTCTATCGCAACCAGGAAGTGACCGTGCATAAACCCCATTAACCAATTATCTTTGAACTCATCACTTACCGTTTCTGTAATGACTTAAAAAACGGATGGTCCTGTAATATGTGAGTATCTGTTAGAAATATCAAAGATGTGACATCAAGACTTAAACACTTAAATCATGTTTTAGTACAGACAACAAAAATGTACATGTACTGATTTGCATGCTCACCATGCTCAAATACATACACACCAAATTAACCATTACACAAATGAAGCTGCCTCCGTCAGATTAGTATTCCAGCCATGTTGTATCAGACTGATGGAGGGAACGGAAAGGAGAGAGAGTGATTGCTGGAAGGCCGGAGGGAAGAAAACACGCTGTTTTCCAGCTGATTAAGTTTTCCAATTTCATTGAGACACAACCGTAACCTGCTTCAATTAAAAGACCACTCCGGAGAGAGACACAGTGTGTGCGCCAGTGTGTTTGTGTATGTGAATGCAGAGCTGATGTTTGTACTTTATTGAGTGGAAAATTGAATCAAATTGTTTCCCTCAAACAGTCTGTTCTTCTCTCCTAAACTTGTTCCCCTCCTCACACCCTTTCCTCCTTGTCCTCTTTTATGCATAACTATCATTTTCCTCTTCTTTCATCTCAAGGAGTGAGGTGACAAGATTTTTTTTTCTTTAATAACACTAATGCCAATTTGTTGGCCTAATCTAAAAATGAGTACCTCTTTTTTTTAATCTTGTACTTTATTCAGAACTGTACGGAAATGTTTCACAAAGCTCTAAAAGTTCTCCTTTATTTCAGTCCAGACTACTTATAACATTTTGTAGATGATCACATGACCAGTACACTTTTCCATGTGTTATATGTTTGTGGGGAAGTGTTACCAAGTTAAAGGATTAAACTGTTTAGGTTGTAAGCAGTAGTGGTAGTAGAAATTGAGATGCATCTAAAGTATTGATTATAGTTGTTTTTAATGTTACTATTGTCACCGGGGCAGCGAGCTCAGGCTGCAAGGCCCGAGTGTGGCCTGTCCGCGGTCCTACCGATACAGGTGGTGAGCGGGCATGAAGCAGACCCAAGGGACAGAGGGACAGGAGACGAAGAACCAGCTGCACAGCTTTTATATAATAAATTGGACAGGTTAAAAACAATCCTCCCCAAACTGTACAAAAACAATAGATCTATATAATTGGTTCCTTTAAAACCAGTGTCCATAAAATAAGAAGGTCCTTACAACTTCAGTCCAGCAGTGGGCGCTGTTGTCGTTGTTTTACCTGCTGTAAGCTATGATTCGTTCTCCAGTAAAGTTCCCTAAATGGTCACTGGTCTCTCTCCTCTTTGTGTGAAGACACTACAACTGGCGACGAGGATAAATGTGGCCGCAGACGCCGGTGCTAGTGAGTACTATGGCGCAGTTTGGCAAATTAGACGAGTTCAGACCAGAAAATGAGCCGTGGACGGCGTATATTGAGCGGCTAGAGCAGTACATGGAAGCTAACGACATAGCTGAAGAAAAGCATGTCGCTGTTTTGCTAAGTGTGATGGGAGCAACTACGTATGGACTTTTGAGAAACCTGGTACAGCCGGCAAAGCCAAAAGACAAGACATTTGATGAAATTGTGGATATTTTGAAAGGACACTATGAACCAAAGCCGATATTAGTTGCTGAACGTTTCCGTTTTAAACGTTTCCGTTTTAATAGATGCAGCCAGAAGACTAACCAAAGTGTTGCGGAATATGTGGCTGAATTAAAGCAACAGGCGGCAAATTGTGACTTTGTCACAACACTGGATTCAGCTCTACGGGACAGGTTTGTGAGTGGAATCAGAAATGAAGCATGCCAGAGGAGACTACTAACAGAGGACAGATTAACCTTTACAAAAGCCTATGAGATTGCCTTCAATATGGAAACAGCGGACAGAGACACCAAGCAATTGAGAGGTGTGGAGAGTGAACTGGTCGGAGCAGCACATGTTCACAAGGTTAGACCTGTGAAGACAAAAATGTGTTACAGATGCAAAGGGAAAAATCACCATGCAAATGAATGTTATTTCAAAGAGACTGTGTGTAATAATTGTGGAAAAATCGGACACATCAAGAAGGCTTGCCTTGCTAAAATACAAAAAAGTCACGTGAAGAGTGTACCAAAAAGGAACAGCAAGGACACAAAGTATTTGGAAGCTGAAAATGACTCAGAAGATGGATTTGCTATTTTAACAGTTGGTGCTAAAGATGAGGAGCTGTATAAGGCAACATTTGTGATTGACAAAGTTGACCTTGAGATGGAAATCGACACGGGAGCAGCAAAGAGCATCATTTCTCAAGATACTTATGAGAAAAAGTTCCAACACCTGCCTCTGCAGCCGACTAAAATTAAGCTTAAAGCTTACAATGGAGGACGCATTCATGTTCTGGGACAGCTGTTGGTGACAGTAGTGTATGAAGAGCAAGCTGTGGAGTTGCCACTGTTAGTTGTAAAGGGACATGGAGAGCATCGCTTTGTGGCAGAAACTGGTTAAAAAGGCTCAGACTGAACTGGCAGTTGATTAAATATATGAACGAGCCAAAGGGGTATTCTCTCAAGGAACTGTTCGATACATACAGTGACGTGTTCAAAGAGGAACTAGGTGCTGTTAAGGACATCAAAGCCACTATTGTGGTCAACCCTGAAGTGCCCCCAAAGTTTTGTAAACACAGGCCCCTACCATTTGCAATGAAGGAAAAGGTGGGAAAAGAGCTGGAACGACTGAAAATGGCAGATATTATAACACCTGTAAAGCACAGTGAGTGGGCAGCACCAATCGTGCCAGTATTAAAAAGGGACTCATCTCTTCGCCTGTGTGGGGATTACAAAGTATCAGTTAATCAGGCTATTAAAGCAGACACATACCCACTCCCACGGTTGGAGGAACTTCTCGCAACACTCAGTGGGGGAAAGTATTTCTCAAAAATAGACCTGGCAGCAGCAAAATAAGCAAGTGCTGCTAGATGAGGACTCCAAAAAGTACACAACAATCAACACTCACAAAGGACTGTTTGTGTACAACCGACTTCCATTTGGAATCAGTGCGGCGCCATCAATCTTCCAGCGCATCATGGAAAACTTAATGAAAGACCTACCTGTGGTGGTTTACCTTGATGACTTGCTGATAACTGGACGCACAAAAGAGGAACACCTCCTCAACCTGCAGAAAGTCCTACAACGCCTTCAAGAAAATGGGTTGAGGGTAAAGCGCTCAAAGTGTGAGTTCTACAAACCGCAGATTGAATACTTGGGACACATTCTGGATGAGCAGGGGGTGCATCCATCAAAAGACAAGGCGAGGGTAATACAGGAAGCTCCGGCACCTACAAATGTGAAAGAGATTCAAGCTTTTTTGGGACTTGTAAACTATTATGGGAGATTTGTGCCAAAACAAAGCACAGTCTTGGCCCCCTTATACAAACTCCTGAGAGACAGCGAGACTTGGAGATGGACTAAAGCTGAGCAGGCAGCGTTTGATAGATGTAAAGAGCTGCTGACTAGTGATCGAGTTCTAGCTCATTTTGATTCAAACCTGCCACTCACGTTGGCGTGTGATACCTCTGCATATGGGATTGGAGCAGTGATCCAGCACACATTTACACTATGCCAAATGGGGAGGAGCGCCCAATAGCTTATGCTTCCCGCACACTGTCTCCAGCCGAAGTGAAGTATTCACAGATTGAAAAGGAGGCTCTGGGACTTATTTATGGAGTAAAAAAGTTCCATCAGTATCTGTGGGGTCGACATTTTGCACTGGCAACGGACCATCGCCCCCTGTTGACACTTTTTGGTGAGCATAAGAGCCTGCCAACCTTGGCAGCAGCACGCATCCAGCGATGGGCTATAATATTATCAGCATATGACTACCACATTGTGTTCAAAAAGTCAGCTGATCACAGTAACGCAGATGGGCTTTCACGTTGTCCACTTCCAGACAGCAGTGACACAGGAACTGCAGTGATTTCAGCAGCAGTTCACACCCTGTTGACTGAACATCTGGAGGAAGCTCGTGTTTTTCAACCACTGTTCCGCGGCACACTAGTGTGCCGTGGGAGATCTTCAGGTGTGCCGCGGGAAATTATTCAATTTCACCTATTGGTCTAAAAAAAATTTTTTTAACTAAATTATTATCTACAAATAATATTCCATTGTCGCGCGTCTGTGCCAGTCATCACCAAATGGCAGACTCAGGTTCTGTTTGGAGTCAGACGCGCAGCAGATCCAGGACCTGGACCGGGTCCAGCGACAGCACCCGGCAGCGAGCCGGTGCCAGGGGGAGACGCGCGTCTGCCCCTGAGAAGCTCCCGCGGCCCGCAACACGCTCGGCATCTGGAACCCCTCCTCCCCCGAACTGGACCGCATCAAGTCTGTGGTTCGGACATGTTCGGCTGGGAGGGGCCGCCGCCAAGCGAGTCGTGGACCCACGGCAAAAACTTGGCAGAGTTTGGGCAGAACACCGGCCACGCTCCGCGTCAGCAGATCTGGGTCTCTGGTGAACCGACGGTCCAGACGTTTTTAAATTCATACTTTGATCTGATTGGTCCATTAAACCAGGAGACCAGCGGGTCCACTGACACTGGGCTGGACCAACATCGTTTTACTTTGATCCTTCGAGCATTCAGCTAAATAAATAAATAAATAAATAAGTCAACGTAAAAAAAAAAAACTCTTAGAAGTTAGCACAACAGTTTATTTTTGACGGTCTGAGCAGCCCGTTGGTTATTTTCTGCCATGTCTCCTCACTTTGGCTGAAGGATGGATGACGTCATCTGATCACCTCCATACTCAGTGTGCACGCGCCTCTCAATAGCGTGAATATGGCAGCGCGCGCCGCTCAAGCTGCGTTTCTCAGCATAATAACTGACAGCTTAAAATTCAACATATCAAACAATATCAACACTAAAAACACATTGATCTGTCAATGATTGTATCAGAGGTTTGTCTTTGTTTTCAGAGACTTACATTAATACTAATGTTCAATTCCTCCAAAAATAGTTTTATTAAACAAAAACATGATGAAAGAGTCCTATGATGTGGATATTGAAATTAACAGTAGGGA
>SSNR01000155.1:1438596-1466096 GCA_006937965.1 Callopanchax toddi
CCCCCCCCCCCCCCCCCCCGGTGTGCCTTGTGATATTTTTCAACGATGAAGTGTACCTTGGCTCAAAAAAGGTTGAAAAACACTGCACTAAACGCTACTCAAGTTGCCAGAGCTACTCGCACGAACAAAGAATTGTCTAAAGTTTGCAAATATGTGATGGAGGGCTGGCCAGCAGTTACTGATGGGAACCTAAAGGTTTACCATCAAAGAAGAAACAAACTTTCTACAGAGCAAGGTTGTGTTTTGTGGGGAACCCAAATTATTGTACTTTCAAAAATGAGAAATGCTGTGTTAAAAGAGCTTCATTCTGGACACCAAGGGACTGTGAAATCAAAAGCTTTAGCTCGCAAATACTTCTGGTGGCCAAATCTTGACCAGGACATTGAATGGGTCTGCAAGACCTGTGAAACTTGTCAGCTGGAACAGAAATGACCACAGCATGTTCCGTTATGTCCATGGGAGTTCCCAGGTGAAGCCTGGAAAAGACTGCATATTGATTTTGCTGGACCGTTTCAGAACAGCATGTTTATGATTGTGGTTGATGCATACACTAAGTGGTTGGAAATATTCCACATGTCAAAGATCACATCACTGACTACAGTGACCAAGCTAAAGAGGCTGTTTGCATCTTATGGACTTCCAGAACAAATAGTCACTGATAACGCCACTACCTTCACTTCTGCAGGGATTTTGCACACAACATGTGCACCTGGCCATCCAGCCACAAATGGGTTGGCCGAAAGATATGTACAAACATTCAAGGTGGGGATAAAGAGGCTAGCAAAACGGCCTTGCTGCATGGAGGACAAACTTTCCATGATTTGCTGCAGTATCGTACTACACCAAACTGTACTACAGGTCAATCTCCTGCGGATTTGTTCCTACACAGACATGTCAGAACCAGACTGGATTTCATTAGGCCTGACACCAAGGTGGCTGGACGCATGAAACAATATCAACAGAAAGCGCAGCATGATCTCACGGCTGTGGATCGTTCTTTTGCTGTGGATGACATGGTCTATCTTCGGAACACTGGAGGGGGTAATCACAAGTGGATTCCTGGACAGGTTGTAAGACAAACAGGCCCAGTGTCTTATGAAGTCAGAGAGCGTGACATGGACACAGTGCACAGGCGTCATGGGGATCAGCTTCGTGCCCGAGCAGTGGTGGAGTCAGAGACTGAAAACCCTGAATCACAAATGGACGAGCAGAAGGATGGACCTGTCACACTGGACAGTTCTGTTCTGGACATGGATGGACAGCCAGCTGTTTCTCCAAGTCCACCGGAGGATGTGAGGCGTTCTACACAACCTCGCAAAACACCAAAACGATATTTGGAATAATATTTTCTAATGATGGGTGTTTGTTACTCATATTTTGTGTAAACAAATACACTTAAGTTAAAATGTTAAATATGGGCTGTAGTTTTGAAACAAACATTTTTCTTTGGAAATAATAGTTGAGATGAAGCCATGTTTTAGATTATTTTGAGGTTTTCCTAAATGCATGCTAAACCAAAATTGCTGACTGGGGATAACTTGGTTGTTGGAGTTACTTGATTTTAAAAGGGGGATGATGCGGTGTATTTACCTGTTTTCACTAAGTCATTCAGTCCAGCAGTGGGCGCTGTTGTCATTGTTTTACCTGCTGTAAGCTATGATTCGTTCTCCAGTAAAGTTCCCTAAATGGTCACTGGTCTCTCTCCTCTTTGCGTAAAGACACTACAGAAACCAACCAAAGCATCTGCAGGCCATCACCTGTACCACGCCAGTCTCCATGGAGGGGAAGGCCCGATCCGTGCCCTCGGCCGTCTCTCTCTCGGTCACTCCCGTCCAGCGGCAGTCCAACAGCGGTGGCTCCTCAGACCTGTTCACCCCACAGAGCAGGGGCACTGACCAGAAAGGTGCAGGCTTGACAGTGTGTACGATCGTTACCGCATCAGCACCTTTCTGCAAAGGAGCGTTGTGGCAGAGGGATCTGGAGCTCATGCATGATAAATAGTGTGCATGCACACTGGTACGCCAGTTATGTGCAGGCCTGTATATGGACTGAACAAAAATATAAACAACACTTTTGTTTTTGCTCCCATTTTTCATGAGCTGAACTCAAAGGTTTGAAACATTTTCTACAGACACAAAAGACCCATTACTATCAAACATTGTTTACTAGGCTGTCTAAATCTGTGTTAGTGAGAACTTCTCCAGATAATCCATCCCACCTCACAGGTGTGGCATCTCAAGGTGCTGATTAGATAGCAGGAATATTGCACAGGTGTGCCTTAGACTGCCCTTGGAGGCCCAACAGGGCCAGAGGGCACTGATCCTACCACGCAGCCACGGGGAGCGATACAGCAAATGCCCCGGCACTGGCCCCGGACACCAAGAACCACCAATACACCGTCGAACAAAAGCACCACCCACCAGCGGAGGGTACCAGGGGAGGGTAGACCCCACATCAGAGAGGGGCAAAACCCACCCTGACAGATAAACAGTCACACACAGTCACACATACCCACCCTCACGCACAACACACAACCATTTACACCAGGGATTCCCAAAGTGTGGTGAGATGACAAGTGTAATGACGTAATGTAATGGTAATAATTACACATTTACAGTGTTTTCTCCCCACACAATAAAGATGTGTAAATAAACATTTATATCATTATGGTGTGGAGCTGTGGGACAGTATTTGGATGAACTCTGAGTCTTTTTTCGGTCAATCATGTGAACTCCTTCAAGCAGCCTTTATTGTGAAAGGGATGACCTTCACTATTAGTTCCAGGGCGATGTTGCGTGGCGCTGCTCAAATGTTTACCTCGTCAAATGGATATTTATTCTATGAATCCTTCTTGACAGCTTGTGACCGCCCTGCCCATTGATTCCATATTGTGTCCTTCTCTAATCAACTCCACGGTGAGTCGTTTTCTTTGTTTGTTTCTTTTGTTTTACTAAAAATGCAGCGCTACGCTCTGCCAATGAGCTAATCGCTAATGGAGCTGGGTTTAAATTTTTGCATCATTTAAAAAACACTAAAGCGTTGTGATTGAAGTTTTTCACATTGCAGAATTTTGTACAACATTACAATGATAAAATACAAACAGTTGTATGTTATTTATTTTTTTAATATTTGTTACATATTATTATATATTGAGAAATAAAATATTTTTAATATATAAAGTAATTTATTTAATTATTAAACACTCAAAAGTATAGAAAATTGGTAACGTTAACGATTTGTAGGTACCAGGAATTGGTTCAAATGTGAAAGGTTCCCATCCCTAGGGGGTTGCGTGAACACAGTTGGGACATAGAAGAGGGTGCGCAGCAAAAAAAAGTTTGGGAACCGCTGATTTACACAAACATACCAAGACACACAATGGATGCTGTACACCCACTCACACTCCTCATACACGCTCGATACTCCCGGGTCCAGGGACCAGCACCCTGATGGCAAAACCAGCCCCCAGACCCGGAGAGTCCAACTTCATTCCTGCTTAGAAACACAGGGCTGGGGTTTTAGTGACCCTGTTACCTTCAGAGTGTTTTTCCATACGCTCCGTAACAGTGTACACACACACACATACACGGGTCTTATTCTGTTTAACGTCCGCTCTATAACTAATAAATCCTTCCAGCTGATTGACTCTATACACTCTTACTGCTAACTGAAACTTGAATAAAAACATTGATAATTTGACACAATGATAAACTTTATGCAAATCAATGTAGTATTATTCTAAACACTATAGGCTTTATGCACAGAGTACTTAGTAGAACTTCCGGTTTAAAATTAACTCACGGGACCATTTCCGGTTCCATTTGAAACGTGAAGATTTCCAGAGTTAGAGTGCATTTCCAGCTAAAGATATTGTTTATAATCAAAACGAGTAATAGTATAGTATAGTACAGAATGATATATATATTATAGCACTAAGAAATGAAGCCATCATATAAGTATCAGCGGACGGGAAGCCTCGACAGCTGAACACTGCTGTGCTCCGTTGTGTACCGCATCAGCTGAATAGAATTCATCAGTCCGTTTCCACACATTTCCACTGAATAAATAAATACAGAAAGGAAGGATTGTGAACTTAAGAAGAGAAAACGTGATCATTTCTAACCACACCGTGTCTGCAGTCCACACTTTGCAGCACAGTAGTCAAAGAGCCGAGTGGAGGAGGCTAAAGGAGGAGGAGGCTAAAGGAGGAGGCTAAAGGAGGAGGCTAACGGAGGAGGCTAAAGGAGGAGGCTAAAGGAGGAGGATAAAGGAGGAGGCTAAAGGAGGAGGCTAAAGGAGGAGGGCTAACAGAGGAGGCTAACGGAGGAGGCTAAAGGAGGAGGCTAAAGGAGGAGGCTAAAGGAGGAGGATAAAGGAGGAGGCTAAAGGAGGAGGCTAAAGGAGGAGGCTAAAGGAGGAGGCTAACGGAGGAGGCTAAAGGAGGAGGCTAAAGGAGGAGGCTAAAGGAGGAGGCTAACGGAGGAGGCTAACGGAGGAGGCTAAAGGAGGAGGCTAAAGGAGGAGGCTAAAGGAGGAGGCTAACGGAGGAGGCTAAAGGAGGAGGCTAAAGGAGGAGGCGCGGCGCCGTTCGTGTGTTATTTCACTGGAACAACTTTTCTTTTGGTGAATGAAGACTTGTTGTCTGATAACGTACAGCTAGACCAGAGAAAGTTGAAAGTTGGGAAGCAGTTGGAGCCCACGATCACGGCTATATAGATTTGTCTCACTGTTTTTTGATGATGGAAGCTACGAGCTAACGCTGTTAGCTTACCTTCAATTTCATGAATAAAGCTGGTTATATACAGCTTAAAGTCCTTCACCCGCTTGCTCACAGACGTCTCTGTTTGTTTTTCAAAAATCCGGTGGACATCGTTTACCGTGATGCGCGGCAGGTCTTGAAGAAAACGGGTAAAAAAATCCATTTTGTCCAGTTTGTGTGGGAACAGCGTTGAACCGGAAGGGAGGGGCAGCGTCTGTCGCAACCAGGAAGTGACCGTGCATAAACCCTATTCTGACTAATGATTAAAACAACCATGACATAAACAAATAAACCACACAAACGAACATCAAGGTGACGATGAAAGGTCTAAATCAGAAACAGCTGTGTAAAGTTTAATCAAATTCAATAGGCTCGGTTCATTTATTAATTACTGTGATGATTGATTAATTAATTATGACTAATTAACAAATCTGACACCAGTTTTATGAACAGCCAGGTGAATACTAACCAGTGTGATCAAGCTGCCATGTTGAAGCTTTTCCTCCTGGTTCCCAGACAGCGTCTCTCCTCTGGCTGCCTCGTTGCTTCGGGTTTAGCCCGGGGTCACCCGGGGTCAGCCTGGCTTCTGGCTGAGCTGGTCTTCAGACTGGTAGACAAACCTCTGGCTGGCTGGTCAGGTGAAATGAGAGTGGTCCCATCTCACCTAAACAATCCTCTGATAAAACTTTAAGCTGGTTTTGTAGAGACAATAGTTGTCTTATTTAGGATTTAAAAAAGTTCTGCTGGTAAAATGTTCTTACATTTAAATTACTGTACCTACTGTAGGTTCTTGAACTACTGTATTTTCCGGACTATAAGTTGCACTTTTATTCATAGTTTGGCTGGTCCTGCGACTTATATACCGAAGTATATAATTTTGATTAATTTTACATGTTTGGCACTTTCACACCTAAAACCACTAGATGCGCTCTAGGCCTGTGTACCAATCAGCCGCCAGGCTTGGTTGTATTACCGCAACGCCGGACTTGTGAATGAAAATCACGCCTTGGTGCAACAGAGGGAGGTGTTGTTAATAATGTAGCAAAGGTGAGCTGACCCCCGACTGGAAAAAGTACCGTATTTGCTCGCATATAAGACGAGGTTTTTTTCATTAAAAATAATTTTGAAAAGGGGGGGTCGTCTTACTATCGCGCCCCAGCAGGGGGCGCATGCTTTATGTTCAAACGACAGAAGCGCCGCCAGCAGGAAGCAGCTCTTAGACCGCGAGCAGTCTCTCCACCTCAAAGTTACAGGTCCACTGAGGATTAAAACACCTGATGTCAAAGTCCAGCTCCAGCCAGATCAACTTCTGGCGTTTTCAGACTAGTTTGGGTTTTTGGTTCGGTCCGGTTCTGTTTAGTACGTATGGAGCCGACACCTTCTGTGGGACCCGCTGCAGCTGCAGTGTTTTCAGCGTGAGCTCTGTACAGGTGAGCGCGTCACTCTATTCACACACGCATTCATCCTCAAGCCTGAAAAACACCTGAGAACCCAGCGCTGCCTGACGTCCACAGGACCCGGTTCTGAAGCTGCACACACACACACACACACACACACAGTCTCAGTGAGAGAGAGAGGGAGGAGGGAGGGCCCACACAGCCAGAGTGAGGAAGAGAGAGCTTCTTTTTTCTCTTTTTTTTCCCAATTGACTGAAATATGTTGTCACATAGAACTTTAGTTCCTGTCTGATTAATAAGCAAATATTAAAGCAGTCTATAATTAAGGTATCATATAAATTATTTTCTCAAAATTTAATAAAAAAATAGTTTCTTTATAAAGTGAATTTATTCTTTTTTCTGAAGATCAGTCTTGAAAAATGGGGGTCGTCTTATAATCAGGGTCGTCCTATATTCGGGCAAATACGGTATTTAAAAATCAGGTAAACACCAGAAAGCTGTTACACACTCAGTGGAGATACGAACTGGAGCGACGCCGAGATCCGGGTGTTTCTGGCCTTATGAGCAGAAGCAGAAGTCGCCAGTTTGTTTACTAAGGGAACTTCCGTCTCACGTCTCTGAAATCACCCTGCACGTCGACAGCATGAAGACCGCCTCCATACCGCCTTTATACCGCCAGTGACTAATCTTTTGTTTAAAGCACATGATTGAACAACATTACCGGCGCGGTCTGAACCCTTATGAACGACCAAAGGCTCCCAGATACCGGCTCAGCTTTGCGGCAAATTGCCGGAATTGTTTTATGAAAGCAGCTAAAAATGTGAAATAAATACAATTTCCTCAAGATTGTCAAGATGTTCAAATCTAACATTAATAAACAACTGAATTCTAAATAAAATAATCTTTTATCAGTAAAAACTTTCAGTTCATAATAAAACCTGAAAAGAAGGTTTTGTTTGCACAAAAATGAATGGACTTTATTATTATTATTATTATTATTATTATTATTATTATTATTATTATTATTATTATTATTAGGTAAGTTTAGATCAGAGTTTGAAAGTCTTGTGAGGAAAAGAGAGCATCTGTTGGAGTAAAGGAGGAAAGGGATCAACATGTAAACAAGACTAGTTAATGGTTCTAACCCTGACCTATCTGTGTGTTCATCTCATTCTGGGTCAGGACCTCGGTGGCTACTGGACCACAGACTGTCCAGAACAGTGACCTTTGACCTTTGTTGGTCATTGTTGACTTTTCGTTCACTACACTGCCGATATAGTGGCTTTTTAAGCAGGGAGCTTAAACAATTTAAAAACTATTAGAGACAGATCGCCACTACTGTATTGGAGAAAGTGGAGCCAAAAAGTGTAAAAATGCTCAACATAGGAATTTATTACAAGACTTATTTTATTCACTCAGACTTAAAGGCACACTGTGTAGATTTTTTATATTTCTAAATCCTGTCCTTGATCCAGTCTGAGCTAATCTGACCCTTTACAGGTTAATAAAAGTCCCTCAGCCCCATCTGCTGCTACGATCCAGAATACCACGTTTGTAACTTCTGAGTCTCTGGTCCGGTGTCCTGAAGTCTCACAAAGTCACGTATCTCAGAGGGTTAGGCTAACCCAATGTGGCTAGCTGTTATGCTTGCTCCGGAGTGTTTTTAGCTCATGATTCCTGATTTTTCCCATCTCTCCCTGCTTGAACACAGCTGATTTCTTTGAATGAGTGATGAACCGCTCCAGTAGAAAGCAGTGAAGGCTGAGGAGACATTTAACAGGGAGATTTAGGGCTTTCTGAGCAGAAACAATGCTAACGTTTTTGCGGCAGTGATTTTAGACACAAGGAGGTGCCAAAACAAGCAAAACTGAACAGTATACCTTTAATACATGCATAATAATATTAGGCAATAGATTTATTTGTGTACAAAACTACAGTTTAGTGTGTGTGTGTGTGTGTGTGTGTGTGGGGGGGGGGGTTCAGTTAAATTCCATTCATGCATCAATAAGATATTAGTGATATAAATATGCTTCACCAACCCTTCAACTGGAAGGGTCAACCTTCACCCTAAAATAGTATATGATGTAATGTCAAATAATAACATATTAATATTTAATATTATATTCACAATAATAAAATGTAATATCTTTTTATTGAATAATTTCCACAAATTGTATATTGGTTTAATTTAGGAGGTTTCTTCAGTTAAGTTCAGTATCAATTCAAAATAAAATAAAGGGAATAAAATGTGCTCTACAGAGAGGCTGACCAACCAGGCAAAGACACTAAGAGTAGAAATAATATCCACACTGAAAAGACTTAATATTCCTGTATTGGCTTTGGCATCAGTTATAAATGTTAGCATTGTGGATAATGACAAAATTACAATATTGTGCATCTCTGGGGCCTAATGCCCCAAATGGTAAATGATCCAAAATGTGAAATATTGTCAGGGCTGCAACATCAGGCACCAGAGTTTTTATGACCACATTTGACTGTACTTTGTGTGACTGTGGCGTTTTCAGAGGGTGGTCTCTCTCTGTTTCTCTGCAGGGTGACGCACAAAAGGCTGATTAGCCCTCGGTCTGTTGAGCAACTCATTAATTCCTTTTAAAACCAGGAACACAATGACAGTCCAAACCTTCATGCAGCTCAGCAAAAAACACTGGAATCATTTCATTATGATCAAAAACTCACCGCCACATAGCTGGGTGCAGACAACATGTCACATACATTAAAAATATGCTGTAGAATATTTTTTACTATTTGCTTATAATTTATGTTTGTGTATTTATCAGATGCTTTTATCCAAAGTGACTTACTAATGATAATGTAACCAAGAAGTTACCATTGAGGCTAACAACAAACTACTTAGTGCAGGGATTCCTGAAGTGTGGTGCACCCCTGGGGGTGCACGAGCTGCCGCTAGGGAGATGAAAAAAGTAATGGTGGAAATATGTAATGGTAATAATTACACAATTACAGAGTTTTTCCCTCACACAATAAAGATGTGTAAATAAACATTTCCTATCGTCATTGTGTGAAGCTGGATGGTATTTGGATGAAATCCGAGTCTTTTTTCTGTCAATCTTGTGAACCCTTCCGAGCATTTTATTTTGAAGGGGATGAACTTTTCAATTAGTTCTGGGGCGATCTGTTGTGGCGCTGCTAGAACGCTAATCTCGTCAAGTGGATATTTAGAATCCTTCTTGACAGCTTGTGACAGCCCTGCTGATTGATTCCATGATGTGTCCTGATTTAATCAACTCCACGGTGAGTCGTTTGTTTGTTTTACTAAAAATGCGGAGTTCATGGAGCTGGGTTTTAATTGTGGTATCCTTTAGAATTACATACATATTGTTATATATTGAGAAATAAATATTTTATTATAAAAAGCAATTTAAATAATTATTAAAGACTCAAAATTATCAAAACTTTGTCATGTTAAGCAATGGTACCATGATTCCTAGGTACCAGGAATTAGTTCAAATGTGAAAAGTACCCATACCTATGGGGATTGGGGGTGTGTCAACATGGTTGGGACATAAGAAGGGGTGCGCTGCAAAAAAAAGTTTGGGAACCACTGATTTAGAAGGTCAAACACTAGTCAGTCTCTGAGGTCACAGTGTGGAAAAAGAACACAAGTATAGAGGGACATGCACAGAGTACAGAGGAGTAGGGGAAGGTAGGAGCTAGTCTAGAAGATGTTCTTTGAAGATCTGGGTCTTCAGGAGGTTCTTGAAAATGAATCTGGTAGCTTGGTAGGTCATCCCACCATCATGGAACAACTTATGAAAAGAGTCTGGACTGTCCCAGCGTGGTGTAGCTCTGCTAGCTGATGATCCTTTGATGACCGGAGTGAACGAACTGTGACGTTAAGCCTAGTTTATAGTTCTCCGATAGCACGTTTGCGCTCACATGCACAGGTATTGACGGAGATGGGGGGTTTTTAACCCCGTGTCCTGTCCGGCTGTATAGCAAACAGAATTGATGTCTGAGTGCCAGGAACAAGCCCAACAGTGTTGCTGTTTCAGGGGAGGCATTACAGCCACTGCTGTAATGCCTCCCCTGACTTTGATTTGATTTGAATCCCAATGGACACGGAAACTGAAAAGAAGAAGGGTACAGAAAGAAGAGTGGGGGAGAAAGTAAACAGAAAAAGAAGAGAACAAGAGACAAACAAGCAAACAAAACAGGGAGAAAAGATACAACAGCAACAAACAGCATATGAATACACAATAGTTGTGATATTCTTAAAATGTATACGGTAAAGACTAATTCAAGATGAGTTCAGTGTCAACCACAGCCCCAGTCAATGTGTCTGAAAACACCTGAGTCCGTCTTTATGTGAGCACCTTGTGATCACCTGTGTATGCGCGCTTGTGTATGATTTCTCTGTAGCAATATTCAATAATAAGTTTGAGGAGCCACAGACCCGCCCCCAAGGCCCACGGCGAAAATGGAGGAGGCCCGGGCCCGGAGGCTGCCCAGTGCCTAGGACACAGACACCCCAAGGAGCAAACCCTCCCTCCCTGCCTGTGATAAGGGCACCGCCTGCAGCTGGCCATTCAGGGCAGATCCAGCCTGGAACCGGAGACCTCAGACCCAGGGGCAAACCATTCCAAGAAGAGGCCCAACCGCACCAGGGGGCCCAGATCCGTCAAGCAGCCACCGGGGGAGAGCAGGCAGACGCCCCAGCCCCCGAGACACCCCAGCATGCCGGCGGGAAAAGACACCACCCCATGCAAAGGTGAAGCTGGCCTAGAATGTCACAAAGAAGGGGGGACGACAAGACCCGACATATGTTTATATGTCAGTCACACACAGAGACAATTGCACTATCCCACCCTCATGCACACACACACACACATCACTGGAAAACATACCAAGACACAGAACAGACGCTGTACACCCACTCTCACTCCTCATGCATACTCTATATCTCCTTACCCTCTCGTGTTCTCCGTTCCTCTGCTTCTGTAAATCTACACATTCCTCCCGCTCGACTTACCACCATGGGGAAACAAGCATTCAGCAGATCTGCCCCTTCCTTGTGGAACTCTCTCCCTGCTGACCTGAGAAACACCACATCTCTCCAGCTTTTTAAATCCAGGCTGAAAACTCACCTATTTAAAACGGCCTACTCTGTGTAAACGACTGATGTGATTTTGGTTGTTTTATCCTGGTTGATGATTTTATGAAGATTGAATTTGTTGGTTTTTCTGTCTTATTGATTTTTTACTGTGCACCTTATTAATTATGGCTGTTTTATTCTGATTGTTTTATGCTGGTTGTTTAAATTAGTGGTTTTATTTGTTGAAGTTTTTTACTGTGGATTTTAATTGTATGGTGACCTTGGGTGTTTTGAAAGGCGCCTGAAATAAAATGTATTATTATTATTATTATTATTATTATTATATACGCAGGACTGAGGACCAGCACGGGGTAAGGGTAAAAACGGCCCCGAGACCCGGGAGATGGTCCCTTCCATCCTGGAGTGGGGATGATGGAGACGCTTTTGATTTATACTTCTCTGTTTCTGTCCTCTTCCGTGAACCGTCACCTTATCGTGGTGGAGTTTGAGTGCCCTAATGATCCTAGGAGCTATGTTGTCTGGGGCACTTTGTGCCCCTGGTAGGGTCACACATGGCAAATTGGTCCTAGGGGAAGGATGAGACAAAGGGCGGTTCAGAAGACCTTTCATGGATGTAACACCAAAAAGTTTGAGTACCCGGCCCAGAGGGTTACTGGGGTCCCACCCTGGAGCCAAGCCTGGGGTTGGGGCCCGTGGACGAGCGCCTGGTGGCCGGGCTTTCGCTCATGGGGCCCGGCTGGGCCGAGCCCGAACCGGAGACATGGGCTCATCCAACTGTGGACCCACCACCTGCAGGAGGAACATAAAGGGTCCGGTGCATTGTGTATCAGATGGCAGACCAAGGCGGGAGCTTTGGCGGTCCGATCCCAGGACAGGAAAACTGGCTATTGGGACATGGAACGTCACCTCTCTGGCGGGGAAGGAGCTGGAGCTTGTGGAAGAGGTTGAGCGATACCGGCTAGATATAGTCGGGCTCACCTCGACATATAGCGTTGGCTCTGGAACCCGAGTCCTGGAGAGGGGTTCTCCTTTGCTGGAGTTGCTCCGGGTGAGAGTCGGAGGGGTTGGGTGGGCTTTCTGTTAGCCCCAAGACTCTCTGCCTGTATGTTGGGGTTTTCTCCGGGGAACAAAAGGGCAGCTTCCCTGCGCCTTCAGGTTGGGGAACGGGTCCTGACTGTTGTTTGTGCTTATGCACCAAATAGCAGCTCAGAGTACTCACCCTTTTTGGAGTCCCTGGTCGAGTGCTGGATGGCACTCCAACTGGAGACTCCATTGTCCTGCTGGGAGACTTCAACGCTCACGTGGGCAATGACAGCGTGACCTGGAGGGGCGTGATTGGGAGGAGCGGTCCGCCCAATCTGAACTTGAGTGATGTTCTGTCATGGGACTTCTGTGCAAGTTGCAGTTTGGCCATAACAAACACCATGTTGGAACATAAGGATGCCCATCGGTACACCTGGTACCAGGGCAGCCTAGGTTACAGGTCAATGATTGACTTTATAGTTGTATCATCTGACCTGAGACCGTATGTTTTGGACACTCAGGTGAAGAGAGGAGCAGAGCTGTCAACTGATCACCACCTGGTGGTGAGTTGGATCAGATGGCAGGGGAAGATGCTACGCAGACCTGGTAGACCCAAACGTATAGTGAGGGTCTGCTGGGAACGCCTGGCAGAAGAGCCTGTCAAGATGGTCTTCAACTCCCACCTCCGGGAGAGCTTCGACCACGTCCCGAGAGCAGTGGGGGACATTGAGTCCGAATGGGCCTTGTTCCTCTCTGCGATTGTTGAGGCGGCTGTTGCTAGCTGTGGTCGCAAGGTAGCCGGTGCCAATCGTGGCGGTAACCCCCGTACCCGCTGGTGGACACCAGAGGTTAGGGGAGCCGTCAGGCTGAAGAAGGAGGCCTACAGGGCGTGGCTGGTCTGTGGGTCTCCAGAGGCAGCAGACAGGTACCAGCGGGCCAAGCAGAGTGCAGTGCCGCGGTGGCAGTTGCCGAGGCAAAATCTCGGGCGTGGGAGGAGTTTGGCAAGGCCATGGAAAAAGACTATCGATCGGCTCCAAAGAGGTTCTGGCAAACCATCCGGCGCCTCAGGGGAGGAAGGCAGAAACTCGCTCACACTGTTTACAGTGGGGACGGGGAGCTGCTGACGTCAACTGAGGCTATAGTCGAGCGGTGGAAGGAATACTTTGAGGAGCTCCTCAATCCCACCGACGCGCAATCCGACATGGAACCAGAGCTGAGCGACCTGGGCAGGGCCGGTTTTGGGCATAGGCTGATTAGGCAATTGCCTAGGGCGCCCTCTGCTGGAGGGGGCGCCAAATTGTCCCTTAAAAAAAATTGTTTCTTTTTTTTTGACAATCTGCTGGACACACCATTCATCTCATGTAAAGAGCAAAGTAAGTAATAAATAAATAAATACATAAACTAAATAAATAAATAAAAAAGCACAACTTTTGCTGCATGAACAGTCAACGTGGCGCCCCATGGCTACCTGCTGCTGCCGGCTGTGATCAGGTAAGGTGGGGGAGAGGCACGCTGCGCGCATCCCTCCGTCCGGATGTTTATTGATAATCAGTGTTGGGAGTAACGACTTCCAAAGGTTACTAATTACTGTAATGCATTGCTTTTTTCGGTAACACAGTAATGTAAGGCATTACAGAAAAAAAGCTGTTAACATCAGTGCGCGTTACAGTGCACGTTTAACCCGGATTGAGGCGGTGGGTTCTTCAGAGGAGAAACGTCACTCAGCGAAAAATGTGGTCAGTCAGAGCAGAGAGGAGTAAATCTGCAGCCAGTGAAACAAGTCCGGTTCTGTCCGGTCCGAAACTCATGCGTGGTTCGGTTCTGAACTTGGTCCAGAGGGAAAACGCGGCCCGAGTCGTGCACGCTCACGGTATCCAAGGCCCGTTAAGACATATGAGCGCATGCAGCGCTCCATAAACTGAAGCGAGCAAACTGAGAAGAAGTTTCATGATAAAGAGTCACTCTGTTATTCACGTCAGAAGTTGGAGAGTTCACTCTCTCGCCCACTGAGCAGAGGAAACGCGCGTCATGCAGCGTCTGCTGCAGGAGGGAGGAGCAGACAGGTGGAGAAGAAGCACACAGGTGGAGGTAGGAGTCAGTCAAACTAATGAATAAGGAGCTTGTGCAGAGAGATATGTTTATAGATTTAAATATACTGTATATAGATATGATGGAATAATATATGGATAGGTAGGGATGATAGATGGAAATGATGATGGATGGATAGATGATAAATGATGGATGGATGGATGGATGGATGGATGGATGGATGGATGGATGGATGGATGGATGGATGGATGGATGGATGGATGGATGGATAATAATTGATGGATGGATAGATGGATGATAAATGATGGATGGATGGATGGGTTAATATCCAGATAGTTGGATATCTCCATGTATCCATCACATCACCTTCCACTGGATGTAGAATGAGCTCATTACATGGTTTAATCCATATTTACAGTTATTTTGATGAGAGTAACTAAAAGTAATGCAAAAGTAGTGTAATACCTTACATTTAAAAAACAGTAATATTGTAATGTAAGGGATTACTTTAAAATGACAGTAACAAGTAATAAATAATGCATTACAGTTTTGAAGTAACTTGCCCAACACTGCTGATAATGCATGAGGAGGAGGAGAGACGGGCCCAAAGTAGAGGCATTTAATTAATATACATGAAATTGTGAACATTTTTCCTGGACCATCATTTAGCAAGTTAGCTAAGACTAAAGGGCTATCATGCTGTTGTGCCCCCTACTTATTATATGAATGAATGTCATCAGTTCAAGTTTATCCAACTTTAGTACATTGCTTACTACTTAGAATTTGCAAAAGTGACGTTGTTTCTGTTCTGGACAGTAGGGGGCGCCAAAATCATTTTTCGCCTAGGGCACCATTCAGCTCAGGGCCGGCCCTGGACATGGGGACGAACTGTCCAATCTCTGGGGCAGAAGTCGCTGAGGTAGTCAAACAACTACGCAGCGGCAGAGCCCCGGGGGTGGATGAGATCCGACCTGGGTATCTGAAAGCTATGGATGCTGTAGGACTGTTGTGGTTGACACGTCTCTGCAACATTGCGTGGTCATCGGGGGCAGTTCCTGTGGAGTGGCAGACCGGGGTGGTGGTTCCCGTTTTTAAGAAGGGGGACCAGAGGGTGTGTTCCAACTATATGGGGATCACACTCCTCAGCCTCCCTGGAAAGGTCTACTCCAGGGTACTGGAGAGGAGGGTCCGGTCGATGGTTGAACCTCAGATAGAAGAGGAGTAATGTGGTTTTCGTCCTGGTCGTGGAACTGTGGACCAGCTCTTTACCCTCGCTAGGGTGATGGAGGGGTCATGGGAGTTTGCCCAACCAATCCACATGTGTTTTGTGGATTTGGAGAAGACTTATGACCGTGTCCCCAGGGGCACCCTGTGGGGGGCGCTCCAGGAGTAGGGAGTGGATGGTCTTTTGTTAAGGGCCATTCAGTCCCTGTACCAGAGGAGTGTGAGTCTGGTCCGCATAGCCGGCAGTAAGTCGGACCTGTTCCCAGTGAGGGTTGGACTCCTCCAGGGCTGCCCTTTGTCACCGGTCCTGTTCAGAACCTTTATGGACAGGATTTCTAGGAGCAGCCGTGGTGTGGAGGGTGTTGAGTTTGGTGACAGGGGAATCTCATCTCTGCTTTTTGCGGATGATGTGGTCCTCCTAGCTTCATCAGGCTCTGACCTACAGCTCTTGTTGGGGAGGTTCGCAGCCGAGTGTGAAGCGGCTGGGATGAGGATCAGCACCTCCAAGTCTGAGGCCATGGTTCTTGACCGGAAAAAGGTGGATTGCCAACTCCAGGTCAGGAGAGAGGTCCTGCCTCAAATGGAGGAGTTCAAGTATCTTGGGGTCTTGTTCACGAGTGAAGGAAGGAGGGAACGGGAGATCGACAGGCGGATTGGGGCAGCGTCTGCAGTGATGCGGACCCTAAATCCATCGGTTGTGGTGAAGAAGGAGCTGAGCAGAAAACAAGGCTCTCGATTTACTGGTCGGTCTACATCCCAATCCTCACCTATGGTCATGAGCTTTGGGTAATGACTGAAAGAACGAGATCAGGGATACAAGCGGCTGAGATGAGTTTCCTGCGCAGGGTGGCCGGGCTCAGCCTTAGAGATAGGGTAAGAAACTCGTACATCCGAGAGGAACTCGGAGTTGAGCTGCTGCTCCACCATATTGAAAGGAGCCAGTTGAGGTTGTTCGGGCACCTGGTCAGGATGCCTCCTGGACGCCTCCCTAGGGAGGTTTCTTGGGTGTGTCCTGCTAGCAGGAGGCTCCCGGGTTGACCCAGGACACGCTGGAGGAAATACATCTTCAGTTTGGCCTGGGAACGCCTGGGTGTCCCAGCTGAGTAGCTGGTGGACTTGGCCGGGGAGAGGATGGCCTGGGACGCCTGACTTTGGATTCTGCCCCTGCGACTCGGACCCAGATAAGCAGAGGAAGGCGAGGCGAGATTTCTCTGTCGGTGTTGTGAAGCAATTCTTCAACAGGACAGCAGAGGGCATATAACTTTTCTGCAGTAAGGTCTCTGGTCGACCAAAGTTTGTTTACTTCAGCTTAGTAATGCTCTACAGAGAGCAATTTTGATTGAGCTGGAACAGATTGATCTTGAGGACCAAACAGTGTTGTTAAAAAGAATTAAACAGGAGTGAAGGAGACAGCTGTTGAATGTCCGACCACTGAACAGGAAAAGGCAGAGGACGAGCAAATATGCAGTTCTTGTTCAACCTTTGAGCGACATTGATGGTTTATATAAATGTTTGTACTTTTGTACTTCTTCTCAGATGTTCCTTGAGCTGATCCATATCTGCTTCCACGAGATTCTACTTCAGCTACTCTGTGAATACCAGCCTCAAGCCGGAAATGATAAACTAGCCTTAAGCCTTTGGTAGAGGATTCAAGTAGATGGGAGCCGTTCCTTTCAGGACTTGAATTTGATGCAGCAGCTAAAGGTAGCCAGTGGAGCTCCATGAACAGAGGGGGGACATGTGCTCTTTTAGGCTGACTGAAGACCAAACGTGCTGCTGCGTTCTGAACCATCTGTAGAGGTTTCACAGTCCAGGCTGAAAACCAGTTAGAAGGACATTACAGTGGTCAAGGAGAGAGACGACCATAGACTGGACCAGGTGCTGGGTGGTGGATTGGGCCAGGCGGTCTGATCTTTAGGATGTTAAACAATAAAAAGCAGCAGGAACGAGCGGCAGAATCAACCTGATCTTTAAAGGTCAGCTGGTCGTCAGATCTCAGCTGTCTCTGATGGACCAGAGACAGGGACTCAGTCTGGACTGAGGTCTTGTTGTATGGTTGGTTTGGCTGGGAGGACAAGCAGCTCAGTTTTAGAGAGGCTAAGTGTGAGATGGTGGGCTTTCATCCACCTCCATATTTATGAAGGAATCTGTCACTACATGATTGTGCTTCCAAAAACAAATCGCAAAAATCCCAGGAGGGGGAAATATTTCTGTCAGCATTTTAACAAAATAAACAGCTGGCTCCCTCTTCAATGAAAACAGTAGAAAGAAAAGTCACATGACTGGTATCTGATTCAGACTGATTGGGTCATCCTTTCTGATTTTCATTAACCATAGGTTATACACAGTGGCAGACTGTGACTTTCACCTCAGGGCCTTCAGTGATTTCCTTCTCAGTCCAACATAAATTAATACACCTCATAAAACCATCAATACGACACCACAGCTCAATAATCCATACAGAATCACATCCTGCATGAGGACTGTAAGACAGCTGTGAAGTGAGCTGTAGGGGTAACGGAGGAGCTCAAGGTGGAGGCTGCATCAAGGATCAGCTCTGAGCCACTTCTGATTCTTTATAGACCCCTTGATGCGTGACGTCACGCGCCCAAGATCCCGCCCCCCAGCTTCTGGCTAATGATACTAATTCTGCCTTGTGACCTCAGTAAACATAACGACTTCAAGTGAAAATAAAAAGTGACACAAAGGAATTACAGGTACTATTTTAGACTCGGGACTACTTTATGACAAAGAACAGCTGTAAGCCTCCACTGAACGGAGCAAGGACATGACGCAGCGGCTCCAAGGAGACCTACTTCCATAAACACGTATCCGAACGTTGTTTTCAAACCTCACAGACGATGAAAAATAACACAAAGTCAGGAGCTGCTCAGAGATGATCTTCAGAAACGTCACCAGGTTCAGTCTAGTAGACAGGATTTGTATTTACGGACGTAGGCGTCTTTGGAGACGCTGCGTCATGTCCTTACGCCGTTCAGCGGAGGCTTACAGCTGTTCTTTGTCATAAAGTAGTCCCCAGTCTAAAATAGTACCTGTAATTCCTTTGTGTTACTTTTTATTTTCACTTCCAGTCGATCTGTTTACTGAAGTCACTAGGCAGAATTAGTATCACTAGTATCACTACTGAGTGAGTTTTAAGGACATTTTTCTCACAATGCTAGTTGTTACCATTCACTTACAGTGTTTTATGCTAAGCTAAAGCTAAAGGAGTACTGATGGATCAGGATAACAGCTGGACTGGTTACTAATGGTTTTTACCCACTGATCTAACTATGAGGAATATGGAAACAGACAAAAAATCACTTTCTGGTGGAATATCCCTTTAAATTTTGTTTCTACTGACTCAAATATCTGATTGCTACAACTTTATGATTCCATAGGATACATTTCCAGCGTTACACTGATGATACTCAGTTATACGTATTTATCCATGAGTCCAATGAGTTCATCAGACTATCAGCACGTCTTCAAGATATAAAAACCTGGACGCTTTTAGTTTTCTGTGTTTTAAACTCGGACCAGACCTACGTCATGGTTTATGGATCTGAGTTCCTTAGAGATAAACTGAGAAGTCATTCACTAGTTCTGGCTGGGATTAACGAGAGGTCCTCTGATCAGCCCAAGAATCACCTCAATCTCATGTTCTGGTCTTCAAACAAAATAACATTCATACCAGGTGTGAATATTTACATTTTCATTTTGTACAGAATCAAATATCTGATTACTACATATATATTTTCCATTTGGAACACCAGGTGAGCTACACAACCCCCTCTAACACACACACACACACACACACACACACACACACACACACACACACACACACACACACTCCTGCTGAGAGCCAAGTGGCAGGTAGCACAGTCAGACATGAAATACTGACCTATAGAATCATCAATCTGTTTGCTTACATCGTCCCTCTCTGCTGTTCTTCTCTTTATCGCCACCCCTCCAATTTCTCCATCATCTCTCCCTCCTTCCTTTAGACCATTGCTGTCTTGTTTAAAATAAATCAGATTTCCTCTCAGGAGAAGTGCTTGTGTGTGTGGAGAACACACTGCTGTGTTTGCACATGGAGTTTGGTCTGTTTTGCTATGGGGATGAAAAAAGACCACCTAGCCTGTCACCCTGTTTCCATAACGACAGCCCAGACCATCAGCTTCATCATCTGTATCACTACTTATTACTGTAATTCAATGTTTAAAAATAAAATGTATTACAAAAACCAGAAGTAAAGAGCCTCAGTGGTCATTGTTTTGTTACATTTTCATCTGAGATAAACAGTCCAGCAGCACCACGTGACATCACCCTGGAACTAATAGTAAAAGTTATCTCCTTCAAAATAAAGGTCTGCTCAGAGGAGTTCACATGATTGACAGAAAAAGACTCAAGAGTTCCTCCAAATACTGTCCCACAGCTCCACACCATAATGATATACATGTTTATTTACACATCTTTGTTGTGTGGGGATAAAACACTGTAAATGTGTAATTACTACATTTTTTATCTCGAGCACCCCCTAGTGGCAGCTCGCGCACCCCCCACACTTCGGGAATCCCTGGCTTAAAGCATTTTAATATAAAAACACTGAGTAAAAAAACGTCAAGTTCAAAAATCAAAATAACAACAAGGTAAGAAGAGATGAGAGAAGTACTTCATGTAACTGTATGAAGTAAGACAAAGGACTCATGTAACCATTGAAGGTGTAATAAAATCAGACTCAGGCGTGGTTTAGTTTGTGTCACTCCAACAAAAAGATCACAGTTTTTCTACTTCCTTATTCTCCTTTTTAACTTCATTTTATTTACATTTAACCATAAAATTATTCATTCTTTTCACAATATTTAAAATGTAAACATTCACCTTTTAATTGGGTTTTCTTAGAAAAGACAATGTAAGGGTTTTTAACCTTATAAACTTTAGACGTCTGAGGTATTTTAGTTGGGTTGTTTACCATGTAAATATAAACAATATCATCATAAATGTCATAAATCCAACAAGTTAACAAACAATCAAAACCTAAACACGTTTTACACGAAGTGGGAAAAATATCAATTTATTAAATCCCATTTCCTCTCGATTCAAGCATGTCAGCACATAATGATAATAATAAATAATAATAATATGATGTCATCACCAGGTTCATCAGGCCACAGTAATGGAAGATTAGTCCTTTACTTTAAAGAAGCCTCTTCTTTTCTGTTAAAACCATCATCACAATATAAAATATCATATAAAAAATCTAAATCATGATATAATAGAAATGATTGGTCAGGGTTAGGGTTTAGGTCTGATGAACCTCTGAGCTCTCTAACATCCAGGGCTGAGTGTCTCATAGAGTCACACACTTCATCTCTGCAGCTTAGACGTGACACCGCTTTGATTCATATCACCCAACACATCATGACCTGTGATGAACCTGTGTAACGTCATTCTGTTACACACAGGGACCGAACCCTCTGTAACCTGGCCTTCAACTCTGACCTTTGACCTCCAGCTGAGTTCAGCTGGGGGTCGGCTCTCACAGACAGAATGCAGCAGAGGTTCAAAGAGGGGTCAGGTTGTCAGAAGTTACTTCACTGAAACGTCTTTTTAACAACAACTGGTTCATTATTAGCTGGATAAAAACACTAGAGGACAGATCATGGTACATTAGATTTTTATTGTAGTAACCAGTAAAGATGCCTTTATATTTATATTTAACAGCTGTTGTGGAATATGAAAGCTGAGCCTCTCTGTTGATGACACATTGTTTCTTTTGCTCAGAAACTTTTCATACTTGAATTTGAATTTTTAGAATCGTTATTGGTTTTAGAATGAGGATCAGCACCTCCAAATCTGAGAACATGTTTCTCAACCAGAAACGAGTGGCAGGTCGGGGTGAGGTCTAGTCGGGGAGAGGTCCGGTTGGGGAGAGGTCCAGTTGGGATGAGTGGCAGGTCGGGGTGAGGTCTAGTCGGGGAGAGGTCCGGTTGGGGTGAGGTCCGGTCGGGGTGAGGTCCGGTTGGGGTGAGGTCCGGTTGGGGAGAGGTCCGGTTGGGGAGAGGTCCGGTTGGGGTGAGGTCCGGTTGGGGAGAGGTCCGGTTGGGGAGAGGTCCGGTTGGGGTGAGGTCCGGTTGGGGTGAGGTCCGGTTGGGGTGAGGTCCGGTCGGGGTGAGGTCCGGTTGGGGTGAGGTCCGGTTGGGGTGAGGAGGTCCGGTCTGGGAGAGGTCAGGTCGGGGTGAGGTCCAGTTGGGATGAGTGGCAGGTCGGGGTGAGGTCCGGTCGGGGTGAGGTCCGGTCGGGGTGAGGTCTGATTGGGGAGAGGTCCGGGTCGGGGTGAGTGGCAGGTCGGGGTGAGGTCCGGTCGGGGTGAGGTCCGGTCGGGGTGAGGTCTGATTGGGGAGAGGTCCGGTTGGGGTGAGGTCCGGTCGGGGTGAGGTCCGGTCGGGGTGAGGTCCGATTGGGGAGAGGTCCGGTCGGGGAGAGGTCTGATTGGGGAGAGGTCCGGTCGGGGAGAGGTCCGGTGGGGGTGAGGTCGGGTGGGGGTGAGGTCCGGTCGGGGTGAGGTCCGGTCGGGGTCAGGTCCGGTTGGGGTGAGGTAGAGGTCCGGTTGGGGTGAGGTCTGATTGGGGAGAGGTCCGGTTGGGGTGAGGTCCGGTCGGGTGAGGTCCGGTCGGGGTGAGGTCCGGTTGGGGTGAGGTCCGGTCGGGGTGAGGTCCGGTCGGGGTGAGGTCCGGTCGGGGAGAGGTCTGATGGGGGTGAGGTCCGGTTGGGGTGAGGTCCGGTTGGGGTGAGGTCCGGTTGGGGTGAGGTCCGGTTGGGGTGAGGTCCGGTTGGGGAGAGGTCCGGTTGGGGTGAGGTCCGGTTGGGGAGAGGTCCGGTTGGGGGTCGGGTGAGGTCCGGTCTGGGTGAGGTCCGGTTGGGGTGAGGTCCGGTCGAGGTGAGGTCCGGTCGGGGTGAGGTCCGGTCGGGGTGAGGTCCGATTGGGGAGAGGTCCGGTTGGGGTGAGGTCCGGTTGGGGAGAGGTCCGGTTTGGCAGGTCGGGGTGAGGTCCGGTCGGGGTGAGGTCCGGTCGGGGTGAGGTCCGGTTGGGGTGAGGTCCGGTTGGGGAGAGGTCCGGGAGGTCCGGTCGGGGTGAGGTCCGATTGGGGAGAGGTCCGGTCGGGGAGAGGTCTGATTGGGGAGAGGTCCGGTCTGGGAGAGGTCAGGTCGGGGTGAGGTCCAGTTGGGATGAGTGGCAGGTCGGGGTGAGGTCCGGTCGGGGAGAGGTCCGGTTGGGGAGAGGTCCGGTTGGGGTGAGGTCCGGTTGGGGAGAGGTCCGGTTGGGGAGAGGTCCGGTTGGGGTGAGGTCTGGTTGGGGTGAGGTCCGGTCGGGGAGAGGTCCGGTCGGGGTGAGGTCCGGTCGGGGTCAGGTCCGGTCGGGGTCAGGTCCGGTCGGGGTGAGGTCGAGGTCCGGTCGGGTGAGGTCCGGTCGGGGTGAGGTCCGGTTGGGGAGAGGTCCGGTTGGGGTGAGGTCCGGTTGGGGTGAGGTCCGGTTGGGGAGAGGTCCGATTGGGGGTCTGGGAAAGGTCAGGTCGGGGTGAGGTCCAGTTGGGATGAGTGGCAGGTCGGGGTGAGGTCCGGTCGGGGTGAGGTCCGGTTGGGGTGAGGTCTGGTTGGGGTGAGGTCCGGTTGGGGTGAGGTCCGGTTGGGGTGAGGTCCGGTTGGGGAGAGGTCCGGTTGGGGTGAGGTCCGGTTGGGGTGAGTCCGGTTGGGGCGGGGTGGGGTCCGGTCGGGGTGAGGTCCGGTCGGGGTCAGGTCCGGTCGGGGTGAGGTCCGGTCAGGGTGAGGTCCGGTCGGGGAGAGGTCCGGTTGGGGTGAGGTCTGGTTGGGGTGAGGTCCGGTCGGGGTGAGGTCTGGTTGGGGTGAGGTCCAGTCGGGGTCAGGTCCGGTTGGGGTGAGGTCCGGTTGGGGTGAGGTCCGGTTGGGGTGAGGTCTGGTTGGGGTGAGGTCCGGTTGGGGTCAGGTCCGGTTGGGGTGAGGTCCTACCTCAAGAGGAGGAGTTGAAGTATCTCGGGGTCTTGTTCACGAGTGAGGGAAGGAGGGAGATTGGGGCAGCGTCTGCAGTGATGGATGCTGAACCGGTCTGCTGTGGTGGAGACGGAGCTGAGCCAGAAACCAAGGCTCTCTATTTACCAGTAGATCTACGTCTCAGTCCTCTCCTGTGGTCACGAGCTTTGGGTAATGACAGAAAGAACAAGATCGCAGATACATACGGCTGAAATGACTTTCCTCCACAGGGTGACCAGACTCCACCTCAGAGATAGGGCGAGGAGCTCGGACAGCCAGGAGCTCTCTGGTTCAGCTGAACTCTTTCTGCAGGAACATCAGGATATTTCTGCTGAATTAACTAACACAAAATAAACCGTAGCATTGCGGAGGAGTCAGGGATGACACAAAAGGTTCACCCACATTTCTTTACTCTCTCCAACTGAGCTCTGACCTAAGAGTGAGCAAATAAATAGAGCCATAAACACGTCCATACTAACACCCTACAGTCTGACTGACCTGGGTGTGAGTGTAGATTCCTAGTGCCCCCCACAGCTTAAGGTTTATAAAATAATGCTCATATTATTTAGTGTGCTATTTTAGAAAAGTAATCCATTCTATGACCTGACTCTGACCATAAGGGATCTGCAACCTGTGGCTCTGGAGCAACATGTGGCCCTTCAGCCCCTCTGATGTGGCTCCTTAACTTTGACCAAGAATATCATGAAGCTGAGTGATGTTTACATTAGAGCAGTGGTTTTCTGGGTTATTTTATAGTTTAGCATTGTTCTCTAGTGTAATTCAATGCTATCTGTGTCATTTTTATAAAGAAAGAAGCCTTGATGCTTATAATATGAGCTTTAGAAGTTTGCTCTTCTAAAGCTGAGTTTGAAGCAGCAGATTCTCATTAATGATATATGCACAGCCCTCGCTTCTGATTGGCTGTAGGTATTTGATACTGAATGTAACGGTAAACATGGCAGCTAGACTTTATGTGGATAAAGTTACGGTCGAAGGACAAATTAGAAGAACCACTTCCTCAGCGTTTGTCAATGAATAATTCAGAAGTGTAATACTCACAATAGAATTTACATTTTCTCCTGAAAGCTCAGCCAGCCTCTAGCAAACAGCCGTTCGCTCCCCGCATGCGGGCTGCTGTCCACACCGAACTCCGCTCTCAGCTTCTGGATACCGAGGCTCGACACGCGGGCTGACTCTTCCCACGTCCCGCATTAGTCCTTCAGCCAAAAGTCAGCTGTGTTTTCCACCAACGAGAAGCGAAACTGAAACTCCGCCGATCACCTCACATGCCGGCTGCTGCCCTCACACACACACACACACACTGCTCTCAATACTTTGTGTGTCTTAACCAAAATACCTCAGAATAAGTTCTAATTTCGCCAAGATTAGCCAAAATATATTACAAAGTTAACCAATAACTGCACCTACAGATTTAATAACTTCCACCATTTGCAGAAAAAATAAATAATAAATAAACAAAGACAGCTCTGAGGTTTGAAATCAGAACCTCCAGATTGGTAGACAGTGCAACCAAGCTGCTTCGCCACACGCCTGTAATGATTCCCTGTCTGTCTTGTCTTGTTAGTTCGTGTCTGTTCCTTACTCCTGTCCTCGCCCCCCCCCCCCCCCCCCCCCCCCCCCCCCCCCCCCACGTGTTAATTTTCATCAGGTGTTTCTTGTCTCATTGATTTTCATTCACAGTATTTAAGCCTTTCTGTTTCTTGTCTCGTCCTGGGTTCATCTGTTCTGTTGGTCATAGTCTGTTCTGGTCAGTCTTGTCACAGTCATAGTCCCTGGTTCTGTTCCTGGTTTTTGGTTTTTCTAGGCATAGCCTTAGTTTCTTTAATAAACGCACCTTTGGATCTTTTACCTCCGTCTCCTGCCTCTGCTTCTCTGCTCATCGGGTCCGCCCTTCCACTGTTCATGACAACGCCAGGTATAGCTATGTGCTTTGTTTTTATGTATATAAACATTGGGTATCAGTTCTGCTTCGTGAGGTTTGATCTCTGCAAATAACACAAGCCCGTCTGCATTCCGCCATGTTGATTTATGAAAAAAACAAAAGCTAGCAGCTGGGCGGACCGAAAGGCGTTACCATGTCAGTGAATACACGTTGTGACGTCAAACCGTGCACAAATGCACATCCGCATTTTTAAGTTTCATTTCTTAGAAATTCTGTTTTTTCTTAATAACCAGGGAACAGAGAGTTTTCATGTTTGGCCGACATGACAGGCTCAGGGGGAACGATTAGAAACTATGAAGACCTGAAAAACATGGATTCTGACAAAACCACCCCTTTAAAGGTGACTGTCTGTAACTCTCCATCCCTCTAGTTTGTTAGCTTCAACGAGAACTTCTTTGGTACATTCTCATTTGTTAAGCGTTTTTGATAAAAGTGTCTAAACAACATAAACATACTCACATTAAGTGGGTGGAGCCTCCACAGCAGAGTGACAGACACTGATAATACAGGTCACCTCTGGTCATTTCAGCACCACAACTGGTTAAAAACTGAAAAATGTTTTAAATTGAATCTTATTTCATGCTCTGAAGAGTCAACACTGACTGAGTTCCAGTAAAATGAAATAGGCATTAAAAGGTTGGTTCTCAGAGAGAATGCATTAAAACCCTCTGTTGTACTTCCTGCCTGGAGGGTCACGGCTGGGTCAGTTCAGGGTCAAACGGGGGTCGCTGCAGGGTGAGGTCAAAGGTTACCTTACTGCCTGTTGTTTCACAGGGTTAAATTATCCTTTATGTTTATCTATGGAAATCGGTCTGCTAGAAAACACACTCACTTTGCCTGAATCCATTTTAGAGCTTCAAGAACATTTTGTTTGTTTTTCCATAAATAAAAAATATTTATTGTTTGTTTGTTTTTGCTTTAACTAGAAACAATCAGTCACTCAAATAGTGAAACACTTAGGTGGGGGTTCAAAGGTCAGAGATGAGTAAATTCCTTAAGTCTGATGCTAAAGTCTCAGAGTTTTTATATTTCTATGTGACAGTTCCTTCATCCACTAAAATACTGTAAATAAATACCAGGAAACGTCAACAGTTTTCTACAGCGTTCACTGATCAGATTTATCCCTTTATTTGATGTACAGTCAGCTTATATAATATTAATCATAATAATAATACACATATTATACATATTTATCCATCAGGCATCAGTTGAATCAGTCCTGATCAAAGTACCCAACTATCAGTTGTAGCGTTACCAAATACGCTATAACCTCTGACCTCTGACCCCTTGAACATCACACAAACAATAATCCATCATTTTCCCAATAACTTGGATTACAATGACTCTGTTATTATGTTTTAACCTGAATCAACATTCCTCCAGGTCCAGATCGTTTTTCCGGAGGATTCCACAGGACTCTTTTAGTAATAATAAACTTAAAGGACTCCTGAATGTCTTTCTAAATGACACTTTTAATCCACTGTCCAGAAATGTCTTATTGAGATTAATGCACTTTTCTTCTACTGTGTTATGAATGTTCGATCCAGCTTCAGTATTATTTCATATTTCTACTTTGCTAAAAGTTAAATCAGAATTATTAATACTTCCGTCATTAAGGTGAACTATGACTTTAAAGGCTTGAGCCATGTGACTTGATAGAACTCTTCCCATTGGCCCACGTTGACACACGACTCACGTCAACTGTCTTTCCACTCTGGAAGTCTTCAGTTCTCATCTGGTCTTTTGATGAGGCAACTTCTCAGCTGTTTCAACTCGCTACACAGCTGAGCCTGCAGGGATCGGCCTGCCCCTAAAAGCCGATCCGCTCCTCTCCCCTGAGGGAAAGACACCATCAGTCTTTACTCTCCGACCACACCATGGGGATGTCAACCCTCAAACTAAATCCTTTAGGATAACAACCCTAGTCCTAACATC
>SSNR01000155.1:1471096-1479396 GCA_006937965.1 Callopanchax toddi
TGGATGCTGATCTTAGATTTGCCTCACAACAGGTCGGTGGTTAAATTTAGGTTTTTCTTGCTAAAGCTAAAGTTAAAGCCATTCTCTCAGGAAGCTTTTTGAAACGTCAGGTTAATTCTATGCACTGTATCTAGGGGTCAGTGCTTCTCCCTCACCCGTCTCCAGAGGGTACTAAATGCTTTCTTTTAACTGGCACACATACATATGAGGACATTATCCCTATTTTAGCATCACTCCATAGATGCCCATTTGGTTTAGGATTTATTTGTTTTATGTGCTGTTAAATCCCTGCCCTGTCTGTCCTCTCGGAGCTGCTACAGCCCCTTAGTCCCTCCTCTTCTCTCAGGTCAGCAGATCAGCTGTTCCTCATGGTTCCTTGGACTGAACAAGCTACAGCGAGATTAGCTTTTGCTGTAGCAGCTCTTAAAATGTAGAATGATGTTTTTGGCAAATGTGATGTTTTTGCAGGAGAAGTTTGACCTTTGAACTCTCTGATGGAGGACATTTTTGTCCCGTTTACTTCTTATTGCTGAACCATGACCTCTGACCTTAACTTTAACCATGTGAGGCCTGCAGGGCTTTAGATGTTGTTCTGGTTTCTGTTGTTCTCGAGTTTCTTTAGAACAGGTCATGATGTGTTGCTTGTTGAGATCTTTTAGCCTCCTTCATGTTGTCAGACAGGTTCTATTGAAGTGATTTATTAATCCCAGGTCTGGTAGTGATCAGGTCTGGCAGTGATCAGGTCTGGTAGAGATCAGGTCTGGTAGTGATCAGGTCTGGTAGTGATCAGGTCTGGTAGAGATCAGGTCTGGGTGTGATCAGGTCTGGTAGTGATCAGGTCTGGTAGAGATCAGGTCTGATAGTGATCAGGTCTGGTAGTGATCAGGTCTGGTAGAGATCAGGTCTGGTAGTGATCAGGTCTAGTAGTGATCAGGTCTGGGTGTGATCAGGTCTGGGTGTGATCAGGTCTGGTTGTGATCAGGTCTGGGTGTGATCAGGTCTAGTAGTGATCAGGTCTGGTTGTGATCAGGTCTGGGTGTGATCAGGTCTGGTAGTGATCAGGTCTGATAGTGATCAGGTCTCATAGTGATCAGGTCTGTTATTGATCAGGTCTCATAGTGATCAGGTCTAATAGTGATCAGGTCTCATAGTGATCAGGTCTGGTAGAGATCATGTCTCATAGTGATCAGGTCTGTTAGTGATCAGGTCTAGTAGTGATCAGGTCTGGTAGTGATCAGGTCTGGGTGTGATCAGGTCTAGTAGTGATCAGGTCTAGTAGTGATCAGGTCTGGGTGTGATCAGGTCTGGGTGTGATCAGGTCTGGGTGTGATCAGGTCTGGGTGTGATCAGGTCTAGTAGTGAACAGGTCTGGGTGTGATCAGGTCTGGGTGTGATCAGGTCTGGTAGTGATCAGGTCTGGTAGTGATCAGGTCTGGTAGTGATCAGGTCTAGTAGTGATCAGGTCTGGTAGTGATCAGGTCTAGTAGTGATCAGGTCTGGTAGTGATCAGGTCTGGGTGTGATCAGGTCTGGGTGTGATCAGGTCTGGTAGTGATCAGGTCTGGTAGTGATCAGGTCTGGTAGTGATCAGGTCTGTTTGTGATCAGGTCTGGTAGTGATCAGGTCTAGTAGTGATCAGGTCTGGGTATGATCAGGTGTGGGTGTGATCAGGTCTGGGTGTTATCAGGTCTGGTAGTGATCAGGTCTGGGTGTGATCAGGTCTAGTAGTGATCAGGTCTGGGTGTGATCAGGTCTAGTAGTGATCAGGTCTGGTAGTGATCAGGTCTGGGTGTGATCAGGTCTAGTAGTGATCAGGTCTGGTAGTGATCAGGTCTGGGTGTGATCAGGTCTGGTAGTGATCAGGTCTAGTAGTGATCAGGTCTAGTAGTGATCAGGTCTGGTAGTGATCAGGTCTGGGTGTGATCAGGTCTGGGTGTGATCAGGTCTGGGTGTGATCAGGTCTGGTAGTGATCAGGTCTGGGTGTGATCAGGTCTGGTAGTGATCAGGTCTAGTAGTGATCAGGTCTAGTAGTGATCAGGTCTGGTAGTGATCAGGTCTGGTAGTGATCAGGTCTGGTAGTGATCAGGTCTGGGTGTGATCAGGTCTGGGTGTGATCAGGTCTAGTAGTGATCAGGTCTGGGAGTGATCAGGTCTAGTAGTGATCAGGTCTAATAGTGATCAGGTCTGTTAGTGATCAGGTCTAATATTGATCAGGTCTTATAGTGATCAGGTCTAGTAGTGATCAGGTCTGGTAGTGATCAGGTCTAGTAGTGATCAGGTCTGGTAGATATCAGGTCTGGTAGTGATCAGGTCTAGTAGTGATCAGGTCTAGTAGTGATCAGGTCTGACAGTGACCAGGTCTGGGTGTGATCAGGTCTAGTAGTGATCAGGTCTGGTAGTGATCAGGTCTGGGTGTGATCAGGTCTAGTAGTGATCAGGTCTTTTAGTGATCAGGTCTGGTAGAGATCAGGTCTGTTAGTGATCAGGTCTAGTAGTGATCAGGTCTAGTAGTGATCAGGTCTGGTAGAGATCAGGTCTGGTAGTGATCAGGTCTGGGTGTGATCAGGTCTGGGTGTGATCAGGTCTAGTCGTGATCAGGTCTGTTAGTGATCAGGTCTGGTAGTGATCAGGTCTAGTAGTGATCAGGTCTGGTAGTGATCAGGTCTGGTAGAGATCAGGTCTGGTAGTGATCAGGTCTGGGTGTGATCAGGTCTGGGTGTGATCAGGTCTAGAAGTGATCAGGTCTGGGTGTGATCAGGTCTGGGAGTGATCAGGTCTGGTAGTGATCAGGTCTGGTAGTGGTCAGGTCTAGTAGTGATCAGGTCTAGTAGTGATCAGGTCTGGTTGAGATCAGGTCTGGTTGTGATCAGGTCTGGGTGTGATCAGGTCTGGGTGTGATCAGGTCTGGTAGTGATCAGGTCTGGGTGTGATCAGGTCTGGTAGTGATCAGGTCTGGTAGTGATCAGGTCTGGTAGTGATCAGGTCTAGTAGTGATCAGGTCTGGTAGTGATCAGGTCTGGGTGTGATCAGGTCTGGGTGTGATCAGGTCTGGGTGTGATCAGGTCTGGTAGTGATCAGGTCTGGTAGTGATCAGGTCTGGTAGTGATCAGGTCTGGTAGTGATCAGGTCTGGTAGTGATCAGGTCTAGTAGTGATCAGGTCTAGTAGTGATCAGGTCTGGTAGTGATCAGGTCTGGGTGTGATCAGGTCTGGGTGTGATCAGGTCTGGGTGTGATCAGGTCTGGTAGTGATCAGGTCTGGGTGTGATCAGGTCTGGTAGTGATCAGGTCTGGTAGTGATCAGGTCTGGTAGTGATCAGGTCTGGTAGTGATCAGGTCTGGGTGTGATCAGGTCTGGTAGTGATCAGGTCTGGGTGTGATCAGGTCTAGTAGTGATCAGGTCTGGGTGTGATCAGGTCTAGTAGTGATCAGGTCTGGTAGATATCAGGTCTGGTAGTGATCAGGTCTGGTAGTGATCAGGTCTGGTAGTGATCAGGTCTGGGTGTGATCAGGTCTGGTAGTGATCAGGTCTGGGTGTGATCAGGTCTGGTAGTGATCAGGTCTGGGTGTGATCAGGTCTGGTAGTGATCAGGTCTGGTAGTGATCAGGTCTGGGTGTGATCAGGTCTAGTAGTGATCAGGTCTGGGTGTGATCAGGTCTGGGTGTGATCAGGTCTGGGTGTGATCAGGTCTGGTAGTGATCAGGTCTGGTAGTGATCAGGTCTAGTAGTGATCAGGTCTGGTAGTGATCAGGTCTGGTAGTGATCAGGTCTGGGAGTGATCAGGTCTAGTAGTGATCAGGTCTGGTAGTGATCAGGTCTGGGTGTGATCAGGTCTAGTAGTGATCAGGTCTGGTAGTGATCAGGTCTGGTAGAGATCAGGTCTGGTAGTGATCAGGTCTGGTAGTGATCAGGTCTGGTAGTGATCAGGTCTGGTAGTGATCAGGTCTGGGTGTGATCAGGTCTGGGTGTGATCAGGTCTAGTAGTGATCAGGTCTGGTAGTGATCAGGTCTGGTAGTGATCAGGTCTGGTAGTGATCATGTCTGGTAGTGATCAGGTCTAGTAGTGATCAGGTCTGGGTGTGATCAGGTCTGGTAGTGATCAGGTCTGGGTGTGATCAGGTCTGGTTGTGATCAGGTCTGGGTGTGATCAGGTCTGGTAGTGATCAGGTCTGGTAGTGATCAGGTCTGGTAGTGATCAGGTCTGGTAGTGATCAGGTCTGGGTGTGATCAGGTCTGGTAGTGATCAGGTCTGGTAGTGATCAGGTCTGGTAGTGATCAGGTCTGGGTGTGATCAGGTCTAGTAGTGATCAGGTCTAGTAGTGATCAGGTCTGGGTGTGATCAGGTCTGGTAGTGATCAGGTCTGGGTGTGATCAGGTCTAGTAGTGATCAGGTCTGGGTGTGATCAGGTCTAGTAGTGATCAGGTCTGATAGTGATCAGTTCAAGTAGTGATCAGGTCTGGATAGTGATCAGGTCTAATATTGATCAGGTCTCATAGTGATCAGGTCTAATAGTGATCAGGTCTCATAGTGATCAGGTCTGGTAGAGATCAGGTCTCATAGTGATCAGGTCTAATAGTGATCAGGTCTCATAGTGATCAGGTCTAATATTGATCAGGTCTCATAGAGATCAGGTCTAATAGTGATCAGGTCTAATAGTGATCAGGTCTGTTAGTGATCAGGTCTAATAGTGATCAGGTCTGGTAGAGATCATGTCTCATAGTGATCAGGTCTGTTAGTGATCAGGTCTAATAGTGATCAGGTCTGGTAGAGATCAGGTCTCATAGTGATCAGGTCTAATAGTGATCAGGTCTGGTAGAGATCATGTCTCATAGTGATCAGGTCTAATAGTGATCAGGTCTCATAGTGATCAGGTCTCATAGTGATCAGGTCTAATATTGATCAGGTCTCATAGTGATCAGGTCTAATAGTGATCAGGTCTGTTAATGATTAATCAGAATTAATTCACGATTTAACAGAAGGGGACATTACTTTTTCACACAGAGCCATTTTGGTTTGGATAGCTTTGCTCTTTTGATAAATAAAATAATCGATTGAAATTGTTGTATTTGTATATTTACTCAGGTTTTCTCTGTCTGATACTAAAAATAGTTTGATGATTTGAACTATTTAAGTATAACAAAAATCTAAAACAGAATATTTTTGTGAGGGGGCAAAGACTTTTCCACAGGACTGTAGTTACTGTAGAGCATATTATAATGTGTCCCTCAACTGAAATGCTAGAATTTGGTCCTGTTGATACTTTTAAAACTCTAATGTCATATTGTTACATGTAGCTGAAGCTAAATGTTTCAGGAGGCACAGGCAGGTGTTTTCCCTCAGAACCAAAACCCTCACTGACTTTTACTAGAAGCAGAGCAACACTCACAAAACTTGACTCAATAATGAACTCAATACCTAAAAATATTTTCAAGACCAAGAAACTAGAAAACAGTCGACTCATCAAATCCAGGGAATTGAATGCTTTTCTCTTATTAAGGTGGACATCTGAGATGTTTTTAAGGTCTTATTTCTACACAGACACTTTGTTCTGTTTGTATTTATGATGTGTTTTTGAGCAGTAAAAGGTTTTTTAAATTTCCAATATAATACTTGTAGCTTTTTTTCCCCTAGAATCCAACAGTTGTGGCCAATGAGGACTGTCAGCTTGGTGATTTTGGATCACGTATTGAAAAGTTTGGACACCCCTGGTCTAGGGAGTTAGTTTTTTACTGTCGTTTACGCACTAAAATTTAAATTTCCACACAATTTTCAAACTGTTTACGCTAATGAACAAAACACCTTCCCAGGTTTGCACAACACTACACACAATGTCTGCTTTACTCTTCTTGCAAAACATTACACACAGTGATTTTTGAGATTGAACACACATTTTCATACCTTAGACACAGATACTTATTGTGAAACTACTTCCTGGTCATTACAAAGCCCTGGATCTACACTAATGAATGAACTGGATAAACACATCCACCAGGTGTGGAAGCACACAGGCAAATTTGAAAACACAGCATTCATGTGTGTTATAATTTAAAAGAATAAGGTAAGATATCCATGCAACACTTCCTGCATGCTATCAGCCATGCCTGACACTGGTGGATGGTGGATTCGTCACATGAGGAGATTCTTCCAACATGAAGACACATCCTGATGTGATGAGACCTTCTGTCCTGATCCAGACGGACAGATGAGGAATAGTTACAGGATTCTTGTTGCTTTAACAGTAGTTTTTCTTCAAAGTGTTTGTACTTCATGCAGTAATATTTATTTGTCTACAGATTGTATTTGTGTCATTGATTTCATTGTTGGTTGATTACTGTAACTGGTTATGGTAGAAATACTGTAAGTATTGAAATAAATACTTGAAATGTTCAGTCTGCAGCATCAGTGTTGTGCAGTACCTGGTCTCTTCAGGACTATTTGTCTACATTCTGTCTAGATCTCATGTAGACTGCTCTGGGTTTGTCACTATTTTCTTTGTTCATCTAAATGATCCCTCACATCACCATGTCTGGACTCAAATCTACAACATTATTTCCTAAAATTAGTTTTTTGACAAATGTGTTTTATATTTATCACATCAGAGTGAAACTGGCTGCAATGGAGTCTGATCACTGAGAACTGTGTTTGTCAAATGACAACTAATACCGTTTCTACAAATGTGTGTGTTTTGACTGAAGTGTGTCATTTTGCAAGCAATCATGGAATTATGCAAATTGAGTGTGGTGTTTGGATAACTATAACTATATTTTGAAAATAAAAACCCAAGTTTTAAAATTGTGTGTAAACGATAGTAAAAACCTGTAATAGACATGTCCCTGGAATACACAGTGATTTAAGACCTATTATTATTGTTGTAGTAACATTTATATAGAAAATTCATTGTTATTGTTTTCATCATCATCATCATTATTATTATTGTTGTTGTTGTTGTTGTTGTTTTTGTTATTATTATTGTAGTAGTAGTTATTATTATTGTTCTTGCTGTTATTGTTATTATTATTATTGTTGTTGTTGTCGTTCTTGTTATTGTTGTTGTCCTTGTTGTTGTTGTTGTTGTTCTTGTTCTTGTTATTGTTCTTGTTGTTCTTGTTCTTGTTGTTGTCCTTGTTGTTGTTGTTGTTGTTCTTGTTCTTGTTATTGTTCTTGTTGTTCTTGTTCTTGTTGTTGTTCTCGTTGTTGTTGTTGTTATCATAGATGCAAAAGCAGCAGAAGGAGAAGGTTTATGATTTGATTCTGATATATATTGGCCTACTAGGACAACGAGACCGGTGGACGCGACGGGCCCAGGAAGACGGTACATGAGCCACCGAGCTAACAGCTTAGCTAACAAAGCTAAAAACAAAGATGCCGCCGAAAAGAGGAAATGCGGGTGACAAGGAACTGGAAGAAATTAAGAAGTCATTGAGCTTCATGACGGAAGAAATCGCAACAATTTCCAAACAACAAAAACTTATAATGAGCCTAATGGAAGAGATAAAAGACATCAGAAAACAAAATGTAGAGAAGGATAAGAAAATCGCACTTCTGGAGGGATGAATATCAGACTTGGAGCAATACTTAAGAATTAATGATCTAGTAGTGACTGGACTGGAGACCACGCATCGTACATATGCCAGGGCTACAGCAGCAGATAATGGAGACCCACCAGAACAAGAACTACAGTCACTTGAGCAAAAGGTAATAGACTTCTTTGAAAATAAAGGTATGAAACTGGATAGAAAGGACATTGAAGCATGTCATCAACTACCAAGGAAAGATAAAAATCAGAAGCCAGGCATCATTATTCGCTTTGTGAACAGAAAACACAAGAAAGATCTTCTGAAACAGGGATACAGTGGGGCAAAAAGTATTTGGTCAGCCACCGATTGTGCAAGTTCTCCCACTTAAAATGATGGCAGAGGTCAGTAATTTTCATCATAGGTACACTTCAACTGTGAGAGACAGAATGTGAAAAAAAATCCATGAATTCACATGGTAGGATTTTTAAAGAATTTATTTGTAAATTAGGGTGGAAAATAAGTATTTGGTCAATAACAAAAATTCAACTCAATACTTTGTAACATAACCTTTGTTGGCAATAACAGAGGTCAAACGATGACTATAGGTCTTTACCAGGTTTGCACACACAGTAGCTGGTATTTTGGCCCATTCCTCCATGCAGATCTTCTCGAGAGCAGTGATGTTTTGGGGCTGTCGCCGAGCAACACGGACTTTCAACTCCCTCCACAGATTTTCTATGGGGTTGAGGTCTGGAGACTGGCTAGGCCACTCCAGGACTTTCA